>JADLZK010010001.1:0-432335 GCA_015847255.1 Hyparrhenia diplandra
TCGTGCCGAATAGACTTCCATCTTTAGGATCCATGGTGCCGGGTGCATTGCTCCCTTTGTACATCGTTGGTGTCGGCCCGAGCCGTGGAATTGTTGATACGGCAAAGCAGGTAGTGGCGTTCCCACGATCGGCGGGCCGATGGTCGTCGTCTTGATGGGGGGTCTTGTCGGCGCCAGGGGCGCCGTCTGCGCGTGGGCGCACCGGTGTCGCCATGAAGCCGGTTGTCGGGGGTCGGGTGCCCATGATGCTCTTGCTAGTGTGGTAGCCGCGAACAGATCCGCAGCTTGCTTGCCGATGTTCTCTGCCTTTGCGGATGTCGGAGGGACGTCCAGCAGGTATAGCAGATTGATCTCGCCGTCGGAATTCGGTGAGTGGACGACCATGTCGGCGGCAGCGCCTGGGGGGCGTCATTGTTCTCTCCTGCGGCGGCGCCCATGGGGGCGACGTCATTGTCGTCTGTGGTGCCCTTAGGGGCATCATCTGTGTCGCCTGCGGCGGCGCCCGTTGGGGCGTCATCGATGTCGTGGACGTCGTGGTTGGCGACGTCAATGATGATGTCGGGCGACGTCGTTGTAGCATTGGTGATAGGGGTAGCTGCTTCATGTCGGTTGGGTTGGATTAGCCTGGTGACTATGGAGCTGGTAATGGCCTGATCTGCGAGGGCGGTGACGCCATTGGTGTTCATGGTCTCGGCGTTGTCCACGACGTCGGGGTTGAGGTCAGTGACGTCGGTGTTGATGTCGGGTGACGTCATTGTGTTGCTCATGATGGTAGTGGCGTCGGCGCTCCTGGCATTCCCAGTGTCAAATATGATGTTGCTGGTGACTGGGGAACTTATCTATGCCATTGCAGTAGCCGCGAGACATTGGCCTAGTTGGGTAGGCTTTCCATCGAACAGCTGGTGGGCGTCGGTAGTGGCCACCTGATCAGATCTGATCTATACTGTGATAGCAGGGGCATCCTTGGGGTGGACGTGCCCGTTCGCGTGCAGCGTCGATGATCATGAAGGAGACGGCGTTGGCGGCGGCGCCCGCGGGGGGCGTCGTTGTCATCATCAGCGGCGGCGCCCGTGGGGGCGTCGTCATTGGTGGTTGTGTTGACGTCAGTGAGGAGGTAGTCAAGCTCGCCGGTGGCCTTCATACGGGCGAGGTGGCCCATGAGGATGGCGCTGTGCTGGGTCGGGAGGCTGGAGCCATACTTCTCCTTGATGAGGTCCGAGATCGCAGCCTTATTGGAGGCGCTCTCGAATCCTAGCACGCGGATGGCCTCCGGGATCATCTCAGCGTAGGATGGGGAGGCGCGGCGCCGTGGATTCATGATCGTGGTGGTGGCCGAGGATTCGACTAGTCACCGAGTACCACGTGTCACAGTCCGGACGGGGGTCCCGGCCGTGGCGGCGTTGATGGCGCGGTGGGCTGGTGGTGGAGGCGGTGTTGGCGGCGTGGGGAGCGGTGGTGGCGGCGTCGAGCAGAGGAAGAGAGGGGGCGGCGGCGCTAGGGAGAGGAGAGGAGAAGAAGAAGCGGCGTGCATGAGAGAGGAAGAGAGGGATAGGGATAGGGAAGGGAAGGGTTTTTCTTTATTTCTTTCTTAAGATTCAACGGAGTACATCTCCCTTGTATTTATAATCCGGTGAAGACTTGCATATGAAGTAAATCTATTTGATTTCCTAAATAAGTATTACTTAAGATGACTATTGATGGTCCTTATACTCCAAATATAACCATCAACTATTATATAATATGATATAAAAAGGAATACAAACACAAGTTGTAGGGTTTTATTCTAACGGATTCCATGAGTTTTGGTGTTCTCACTTGTCTTGCAGGTTAGGTGGATTTTCACTTAATAAAAGTATCTCAAATGATGGATTAGAGTGGACCATTGCGAAAAGCTTGTCGAGATGATCGAAATGGACATATTGTTTGCTATATTTGGAGCTCAGAATGAAAAGATATTAATTTTACAAATAATGGAAGACTCTAGAACATGAGCTGCGGGATTAATTAGGCCCAAATCAGAATTTAGCCCATAAAAGCCTATGAGCATTATAATGAGATATGGTGGAAGGATTAGTACCATATCGCTTGCTAAAGGTGGAGGGAGGCTAGCAGACCCCTATATATACAACCCTAGACCCTAGGGGCATCTCATTATTTTTCTCTCTTGATCTATTGATCATAGAGGTGTCTCAATGTGAGGACAACCTCTCTACAATGTAATTAGATCTAGACATCTTCAATGTAGTAGATTAGATCTAGTTGAGAGTTAGGGAGAGCGGAGCTGCGCTCCGGTTCTAGAGAAGTCTTCAGAGTTTGGTATGTCTTTGTATCTTTTCTCTACAAGACTTATGCTTTAATATATTTATCTTCTCTATTTACTTTTATGCCTTTCATATATGTATGATTAGTATAGTTGTTATGCCATTGCATAGGATCTCCGCTCGTATTGAGGGCTCTAGTTATTCTAGGTAACTAGAGTAGTAATCGCTAGTGTAGACATGGTGTCTATCCTATAGGTTACCTGAGATTGCACCCAATCCCTACGGATAGTTGTCGTAGCCCCAGGTGGTGACAGCCCTGATGGCCGACGTATTCCACCACGTCGGGTTGGTGTATGTAGGACTTTAGTCAGAGCTTACTAGCCCCCTTCTCATCCCTTTCTATGGCTAGTGTTCTGATGTCCTGAAGTGTTATTATGTGATAGCTATATTTATCCATGCTTCAGTTACCTTAGAACTAAAGTAATAGAGAAGTATTAGGAACCTTGATCTCTCCCATTGTCCTCTTAATTAGCTAAATTACTCATTTATCATAGTATTCTTTTATGCATTTTATTATTCATAGTATTATTATTTCTCATTTATTAGTTACCCCCTCACTTTAGTCTAGTTGGTTTGCTAAGTTAGTAGTTACATGATTCTCGATTTATTGGAATTCTTTAACCATAGGTTCCCTGTGTGGGATACGATACTCTACAATACTCTTTTAAAAGCTACAATGGTGTTCTATGCACTTATGAATCCTTCTTATTCTTTTAGCTCTTAACAAACATCAACAATCTTTTGGCGCCGTTTGGTCACCCCAGGCACTTTTTTAATCAAGAAACCGAAACAGAACGGGCGAACCGAAAAACCGAACCTAAATGTCGGTTTTTTTTGGTTCGGCCGTTTTCATTTTTTGTGCTATTCGGTGTTCGGCGTCATCGCCGCTTTCTAGTCTCTACCGAACCGATTCCCGAAATAACCGAAGTATCCGTCAACTCTCAACTACGACTCATTCCAGCCAACATCTGCAGGCCCACGCCCAAAGTGAAGTGAACCCCAGGCCTCTCCCCTCCCTCACGCTGGCGTCTCCCTCTCACGCGTCT
The DNA here is from genome assembly GCA_015847255.1 of Hyparrhenia diplandra. Taxonomy (NCBI): domain Eukaryota; kingdom Viridiplantae; phylum Streptophyta; class Magnoliopsida; order Poales; family Poaceae; genus Hyparrhenia; species Hyparrhenia diplandra. Next base: position 3,368 of record JADLZK010010001.1, read on the forward strand.
CCCTCTCCCCACGCGTAACCCTAGCGGCGGGCGGGGCGGGCGGTCACCGAGCTCCGAAGCGAGCGGCTTAGCGGCGGCCGGGCGGTTTAGCGGCGGCGAGGAGACTTAGCGGCGGCCGGGGGCGTGGCATCGAGCGAGCGGTAGCATGGCGCGGCGGTTTGGCAAATAGCGGCGGGCGCTCCGGGGCAAGCGGGCGGGCGCGGCGAGGCGTTAGGGCGAGCAGCGAGCGGTGTGGCGGCGGCGAGCGTCGGGGCGCCCAGCGGCGAGCGGCCGGGCGGCGGCGAGCGCCGAGGGGCGGGCGCGTCGGCGGCGACGGAGGCGCGGTAGCGGAGCTGATTTTTGGTAAAACCGACGAAACCGAAAAAACCAAAACCAAAGTTCTCGGTTTTGTGATTTCCGTGAAACCGATCGGTTGTATGATTCGGAAACCGTTTTTGTCACCGAATGAACCAAACCGAACGGTCGGTTTCTACCGAACGCCCACCCCGAGTTTGCGGGGAAGCAATTGGCATTAAAAATTTTAATAATGATCTTGATATCCGCTAATTTAGTGTATCACTGGCTTTAGTAGGATTATCTTTGTTCTGTTGAGTTATGGATTAGACAGACACAAGATGCCGTTGCGACCCTTCGGCAAGATTCCACAAGAAAAAAAAATGAAGAACGCAGGTGCCCGATCATACAAGATTCATCAACATTGGAACCCTACCATCTCAAAGGTTTGTATGTTCATTTATATATATTTTGTTCTAACCGTGTTTAGATTGAAGAAGTCGCCATTACAAGAATTCAAATCATATCACAAGTGACGAACATAGAAGCCGCACATCATGGTAAGTATGATCAAGAAATGTGAGATAGTCTTGCTCATAAACTTTAAACTTTTTAGTAGTTATCATTTCTTGTATTCTATTGCATATATATTTTGATTAATCCATGCATTCACTTCATTTAGTTTAAGTTTTCTTATATTAAATCCACTGAATATTTAGTTCCTTGCATATATTCATGCCATTTATATTTAATAGAAAAAAAAAATCTCACCATGATCATGTTACTTCATCTTTATTTGATTAAATCTTTATAGTGCTTTCATGTTATCTTTATCTCGCTATAGTATGCTTTTGGTTTAGAAGTACTCAACATACTTCTATTGGCTTTTAAATTAAGAGTGATGCTTAGGTTAAATAGTCTTCCTTAATTGAATTAGGCATGGAGTCTAGTTTGGTTATTGAACTAAAAATTGCTAGTGTAGACCTTTGGTTATTTTGTCGGACTAACCCCCCGCAGAAAATTCTCAAATTGAAATCGGGTAAGTCGAAAAAATGAACTCACATAGGAGATGAAGCAAGGCATATGATGAACTCCAACAACTTCGGACAAGAGATCTGTAAGTATCAAATTCATTTACTTTATCATTTACTACAAGTTATCTTTGCCTTGAACCATGCTAGAGTGTAGCTACAAGTAAAATTTATTATAAATCATATTAAACCTATGCTAAAAGTATTGCTAAAACCATCTTTTAATTAGCATAGTTGAATAAATATATATATTTATCCCATTGTTTATTTTATATATAACTTTTTGTCTTATGTTATGAAAAGAAAATAAAAAAATATATGGGCACATGAAGGTCCATTTATAAAAGAAAAAATATGAGCACATGAAGGCTCATGCGTAAAAAAAAAACATGTTCCTAGGATAAGTTCCTTTCGGGTATTCTTGGTCACTAACCATTGCAGGATAAGATTCAAAAACAAAGGATGAACAACGCCTAAGAACATGGGAGTTACAACATACTTTGACTAAAGATTCAATAGTTACACTTGACTTCAAGTGTCGAACGATGACAAGGTGTAAGCTTGGGGAGGAAGGCCGACTCCAATAAGATGATCTTGACGTGCCCCTCCTCACATGCTCCCGCCACTTTGACATGCTGGTTTGTAATCCCTCTACTCACTATTACTTTATCTCTATAAGTTTGAATGCTTTCATAAATGTTATACTAAAAATCAAACCTTAAAAAAAGTAGTAGTGAATAAATAATTTGTGCTAATTAATCAACCAAACTGTTCTATAACATAGAAAGTGACCTTTAGCTCTGTAGCAACACTACTCTTGCTATTACTTGTATATTTCTTTTGGTATGTGTTGTCCACTAATGCTGCAGGAATAAAAAGAAAAGTAAAAGGTCCGAGCACAGGTCAAATAGAAGAACAGAAGGTGGATTGACAAAAGGACAAAGAAGAAATGGAACATAGGAGACAAGTTGTTTATGAACAAGGTGCACAAGAAGCCAATCAAGAGAGAAGGAAAGAACGCCCACAAGGTGTTACAGTACCATCATGCTCCATTAATAAAGGTAACATCTCAAGATAAGTTATTATTATAAAGTTTATCTTTGATTATGCTATGCTTAAAGTCGAACATGTTTGAGTTACAACCTTAATTAATTCAACCTGATTAATTCAACATATTAGCTCTTTAATTGTTCCTAGTACCACTCTTTTTGACCTCGTAGTCCTAATCATGTAAGCTTAAAATTTTTGGATGCCTTATTTTGAGAAAGAGATAGTCATAATCATGAAATTATTTTATATCTATATAGAACACTTCCATGAGTTAAGCCATTTGATCCTTTCTATTATAATGTTTTAAATGCAACATTTAATGTTCATCTTTTAATCATATCACCCATGCCATGATTAATTTATCTTGCTCTATGTGCCTAAGGACCGAAGAGAATGAATAAAGTTTTGGTTCTGTTGGTGTTTTTCCGCCAACAGAGCCCCCGCACTTGATCTCTACTTTGTCTATGTAAACAGACATACTTCAAGCAAATCTTAGGGGAGACAATCCCTTAAATCCTACAAGTGAAATGTCCTGGATCTATGAACATGTGCACTGAGCAAGATGTTGCCAGCTCCTACTACTAAAGCTTCAATTCAAAATGCTGGACAATCAATGAACATGGATGACACACCTGAGGAGTAAATAAGGTAAAGAATGAAGATCGTTGGAACGAGGATACTAAGGAAGTCAATGAAGAAGAAGTTAAGGAGGAGGTAACTCAACCTTCGTCCAATTCGTCAACCAGGCGAGTATGGAAGAAGAAAGAGAGCCCACAATCAGAACCACGAACATCCTCACCTACAACAATATCCAAGGTAACATCCCAGAACCATCATTACATCCGCTCATACCATTCGACAAACCATGGGAGGAATGAACTACTACGCGCCAAAGGTAAATAAGTATCCTTTATTTTAAGTATTACATATTTACTTAACTTCATTACATAGGTAATTTTCCCTTTAGCATATTTACTTCATAACATATATCTGCATTAGAAAAGAAAATAAATATGTTTCATGCATGTCATTAATTAAAAAACTTGAAGCCCCATGTGAATATTTCTATGGCGTAACACCCTCAAGAATATTTACTGCGTGGCGGCATAAAAATAATTTTGCATTCATTCATCTTGTTGCTTCATAATTTCTCGCATGCATATAAAATAAGAAAATTCAAAAAATATTAGTTTTGCTTAATTCCTGTTAAAACTTAATCTTTAATATTTAATCTATAGCTATTAAGAATCTCTAGGCAATTAAAGCTTGAAATATCCAACTACTAACGCTTTTTAATGAGTTCCACAAGCTTTGTTGTCTATTTGAGTTTCATCAACAGAATTGTGAGACATGACAAATGAGGAGGCGTTTGACCACTTGATAGAGCATTCATTTAACAAATCATCATAATGCTCCACCAAGGAAGAACGACATTGTTGGCGGTCATTATCGACCATTTTGTACCGCCAACTTACATCTAAATCATGAGAAACTTACATACTTATGTCACATATACCTTTACTTCTAACCTAGTTCCACATGTATTCAAAGAAAAGATATTTTGCAGTGTTCAAACATGGAAACATGTAAAAGTATGCCAAATAAAGATGGAAAGCGCACCGCAGATCGCGCTTTGTCCAAGGGAGAGCAAGAAGGCCGAATCTATGAAGAATTGGACTGTTGCCCCATCGGGCCGGGGTCCGCCTAGCCCACAAGACCACTGGACGGCGGTGCCGAACGGGCCAAGACGCGGGGCGCCGCCGCACCTGTGGCGTGGCGGGGACCGCCAAGGCGGTTCGAGCCTAAATTCAAATGGTGGTTCCTCCCGGATGCGTAGCGACGGTTGCATGCGGGGCAAACTAATTTTGGCGTGCGAAACCGACGTCTCCCTTTGTATAAATTGAGGAGTAGAGCTCCTCTTTAAACACACACCACACAAGAGCATTCTCCCTCTACACTTTTATCATTTTACCTTTTAGTTAGTAGTTGGAGCTTGGCAAGGGCTAGAAATCGAGATCAAGATCATCTTGAAGATATTTGGTATGATCAATATAATGTTCTTTATGTTGATTCATGTCATGTTCTTCTTCTTGTTCTTGTTCTTTACTTATCAATATAGTTATGCTTATGAACTAGAGTATAGTTCTTATGATTTGATCTTAGCATATGAACTAGTATATAGTTTTCATGTTATGATCTTGTCATATAGAACTTTATGCTTAATCTATCATACATACATGTTTAGACCAAGAGCTAAGTTGAGATGTTGAATTCTACATTGAGCTAGTCTTGGTAGTTGTTGGTTTGCGGGTTCGTCGTCCGTCCTCGTGGCGGTTGCTCTAGTAGAAGGACCCCAGGAATGGATAAGCCTTGTCGACATGCTAGAGTAGTAGTCATAGCTTAGACATGGTGTCTATGCTAGAGGCTACCTTTGTTTGCCCCATACATGGACGGATTGAGGTGGTAGGCGGTAGGTGGTGACAGCCCCGTCCGTCCCTTGTAATCCCCCACGCCTCGTATGGGGTAGGGTTTTATGCCGCAGATCGCTATGCACCGGTGTGCGCCAGGTGCCCGAAGTAAGTCAATAGTGACCATGGCTATCTTAACTTAGAACCTTTAACAAGTATAGAAGCATGTATGTATATCCGCTCTCTAACATAACTATTTAGGATATGCCCCGCTCCATGCTAGGTTTATTCTTTATTCTTTTTCTTTTCCTTTATCCTTGAGATTGTTTCAAGTGTGTGTATCAAGTTATCCCTTATCTTCCATATTTTACTCCTGTTATGAACTTTGGTCTATTATATAGTCATGTTGTCTTGTCCATGTCCATATTTGAGACTTTTACACCATGCCTTCGTTTGGGAAAATATAAATGAACGATACCCGAATACTTCCGGGTGAAATGCTACAACGGTATTTCCGAGCGCTTGCGGACTTGTTCTATAAATGTTGCGTATCACCAATAGGCGCTTTTTCTGGAGGAGTTGCTAGGACATATCTATCCCGGTGATTGCGCAAAGAAATGCCAACTAGCATTTCGGCGCCGCTGTCGGGAGGGCATTGGTTAAAGGAATCTATTAGAACATGTTCATAATAATATGCATGTGTAGTAGCCATTGTTCATAATAGGATTATCTAAAAAATATTATTATTAATATAAAAAACAAGGACATGTTTTCAAGTTAGCATGCACCTTCGGGTATTCTTGTCGCTAACCATTTCAGGTCGAGATCAAGAAGAGCACAGGTCATATGATGCTTGGGAACATGGAGCGACATCAACTAAAAAACCTTAATGCTTTTGGTGACGTATATACTCAAAGGAGACCTTGACTTGACACTTGATTTTTACACAAAAGTCCAAGTACGGGAAGAAGGTGAGAAATCTTGAGTTCCACACACACCAAGGTAAAAAAAATGATGTCACTTTGCAATTATATAAAAAGAAAAGGAGAAAAAAATATATATGAGAGATTTTGTAAAAAAAAATAAAGAAAAGAAAAGGAGGAGCCTCCTCCTTTGCTACCACTAAGGCCCAAGGTCCATATACACTACTTGTGTGTATGACCTAAGCCTTGTGGCCCGCCCCGAAGTTGGATAGTCAAGCTATGCCGCAAAAAAAAAAAATAATGCCTTTATTATATGTTGCTGGTGCATACACATTCAGGTAAGTAAGGGTAATATTTCACCAACTCATTTGACTCACACTTATCTCCATAAAAAAATCAAATTTCCTTTGTTTATGAAATTTGGTCGGGTTTGATGTGTTTACATGGGCACATGTGGTACATACATAGGTCTTTTTAAATCAAGCATGGTGCTTGGGTTAAAATGACCTTCTTTAATCAAAAATTTGATAAGGTGTTGAATTTTGATTAATGAACTCGTGGTCGATGTCATAAACAATAGAACTATTTTATGATGGAGATAAAACTAGGCTAGACTTACATTGCATCCGCATCTTTAGCCTTGCTTGAGTATGATAATTTTGGTGAATAATAATAATAATAATAAATGATGATGATAAAATGAACATTATATATACATATATGATGAAGATTATATGTCCTCCCCCGAATGATAAAGTTTCAATGAAATTTAAAAAAAATCGACTAGCTCGATCATTTGGTACTTCCCGCATATGATTTACAATGAGGTAATCACGAGGAATGATAAGTTCTCTCGTGTTCTACCATATCATAACCATACATGAAAAGCCGAAAAGCACGGGGAGTACAACCCCGATTCGATGGGCTTTGAGCTAGCTTGGGGAGGAACACAACAATACAGTGGATAGTGTACGACGGTTTTGACTTGTCGACAAACTTCATCGAGAATCCGTGAGTCATCCCTAAAAAGAAGGTTCGACCCCCGTGTCGATCCTCCATTCAGAACTCCTTTGGCAACCGAACCCGCCAACCAAGCACCATCCGAACCGAACACCATGGCTAACAAAACCCCTCAGCGAAGCACTCCATCCCCATTGTTGCCAACATGCCCGTTTGGGCCTCCATCAAGCCAACATGGGTGATGTGAACTTCGAATTGAAGATCGGCCTAATCAAGATGGTGCGTGCAAATCCATTCTATGGATTTCCTAGTGAGGACGCCAATGCACATCTCCCCGAACATCCCTCGAGTTGTGTGACACCGTCAACATGGAGGGTGTCACACCGCACACCATCGTGACTGTGATGTTTCTCGTTCTCCTCATGGGAAGGGCGAAATAGTGGATCAGCAAGACCGAAGTTATCAACTAATGGAACAAGTGTTCCACGGCGTTCCTTCTAAAGTTCTTCCCGATGGGCAAAACCCATGCCCTTCGTGGTAGAATCTTCAATTTCAATGCCAGAAAAGCATTGAATCCATCCTAGATGCGTGGGAGAGTGTTGGCGGTCATTATCGACTATTTTATATCGCCAACTTATGTCTTTTTTCCAGTGGAATCTTGCATACCAATGGCACATATACCTTTATTTTAACCTAGTTCCACTTGTATTCCGAGAAATATGTTTTTGCAGACAAATACATGGAATCAAGTGAGAATGCGCCAAACTACATTGAAAACGCACTTCGAAAAATATGTCAACCCGCCAAGTGCAACACAAGAGGCCCAAACCAGGAAAGAAATGGACCGAAGCACCCATGCATTACGGATCAAGGCCGGCCCAGAGCCCACCCGCGAAGGCGGTCGCGCGAGAGGAGCCACCCCCGGTCCCCGCCGGATCGAAGTGGGTCCGGCGGACCTACAGTGCCGCCTCTCGAGCCGACCTTTCACAAAGCGGTTGCATGCCGCCATGCATAGGCGGTGCGGGGGTGCTTCCATTTTTACCCGCATAAACCAACCAAGAATGAATATAAATAGAGGGTAGAGCCTCACCTCAAAGTAGAACATCACACCAAGAGCTACTACCTCTCCACTTGTACTTTCTTTTTTAGTTCTAGTTTTAGTTTGTGAGCAAGGCTAAGCTTCAAGGAGGGCTTGTCTCCTTGGAAGGATCTTCTTGGTAATATACTATGGAGTATTCTTTTCATATTCAAGTCCTTTTATTCATATTACATTGCATATGAACTAGAGTATAGTTATCTTCATGTTATATTTAAGAGGGTATGAACTAGACTATAGTTGATATGCTATGAAATGACATGAACTAACTTTATGCTAATTGTTCATATGTTGTTCTTGGAGAGTTGTAGTATTATGCTAGGGTGATGGTTTGGTGTACCTTGGGTTTGCCTTTATCCTTGCTTGTCGATCCGTAGGGCCTGAGTCCCCTGGGGGGGTATAGGTAGTTTTCTATATGCATGGGCGTGGTGCTCAGTCTATAGGAACCATCGAAGATGTCGGCATCCCATGGTAGTGAGGTAGGCGGCGTGTGTTGATGTACTGCTCGCCCTTTGCACTCCTCCACGCTCGTGTGTTGAGTCGGAGTTCCAAAGTGTCTATCTACCGTGCACTGTACCGCGGGCATCTCCTCATCATCTAAACATAGTGTTATGATTGTTCATTAACCTTATATGATTACTAATGTTCTATGCACATGTGATATTAGAATTTCCTTGCTCACCGTAGGAACTTTCTTTTTATCCTTATTTTACCTTTTTTATCCTTTTAGTAGCTTGAAGTGTGTTCTCCTATCCCGAATTATCATGTTTACCCCTCGCACTAGACTAATGGTTATTCATACTTTTACATTGTGGGCTATGATCATCGCTATGCTAGTCTTTACATAAACCCGCCTTCCTTGGGAAAAAATATAAATAACGATACCCGAATACTCCCCGTGAAATGCTACAATGATAGATCCGCGGCGCTATGGATTGAACTCAGAAACCTATGAATCTATCTCGAGTATTTCTAGTGTAATCATCCCGAGTAGATCAAAAGTCTACTCGGTGGTTGCGCTAAGAAATACCAACAAAACATTTCGGCGCCGCTGTCGAGGAAGGCATGGTTTACTTAAAAGAAGAAAATAAAGCTAGCATAAACATGATTGTAACCACATGTATGGATGATAGCCCTAGTCTTGGCGGGGCTAACCTCGTTGTTTTCTTCCCCGTTGTGGATGAAAACAGATAGTGTATGACTGGTCGCAACCTACCAAACAACTTCATCGACAACTGAAGCGCTCCTAAGGGAGAACCGGCTCGCTACGAAGTCTTCCTCGCTTACTCCGACGCATGGGCCGAATCGGGCCGATCCCGCACTATCTTCACCAACACTTCATGGCCAAGTCACTGCGGACTACTCGCCCCGCCATGTCCAACGCCCCTGGGCCGCAGTGTCAATGTCGGTGACAAGAACTTTGAGATCCGAGACCGCCTCATTACCATGGTATGTGCTAGTCCGCTTTAAGTGACTACCAAGCGAGGATGCCAATGCGCATCTTCGTAACTTCCCCGGAGCTATGTGACACCATCGTGATCAAGGACGCTGCGCCCGATGCAATCAGTTCGCTTTCCCTTCTCCCTTGTGGGGAAGGCGAAATGCTGGTTTTATAAAGACAAGGAGGTACAAGACGCGGAGCAAGTGCTCCACGACATTCCTCGCCGATTCTTCCCCGATGGGCAAAACAAATGCCTTGAGGGCAAGAATCTCAAACTTCCAAAGAAAGCTCCAATGTGGGGTATGCGCACCGCCTCAAGCCTTTGCCACGTGGACGGCAGGTGGAGGGGCGAGGGCTTTCACAGAAGGGGAGAGAATGACGCCGACGACGGACAAAAACAGTTCCCTGTGGAAGCGCCCTTTCGATTGATAGGTCATAAAGTTCCCACCAATCGTCCCTTCATACGCCCCGTCGGGTCCGATTTATAAAGGCCCGGGGTTGGTCATTATCAGAAGTTACATATTAGACAAAGCCTACTTGCCACTTACGCTTAGGGGTTCGCAAGCATAGGGCAAATTAGTACAATCCCCTTTAGGGGTAGGAAAGTAAAAACACTAGCCCCGACTATGCCGGGTCTCCGCTAGGTTTCCCTTTTTCTTGCCGCCCGGGCTTGAGATCCTCCCCGGGGCCCTCAAGGCCCTCGCGACCGCGGGTGTTAGCTTCGGTTTTGTCGCCTCGCTATGCGGGGTGCCGCCTCGTCTCGCTGCCCTCGCGCCGCGGGTGTTGCTTCCGCTTTGTCGCCCCTCGCTGGGGTGCTGCCTCGTCTCGCCGCCTCGTCACCGCGCGTGGGTGTTGCTTCCGGTTCCCGCCGCCCTCGCGCCTACGGGATGTCGCCTGGTTCCTTGCCCCGCCGCCGGTGGGATGTCGATTTTGCCCAGAGCTACCGGGGTCCTCCGGCGAGGGCCCTCCCCAACAAGTAGCCCCTCGGGGTTTGGTCCGGTATGCCCCGGCCGCCAGCAACGAAACCTTGAGGGGACAACCTTGCAAGCGGCCGGGTGCTTATGGGTTGACTCGCCGACGCCCTTGCTGCCGGGCCGGGTTGCGCTTTCCTTTGACACGTGGTGAGCCTCGCCGCGGTCGTGGGCCGTTGGGTTTCTAGATTGATTCAAAATGCTGAATGCGAACCGTCTGGGTACGTGGGGGCGAGCGATCTCCGCTGCTTCGGGTCCGTTCCTCAACCGCTCCCCGGCCCCCTATATAAGGATGGTGTTACCGTCTCGGTAAATTTTCTCGCGCTTAACCTTGCCCTTGCTTTCCTCCCCTCATCTACTTTCGAGCCCGCCTCTCTTTTTCATTCTTACGCTTGTTGTTCAGCGAGCGAGAGGTCTCCGAAGCGAGCTCGCGGAAGGCCTTGTTCGGTGTCGGGCCGCCGAAGATGACTTCAAAGTCGCTGAGGTCGGGCAAGGGGAGGGCGAAGGAGACCTCCCCAACCCCGATGTTCCCCCCAAAGAAGGTGACCGAAGGGGATCTTAAGGAGTATGCGGAGCCGGGCTATTTGGAGCAAAGAAAAGCCCGCCTCCGCGTGGTGATCGATCCCAAGCCGCTAGACAATGAGGTGGTGGTTTTCGGAGTTCTTCGCCGCGGGGCCCGCTCCCCGCCGCAGTAGTTCGTGGTGGAGCCGATGAAGCGGCCTGGGCTTCGGTTCCACCAACCGAACCCCGAAGCTTCACCAAGCCGCCCATCTTCGTCAGCCCTCACCGCAGGCCTCGATGCCGGATGTGGACGCCTCTACAACCACCGCTGGCCAGCCTTTCAACTCCGCTATGGGACCGTGCGGGATGCAACAACTTGCCCAATACGCTGGTGTACACCTTCGCTTACCGCTGAATCGGGCGCCTGCTCAAAGCGCAGAGGAACAAGTGGGCGGCCGATTGGCTTGGCCGGTGGTTCTCCTACGAAGCTGCCTGAGGCCCCGGAGTCAGGCGGAAGCCGCGCATCTCGGCGACCTCCCGAGGGGCAATGGGTTGCACTCAACGCCGTGGGCGGAGGCGCAGCGGCGAAGCCGACCAACATGTCGAGGCACCGACGGGCGCGACTTGGTGGAGGAATTTGTGGCGGCGAGGGTGGTTCCTCCGTCACGCCGCCAAGTTTGGCCGGAGGTTGAGGACATTGACAAGTTGCGGGGTCGGATCTAAAGTCCCCGGTGGACTCGACGCCTGAGCCATCGATTCAGAGGGGAGGCACGCGGGAGGCGGGCGTGAAGCGGGTTCTGGGAGGTCGAGACCGGACCGATGAGCTGGTTGGCAAATGCGAGGACGCCGAGCTCAAGAAGATCCGGATGGCCCTTGGGAAGAGGGAAGAGGCCGAACCGAGTGTTTGATCGGTTCGGGGTGCTTTACTCCGATTGGGCCGTCATTGAGGAGGTGGATGCGGCGGCCCCTACGACGGCCGCTGAAGAAGAGGGCCGGCACGGCCCCCGATAGCCCCGCCACCACCGTGCTGGGCGGGTGGGGGCGGGGGCGAAGATTGCAAGGCTGGAGGCGGGCGGCCTCCCGCCGGAGTCGCTGGGGTTCGTCCGTGGTCCTCATCTCCGGCGCCGTCCACACTGCAGGTCACCGGGTGCTCGGCTTGATTCATAATATCGCCAGCCTCGAAGCGAGCGTGGGACGATGATCGCCGCGGACGGTCCGCGGATGACCGCGGTGTCACCCCCGATGCGGCGGAGACCTCCGCGCAGGAGGAGGAGGAGGAGGTGGAATCCCCCCGCTGGGAGGTTGGGGACACGCCGGGCGCGGGCGGTTTCGCTCCCCGCTACGGAGGCGACCGGGCCGGCGAGGTCTTCTCGGCACGGCTGACCCCGGAAGCCGGGCGATGGTGCCCGGGGCGTGGGAGGGTTGGGGGCGCCCGTGGATGCGGTCTTCTATGGCGCCATTGCCGGTGGCGCCCCTTCAAGACATGCCCGGTCCCTCCGACCATATTCGTGCCATATCTTGGTGGAGGGCCGGAGATCGAGGGGGGAGCTCGATGGTGGTGATGGCGGGGGGAAACGGGTCACGGCCGATGTTTGCGCGCAGCCTCCCCGGTTCGCTGGAGGAGGTGGTGCCTTGGCCCCGGTCGGACCTGTACACCGGGCCCGAGTATTGGGGAGTGCCGCTTTGAGTCGGGCCGAGGCCGAACGGGCGGTCTCGGCACGGGTATGGCCGCTGGCCTCGCGTGCCGGAGGCCGGGAGCATCGCCCGAGCTCGCTTCGTGGCGGGAGCTGAGCCAAGACATCGCCGTGAAAGCCCGCGGAGATCATGGTGCTTGGCGCTGGCCGCGGAGGGCCGGGCCGGCCGGGACGCGAAAGATGACGCGAGCTGCTCAAGAAGAGGGCGGACGACGCTGCGGCGCGCCGAGGCGAGCGGAGCGGCCAAGGAGCTCACGGGCGGGCCGGGCGTATGCTGCCCCCGGGAGGAGGCGATAAGGCGGCACGAGGAGGTGGTGAACACCTCGCGGCGCATGTGGACCTGAGCTCCGAGGTTCGCGAGGCGAAAAGCAGCGAGGAGGCTGCCCCCGAAGAGGGTTGCGGAGCTGGAGCGCAAGCTTCTCGCCGTGACGCGGCCCGGTCTCCGAGATGAGTTCTCAGAAGGAACTCCCCTCGATGACGCCTTGGTGGGCGCTGGGGAGCCCGGTCGCTCCGCTACCTCCGGAGCCCGCGGCCATCGGGGAGGCCGAAAGCTACCCTGTCCGGTGCCTCCCTGTGCACCACGCGTCGGATTTCGGGGCTACGCGGGCGCTTATGGCGCTGGGCACACCTGCGGCGCCCCGCGGGTGTCCGCACCAACGACTCCCGAAGGTCGGGTTTCCCCGCAAGGAGGAGATGGGACGGGTGCACGGATGCGGATCCGCTTACCTGGCGGGCCGGTTCCTTAAAAGTTCTTCACCGAGACGGGCACGAGGTGGCGATGGAGGAGGCCCAGTGAGACCGCTCGGGTACAGGTTTTTACTATTGGCTTCTTCTTTCGGGTTATTGTCACGGGGGGCCTTTATATTGTATGTTTCTCGACGGTGACTTGCGCAGCGCTATCGCAGGCTCGAGGGGGGACGATGTGACCCCCGACGCCACGGAGGTTGCCTGTGTCGAGGAGCAGCCTGCTGATGACGCTGAGCACGCTTTGCACCGAGGACGGGCGCGGTGGACGAGGGGAGGTTGTTGCCGCCGCGAGGACGAGGGGGGGCGCCGGGCCGAGGCAAGGCGCGGGGGATGCCGCGATGGTTCGGGTCGACCGCCCAAAAGTTGATGCCTCGCAGAGTAATCGCTTCCGGGAGGTGTAGAGTTAGGGGGCCTCGCTATGAGGTGCTATGTATGTACTTGGTGCACTTACCGGAGTTTCATGTGGTTTTAAAGTTAATATGTTTTTTACCGCCTCGTGATGCTATCTCTTCACGTGTTGTTTTTTTTGCCCCGCGGGGTTAATTGCGGGTTTTGTGAGGTGCCTTTTTTCTAACTCATGGCTCTACCGCTGCAGATCCCGGGGCCCGCGCTGGAGGTGCCGAACGCCATCCTCTCGATGATGAATTATTAAGATGTTTTTGTCTCGGGGAGACGCTGGGGTCCATGCGATGACGGCATCCGGGGATTGGATTTGAAGCCTTTTGGTGGGCGCGCATCGAAAGTACGATGTGAAGAATCAAGTTGCGGGGCTTTTTACGCGGGTACGACCGACGGACCGACAAGTGGAGCGGTGTTATTTGGGGCGGGCCTTCCTCGGTTGCGCTTGGACGAGGACATTGGGGATGAAGAGGGTTTGTTATCGCCCTTGGCGAGGTCGGTTTCGTTGAAGAGGGTGCGGTGATTGTTCCTAAGGCGGAGCCGGTGGAGTTAAGTGTTCGTGACTTGCGGAGGGTCTTCCGCCAACGGGTCCCGACGGGGTCGCCTGGCTGTCCGGCCCGCCTCCCGTGGGGGCCACTAAGTTTGCCGGAGGAGGCGCCGGCCTGGACACCGTTATCGGGTGAGGGGCTAGGAGTGGCCCTCTTGAAGTCGAGGTGGTTGATGTGGCGGAGTTTGTGGAGCGGTGGCGGGGTCCTTGTAGATGATGTGGCCGGAGAGGCTGCTTTTAGAGAGAGTCGGGCGGGTTTGTAAATGAAGATTTATATGGCGGGTCACCGCCATTTGGCGGGGTTGTTATAAACTTCCCCCCCCCTCGCTGGGTTGTTGTAAATTTGTCCCCCCTGCGGGGTTGTTGTAGCCTTGTCCCCCCTTCGGGTTGTTGTAAGCTTGTCCCCCTTCAAGGGGTTGTTGCGGACTTTGTCCCCCTTTCAAGGGGTTGTTGTGGACTTGTCCCCCATCGTGGGGTTGTTGTAAGTTATTGTGACGAGGGTGCTTTGTTTTTGTGATACTTGGCGTGGAATGTTGTGTCTCGTGGTGATTTGTGGGCAGCCGCGCCCTGCTTTTGAGCGAGGCTTACGATTTGTGAGGATTGTAGATGCGCAGCGACGCCCCCTCGTTTCTTTTTTAGCGAGGCTCGCCGATTTGCGAGGATCAGAAGGGTGCGCAATGACGCCCTCGCTTTTTTTAGCGAGGCTCGTGAATTTGCGAGGATTGTGGATGCGCAATGACGCCCCTTTTTTTTTAGCGAGGCTCGCCGATTGGCGGTAGGATTGTAGTTGCGCAACGACGCCCCCTCGCTTTTTTTTTAGCGAGGGCCGGGTTTGCGCGATTGTAGTTGCGCGCATGACGCCCTCGCTTTTTAGCGAGGCTCGCTGATTTGCGAGGATTGTAGTTGCGCAGCCGACGCCTTCTTTTTTTAGCGAGGCTCGCCGGGTTTGCGAGGATTTGAAGGTGCCAAATGACGCCCCTGCTTCTTTTTAGCGAGGCTCTCGGGCCGACGGCGAGGATTGTACTTGCGAGGTTTTTAGTAAACGCTTGTGATGACGAGACAACAGTTTTTCCATTGCCTACCGGGCGGGGTTACATGCTTTTGGCGAGGTGTATCGCCTATCCGCAATGCTTTCCTTGCTTGCGGAGTGAGGAAACCGACTAGCTAAGCTTCTCTACTAGGTAGCTCAAGGTTACCCCCGGGTTTCTAGGTTGCTGTGATTGCCCGCTAGTTGGTTTTTCCCGAGGCCTCCTTTTCCTATCTATGCATGATCGGGTTGCTCGACCGCCCGGTACCGAGGGTTCCTCCGAGCCTGGTCGATGTGGTGTCGAGGTGACGGTTCGAAACTTATATTTGAATGCCCTTCATGCGGAGGGGCCGTTGACGCTGGGGCCTCGCACAGTAGCCTGCGGCCGCGGGCGGGTCTTCGAGGGGGTTGCGCGCTGCCTCGTTGCAGCGCTGGGTTCTCGTGCCGCGAAGTTCTCGGAGCACCGTTGTCGGAACTTTGATTCCTTTGGGGCCTTGCCGCTTGGGAGGATGTTACATTCTCCATTGCGTGCCTCGGCCCCGGGGGTTGGGCTACGCCGAGCGATGGATTCAAGCTGGCGAAGTTGGTTGGCTAGCTTTGGTGACCGAAAGTGCGCTGGGAGCCCTTTGTTGCGCCGCTAGCGCTTGTTGTTTTACATTTTCCATTGCAAAGGTCTAAGGTACGGGTGTTGTGCGGGGTTCGGGGAGGTTTGTGGCGGCTTGCGCTGTAAGAACGCGGGTGTTCTAGTTCTGGGAGCATTTTCTTGCTATGGTGTTCCTCTTTTGGCTTGGTGCTCCTGTGGTGTGTTCGGGCAGCGGTGGTGGGTTTTATAGTGGTGCGGGGTTGTACGGGCGGGTGCGGCACTTTTAGTGGTTTTTATGGCGGTAGGTGGGGTGTAGTTGGCCATTAAGGGTATTGAAGCGGGGGGTCCTTTTTGTTGGTAAAGGTGTTCGATGCGTTGTACTGGGTGGTCCCGCTTTTGTGTCCGCTGGTGGTACACAAATTATTGAGTCGGGGTTACCCTCTTCGCGAGGCTCCTCGGCGCCCGCTGCCGTGGTGTGGCGCTCTATTAATGCCTCGCCGCCGCCCATACGGGTCCGCGCCGGTTGCGGCGGCGGCGCCCTCGCGTGTGTTGCCGGTGCGCGCTCTTGATGCCTGCCTCCGCCGCCCACGGGTCCGCCGGGCTGCGCGGCGGCCCCCGGCGCAGCCGCCGTGGTGCGCGCTCTTTTTTTTTATGCGCCTCCGCGCCCATACGGGGTCCGCCGGGTTGCGCGGCGGTACGCCGCGTGTGTGTGCTGCCGTGGCGCGCGTTTTGATGCCTCCGCGCCCATACTTGGGGTCCGCCTGGCTGGCGCTTTGGCAGTGCCCCCCGCGTATGTTTGCCTGGCTCGCGCCGGTGGGTGGACGAGCCCCCGTCGAGCCAATCATCCCCGGCCGAATCGCCGATGAGGGCGGAGGGGCATCACTTCACCCCCTTCGGGCGGCGTTGGTCAAGGGTGTAGCGAAGACAAAGCTTTTATGGGAAACACCGCATGTATTAATAAGATGGGTGCTCGTTAAAAAACCTCGCTACCGATCGCGAGGAAAAAGACCGGCAGCCCCTATTACATAATATTGTTTTACAAGAGACTTGAAGAAAAAATGCAAAAAGAAAATTTAAAGGGATCTATACCGCGCGAACGCCGAGGTGCGGCGCCGCTAAGGGTAGTATTTTATGGAGGTCATCAATGTTCCATGTGTGGTAGGTCATTCCCTGCCGAGGTCTTGTGTGTGGTACGAGCCGGGTCTTGTCGATTTCGCGGACTGTGAAGGGCCCCCGACCACTTGGCGACAAACTTCCCCGCCATTGAGCGCTTTTGCTTTTCGATGAGCGCCGGGGTCTCCGACCGCGAGGTTGCGAGGCTTGACCTTTTATCCCGCCATTTGCGTGTTTCTTGTTGGTATGAGCGGAGGTTGAGGACAGTCTGGCGGACCTCTTCAACAAGGTCACCGGCAAGGGGGGGCGCCCACTTCCGCTGGCGCGAGGGTTGTTCTTGGGGAGCCATGTGTTAGTTCCTCCGGGAGTACGGCCTCTTCTCCAAACAAGAGTTTGAACGGGTAAATTTTGTTGCTCGCATTCGGAGGTGTTAGGTGACCGCACCACCGGGCGTGAGATGCTTCCCCCGTGTGCCCCCTTGGTTTTCCTTGGATTTTTGAGCCGATGCCTTGCGTATCGGTGCCGTTGGCCCTCTCCACGAGGCCGCTATTTGGGGGTGCCGGACAGCAGGCTTAAGTGTATCTTGTCCCAACCGAAGCAAAATTGCTTGAAGGCCTCGCAGCCGAATTGTGTGCCGTTGTCCACCGCGGGATTTCTCTTGGGACCCCGGCTGCAAATGATTTGCCGCCTGAAGAACTCGCACGGAGTGCGAGGTTATTGCCGCGAGGGGTCGGGCTTCAATCCACTTTGTGAAGTACTCAATGGCTACAACGCGTAGAAGCGGAGGTTTCCCCTCGGCGCCGCCGGGCATTGGCCCAACGAGGTCTATTCCCCACCTTTGAAGGGGCCATGTTGGACAAATCGGGCGAGTTGTTGCCCGGGGAGGTTTGAGTGGTGGGTTGTTAGCCGGCATCCTTCGCAGCCGCTTCACGAGGTTTTCGGCGCCGCCTAGAGCGGTGGGCCAAGAGAAACCCCGCCTCAACACCTTCCGACGAGTGCATGGGGGCCGTTGTGTGCGCCGCAGATGCCCTCATGCACCTCCGCGAGGATTGTCCTTCGGGGGTCAAACACACTTGAGCCATGGAGTCAGAATCAAGCCTTGTATAGCCGTTTCGCCGATCATTCTCAGATCCTCTTACCTTTTGTGCTATCTTTTTTTCTTCTTCTTTGGAGTCGGGTTCGGTGGCCTTTATGTAGGCAATCATCGGGGCTCTCCAATCTCGCTTTGATATGGCGTGCACAAACTTGGCTGTCGGGCGGGGATCCTCGACACCGGCTTTGTGAGGGTTTCATAGAATACGTCCGTGGTAGCGGGCTTGCGCTGCGGCCGCTTTTGTTAGCTCTCGGGCCGCCTCGCCGTTGTCCCCGCCTCGCTATGGTTTTTGTTGTGATGCCCGTAAAAAGGCCTCTGCTTTTATGGACTCGAGAAGGTACTTCGAGCTCTGGGTTTTCGCTCGCAACTTTTTTTTGACATGGCCCCGACACGAATTCGAGAGTCTGCCCCGATAATAGCTCGCCTTTGCCGATAGAGCCCTGAGTTTGTTCAGCGCCAGTATGACCGCCTCAGATTCTCGCGATGTTGTTGGTGCATGGGAATTCCAGCTCAAGGGCGTAACGGAGCTTTACTCCCGGATGGCGAGATGAGAATGGCCATACCCCGCCCTTGGAGCCCCCTGTGCTCCATCCGTATGCTATCCATATTGGGTCCAACTTCGCGGCCCGGGTTGTATACGCCGGGGGTCCAACCGGGCGACAAAGTCCGCGAGGGCTTGGGACTTGATTGCTGTTCTTCCCATGAATTTGATTGCATGGTCGCCAGCCTTGTTGCCGGGCCGGGCTATCCTTCCTACCGACTCGGGTTTTTGAAAAATGTTCTCCGCTGGGAAGCAAGACGGTACCGCGGATCTCATGCGGCCGAAAGTAGTGTTTAAGTTTTCTTTGCGGCCATGACCACAGCCGTAGGCTACCTTCTCTAGTTCGTGTAGTTGGCTTTGGGGGCCCTCGAGGACTTCGATACGTAGTAGATGGGGAGCTGCTGACTTGGTGCCGCTCGGTGACCTCCTTGGCGAGGATCGCGCTTTACCGCATGCGGGATGCCGCTACGTAGGCAGAGGCCCTCGCCAGTTCCGTGTTGGGCGAGGGTTGTCAAGTTGAGGAGGTAGTGCTTTAGGTCTCTAAAAGCTTGCCGTTGTACGGGCCCCACCAAAGGCTCGATGCTCTTAGGATCCGAAAAAGGTAGGCTTCGCCTCAAGGACCTTGAGATGAATCGCTTAGGGAGGCCATGCGCCGGCGCGAGGCGCGCGCCCGCTTTTTGCTTGTCGGGGTTCCATATTGGTGATTGCTTGATCTTAGTTGGGTTTGCTTCGATGCCTCTTATGGAGACTAGGCACCCGAGTAGCTTTCCTTTGCCGACCTGAACGCATTTTGGCGGGTTTAGCTTGAGCCCGCCCCGCGGAGTTTGAGGAATGCCCTTCGAGGTCCGCTATGTGATCTCGCCTCGAAGTTTGCTCGCACGACGACGATGTCGCCCACGAGGCGGAGATTGCCTCGTTGGCCCGCGAGAACCTCCGCGATTCATTCGCATGCGAAGGTGGACCCCAGATTCGGAGGCCTCCTCGCCATTCTTCCAAGCAATACGCGCGGTGGGGGGGTTATAAAACTTGTCTTCTCCTCGCCTTCCTTGTGCATCCGATTTGGTGGTACCCCCGAGAAACAATCCAGCCAGCCGAGAAGCGCTCGCACCCCGCCGCCGCTTCACGAAAGTGAGCTGACGCGGGTAGGGGGAAAATCATCTTTGGGGCATGCTTTGTTGAGACTTGTGAAGTCCACACACATTCTCCATCTCGGGGTTCTACGATGTCCTTGGAGAGGCTTGGTTTTTTGACGAGGACCACGTTGATAGCCATGTTGGGTACTTTCATCGGGCCTTATCACCGGGCATCTAAGAGCCGGTTGACTTCGACCTGCGCTGCTTGCTTTCTTTCCTGACATCCGACGGAGTTTTTGCTTACACGGGGTTGTCCCCCCCCGGATATTAAGCTTGTGCTCGATGATTTGGCGATCGACGCCGGAGATTCTCGGCCGACCATGCGAAAACATCGCAATGGTCGCGGAGGAAGTGGATGAGATTGGCCTCAAGTCGGGTCCAACATTGCGGAGATGGTCACTACCTTGGTCTCGTCATTGGGAAGAGAGCGATTTTTTGGTCTCCTCCACCGGCCGGGCACTTGGAGGTTTATAGTGGTCCTCGTTGGGGACTTTGTTTTCTTTTCCTTTTCCTCTTTGGCCTTTTTGTCCCGCCGAGGGCGTGGACGTTACTGCTTGGGGGCGACGCCCCTTCGCTGTTCTTGCGAGGTCCCGGTCTCCAAAAACAGCTATGACTCGGTGATCGATGGCATTTTCATGCGAGAGATAGCCCGGTGAATTCTTGCCGAAAGCGTTAACGATGCCCCTCCCGAAGATCGCGTTGTAGTTGTAATGCATATGCGGCGACATCGAAGGTTATATTTTTCGGTTCGTGGGTGAGGTTGGTCCCCGAAAGTGACCGGGAGGGTTATCTTGCCAACGCTGCTCGACTTGCTGTCCTCCGAATCCGAAGAGGGGATTTCCGCGGGCTCCTGGAGGTTGCGGTCAAGCCTCATGCGGTCAAAGGTGGATGTAAATAGGATAACCGCGGAGCTTCCCCGCGGTCGACCAAGATTTTGTTTACAATCCAACCCGCAACGGTAGTTTTGATTACCATTGCGTCGGTGTGAGGGAAGTCCTTGAGCCTCATGTCGCCGCGCTGAACGTGATCGCACGTGGGACCACCGGTCGTTCTTGTGGGGCCTTCACGCCACGTGGTGCACCCCGCGGTAGTGCTCCTTCCTTTGTCGCTTGTTGCCGTGGTCCTCGTTGGAACCCCCCGAAATGGCGAGGATCTCGCCATAGGCGCGGAGGTGGGGTTGTTTAGCGTGGTTCGCATTTCTTGCTTTATTGGTGGTGGCGGGGTGGTGGTGGCAAGGCGGGATCGGGCGGAGGCGGGGTAGTGCGGGTTGGGTTTGGAACGGGTTCGGGTCTCAGGGGGTGTGTTCGTGTAGGCTTGTCCGCCGTAAAGTGTGGCTGGTTGTGCGGCCGTAGTGGTACGAGGGTTGATTAAAGGCGGGGGTAGCCAAGCCCGGTATGGAAGGGGCCGTAGTTTGGGGAGGTGTAGGAGTAGTGATTATGTCGCGGGGTTTGCGCTGGCCTCCCCGGTGTGGTTAATCCTGCCGGTTGGTTTGCCGAGTGGCTAGCCGGCTGTCCATATACTCTTTGCCCTTGGGCGGTATGGGCACCGTTGCGAAGTGGCCTTTGTCCACTCCAAAGAGTGGCAATAGGGGTTACGCTGCGCGACGACCCCGATCGCCGCGGCCTGGTTGTATGGCCGTTGGTCCCTTGGCCGATAGGTGGATCTAGCCGGGTGTTTGTTCTCTGCTCGCTTGGTGGCGCCTGTCTATGGCCGCAACCCCCGAGCGGTCCGGGGGTAGCCGGGGTGTTCGATCTTTGTGGTCTCTGGCAAGGGGTATGGGGCTGCGAGGGTCGAGGACGGAAAGCGCCGACCTTGGCCTTGTGGCTCGTATCTGCCCGGCAAGATTACTTTTCCATTATCTCGTGGAGTTCGGGCGAGGGTTTTGGGCCGCCTCCTTTCAATTTTGAGTGGCAAGGCCCCGGCCGTATGCAAGCGAGGGCCGCCATGATGACACTTTGGTTGGATATCCCTTCCATTCTTGCCTTGGTATGGAGGAACCGCCGCCACCAGCCTCTTAAGGGCTCGGCCGGCTTCCCGGATGACGCCGAGGAGCCCCGCTGCGGAGTTAGCCGTCGCTGAGTCCACTCCCTTGAAGTTTGTTTGTGGTGGGACCGCAGCCCGCCCAAACCGCCGATGGTTGCGGGGGCAAAGTTGAGTACCGTGCTTGTGCAAAGTAGCCTTGCCACAATGACGAATGACGCGCCATCGTGGATTCGTTTCTCCGATCGCTGCTACGGCGGCCTGTACGACATGACGAACTGCCTGGGGTCCGTGTGTTCGTGTATTCGGAGATGCCGGTGGTCAGACGCCGAGGGCCACTCCGCCACCGGAGGGCGAACGAGCGGGATGATGGATCGTAGTGGGTGGACCGCTGGGGTTGGTCCGCATGCCCGGCGGCGTTTTTCTCGCTGCTGGTGGGGGTTTAACGGGACCTCGCCGCGACGCTGGTGGGATGCCCCAACGGGGTGGAGGGTTCGTGGCGGCGGGCGGGGGGGGTTGGTTGGCCGGCGACCGGCCGGGTGGCGGGGGTGGCGGGTGCCGACCGCCGCCAGAGCCGGTGCATGGCCTGCGGCGAACCATGAATCTCGCTGCTGCCCGGCAGCCGCCTCCAGACCCAATTAAGCCGCCTTCGCCGCCTCGGCTCGGGTCCCCTCGATGGTGCGCAAGCGCTGCCTTCGATCGGGTCCCCCAAATGCCCTGCGTTTTTCCGCACTCTGCGCCGTAGCGCTTCAAGTGCAGCGGTCCCTCGCCGCCTCCTCGTCCTCGCTCATCCTCGGTGAGCCCCTCGGCAAAAACTCCGAACGCTCCCGGGAGGACGCCCCGCCTCGAGGGCGGCCGCCGAGTGGTCTGCCGCACCACCGACCCTCGGCCTTGAGGGATCTCCCGCGAGGGTCGCCTCGGCCTCTGCGCGCCAGCAACCTCTGACACATCTCGACCGGGGCCCCCCGCTACGGTTCCTCGCCGCGAAGGTGGGGTGGGGCTCTTGCCCCGGGCGCGAGGGTGGGCGCTGGGATTATCCGGAGTCTTGAGCGGGCTGAGTTCATGGGCCGATCATCATTGAGGGGAGGGCCCTACTGGTTGTTCTTGACCCGGGCAAGACCGGCGGGTGCCGAGCCCCTTGTGCTACTCCCGGTGTTTGCGGGCATGGCTTTTCGTTTCGATCCCCACGGACGGCGCCAACTGGGGGGTATTGTAATACCCGGTTTTAAGGACAAAACCAGATACACACACCATATGTGAGCCTGTGAAGTCAAATCTCACATATAGTCACAATTAAAGGTAATATCAAAACATAATGCTTAATAAATTACGAACTTAATATAAAAAGATAACCTCAAAGCGCGAATATTGGAAAGACACTCCGATCCCGGGATGAAGCCTCCACTCCATTGTGGACAAACCGACCGGTTGATCACAAGCCTAAACTTCTCCCGAGGTAGGGTGAAATAGCAAGAGTGAGTCCATGTCGAACTCAAAGAAGAATAGTAAGGCAACATCTAACCCATAACCCATGATCACTATAACATAATAATGTAGAGCATAAACGATAAATTATGGATGTTAACAAACATAGGTCATCATCTTAATGCAAAGGTTCCAAGGTCGCTCATGACCGTGAGCACGGCTGATATACCGCTTTTTTACTCAAGGCAGAGGTGTACACTTTCACGCGTGAGCCGTGAATTGCCCTTTTTCGCCGGGGTGATCGGCCCCTTAACCCTCTTCCTAGGACGGTCGGCGGTGGTTCACTATGAAGTCTTTCAAAGGTTCATCTAACATGCTAGGGGCCGCTAGGTATCTTCCGTCATCCAGGTGACACACCGCAGCCGATCCACTGCCTGGCTGGCAAGTTCCTGTGATACAACCCTCCACGGGGATCCACAAATTGCTTTTACCCTAACGCCTTTCGGTAACCACTAACAAGTTAAACAAGGTCCTCATACTCGAACTAAAACCAGAGCCCATTAGCCCTCACGCTTGTATCTTGTTTTCCTGAGACTCTAGTACGCACAAGTCCACATGTTGCTAAACAATTCACATTTATCATTCAGTGCATAAACATTAATCAAGTCATATGATCATGGTTTAAAGCCACATATCCCAAAACTATACTTGCCTTAAATAGAGATCCTTCTTCACTTCCAAACCTTCAAGATAAATCCTTCTTGATTGTCAACGATTCCGATCACCACGCCAAGCTCACCGCCTAATTTATCGATATAGCAACAACACGCA
This sequence comes from Hyparrhenia diplandra, assembly GCA_015847255.1. Classification (NCBI taxonomy): domain Eukaryota; kingdom Viridiplantae; phylum Streptophyta; class Magnoliopsida; order Poales; family Poaceae; genus Hyparrhenia; species Hyparrhenia diplandra. The sequence goes on from JADLZK010010001.1 coordinate 27,135, forward strand.
TCCAAAGACAATCATGCACTAAGCAAACAAAAGAATTATATTAGAACAGTACACCAACATCAAGAAAACAAGATAAAGGTTTATAAAATGAATCTACGCCTCACTACGATCACGCAGACGCCGAAGATCATCAAATCGAGCTAAAACGGCGAAGATATGCAATTTACAAGTTTCCAAGAATAAAATAAAAATTAAATATGACCACGAAATTTAAGAGTTGAAAAACTACTAAACAGTAGCGTAGACATCTAGGTTACAAAATTACTTAATCTTGCGCAAATTGAACGAAGCTAAGCGGATTTAAAATGAGCAATTTATAAGCATTTGAATTTCATGGCAAAATTATAAATAACTGAAACTTGATTTTCGAGTTAAAACAAATAAAATTCTTTTTATAAACCAGATCTGGGGACAGTGGCAGAATTATGAAGGAGTCTGGGGTCTCTTTAACAAAATGGCCGGTGAAAGGGTGTGTTCTAATCTGAGCCATAGATCTCTGATCGGAAGGCATAGGATGATCAAGTGTATATGTGTATTTTCCATTGTATTTGTGGATTTGTTCTTGTGAAGGAAAGCGGCAAGAAAAACAAATGATGTCATGACATGATGTCATCATGCTAGCAATCCGATTGCAAGCTAGGAATCCTGCCGGTGGTTCGTCATGCCATTACTTGCACATGCATGCCGAGGGGAAACAAGGAGGTACGACGCTCGTCGATCTCGGCTGTGTGCTAAATGGCACGGCGCTGTAGCAGCCCGGCACAGGTGTCGAAGGCCAGCACGGCAGTCCTCCATGGACCATGGGTGACGACATGAACTCGCCGGCGTGAGTAGCACGAACGTGATTAAGCTCTATGGTGCACGTTTTCGAACGTGGTTTGATCCAATCAAACAAGGAGGCGAAAGGAGATCTCACCTAGTCCAAAGATGACAACGTGAACGGCTTGAGGACAGCGTACAGCCCAACTGAACGGACGGCGGCGACGAGCGTTGGCGAGGTGACGGCTGCGGCAAATCGACTCCACCGGAACCAACAATGGCGCCTATGGTTTCTGCAGAGTCCGGCAGCAGACGTCGTGTACGCCGGCAGCGACTACAGCCTGAGCTCGGCGAGATCGCGATGGTGGCGGCGATGCGCTGCGATGTGGGTCGTGGAGATGAAAAGAGGGAAAGGGAGGCCGACGTCTGAACTTTATAGGCCGGGCGGGCAGACGAAGGCGAACGGGCGCAGCGTGCATTGCTGCTCGTGGCTTCAAGGCAGGTGTGATGGCCTCCTTCATTCGGCCATCAAGGCTGTGGCTGTTATCGGTGGGAGAGAAACGGCAGTAACGCCGGGACAGCGTGCGGCGTCCAACTCCACCGCGAGGAAGGGGAGAGGATAGGGAGCGGGCCATCACTGTTGGGCCAAAAGAAAAGACGGGCCGGCGGTGACATGAAGGAAGTGGCCAGCTGCGCCAAAAGAAGAAAAGGATATTTTTCTTTTCTTTTATTTTCCAGAAATTTGCAAAGACTCTTTTCAAATGAATTTGAATTCCTTTTCAACTTTGATCAAAACCACACATCACAAAAATTACATATGCAGCGGCATGAGTGCACGAACATGTATCTAGGCCTTATATTTCATTTTATTTCTCAAAATTTATTATTTACCTAAATTGGGATGCTCACAAAATTCATAAATAAATCAATTTAACCTAGTTTCAAAAATTGCAAAATATGGGGTGTTAGAATTCTACCCCCTTAAGATGAATCTCGTCCCGAGATTCGGAAGAGACTCGAACCATGGAAGAGAAACAAGATAAAGAGCTTGATAACACTTTTCAACTTCATAACTTGCATACCAAACTTATCCAACAACTTATTCTAAAGGTCATAACTTGAGAACAAAGATTCTACCGAAAAGATTGTTATTCTTGATTGAAACATGTCCATCTTTATTGCGAGCTCTATTATCCTACATCTCAAAAGAGAAAAGGAAATTCGTTCCGCATACACTCCTCATCTTCCCACACTGCTTCTTCCTCTGTTTGGTTACTCCATTGAATCTTGCACACATTACGCATCTTTCCTCTAAGCATCTTTCGGTCATATGCTAAGATCTCGATTGGATGAGCTGCATATGTTTGATCATTTGCTGCATTGACTTCCACCAAAGATGTTTGTCCTTCCACGTTATTAGTTGAAATCCCATTGTTCACGTACAAATTATCATCTTCCATAGATTGGAGTGGACCACCTTGGTACTCTATTCTTTCCCCTGATGGTGATGTTAAAAGCACTGTGTGTTGATTACCTTGGATCACTGCTTTGTGTGCACATAACCATCCATTACCAAGAACCACAGGGATATCCAATGACTCTAAAACAATGAATGTTGCGTTGAATTTTTTCCTTGTTTATGACAAGACCGACTTTTTCGGGCATACCGACTGGCGGGTATTTCACCCATTGGAGAATGAACTAGCAAAGTGGTCTTCTTGTTGGACACTTCATCATCCTATTCTCTTCTACCATCTTGGCGGAGATGAATGAGTGTGACGCACTAGAGTCAAACAAAGCAAACACTAGTATAGAGCCTACTTGTATATAACCACCCACCACTTTTCATAGCCCCACGAATGTTTTTGCTATCCATATTGTTTATTTGTCCTTTAGTATAGTTTTGTTGCATTGTATTGACTTGGGCAGGCTTCTTACGGGCTTTCCTTTTTTTCGCTTCCGACGTTGTGGGTTCCGGGGTTGGCTCGAATGGTTCTTGCTCTTCAAACTGTTGTTTGTGATGGTTCTCAGCTGCATCATCTTGATAACAACTCTCTTTAGCATGGTCATTCTCCTCGCATATTTTGGGGTACCATCCTTCATCACCACCCCTAGTTCTTGACATCTGGTAGTCAACAACAATGGCATGAGCAATGATAGCTCAAAAGACGGAGCAATCCAAGAGACAAACTCATAACTTCAAGGTACACTCGTAACTTAAAGATAGAATGAAAGAAACAAACACATGAGATCAAGACACTATCCTCATTAAGATAAGATTGACCAGGTGACACTAGGATAGAGTTGTTTTCATAACCTTTTTTGAACATCCTAACTATCACATAGACATTGCAAAGACCATCATGGTTATCTTGTAGATATTCCAAAAATTTATCAATCTTGAGCAAAGACACCTGTGGTTGATAATGACTTCTCAATGACTAATATTTCCAAGCAAAACACTAAATCTTATGAAACATCCTCCTTGAAACTTCCATCACTTGGCTACCCCCTTAAGAAAATCTATTAGGGGAACCAAAAAGATAGCTTGCATCTTCTTGTAATTTCCATAAGTCCAAACTATAATAACTATCATGACGATTCTTGCGCTCTAAGAAAGATATGTAGAAGTGTACTATTGTCCAGAATTTTCCTCGTGATTTTGATTGATCAAGAACGGAGGTATATGCCAAAGATGATAGAATGTTCCAAAAGATAGATTAAGACAAACAGGAGATATGCAAAACCCAACTATTTATTTCATTAATAAACCTTATACCTTAGGCCTATAATCTAAATGACATTGTGGTCAAACACCACAAAATCATTAACACTCATTACAAAGATCCGAAACAAACATAGTCATAAGCACAAAACAACTAAGCACTTAAGGTTCACAAACCACACTCAACTTTCGCTACTAACGTTTCACATTACATAGGGGGTCATAAGATCCTATTCCCTAACCTCAATATGGTCGTTGATCCTTTTGTGGACAAAAGTAAATCGATATGCCTTTCTCCACGCCGATGATAATGAAAACACCTTCTTTTATCTAGATCTCTTATGACATTAAGCTCCAATCGAATTGATGCTTGGTGTGCTACTATCTTACTTCTTAACTCTTCACCGTTTCTCTTGTTTTTGCTCCTCCGAGGTCTTCTCACAATGATCCGTCCAATTAGATAGATAGGAAGATAGAGTCAACAATTTATAAAGAATGTAATCTAGAATTTGCAAATATCAAGGTCACAAAGGAAGAAAGAAGTAGGCAAAGGTAAGGCAAGCTAAATACGCCCAGTTCTAATTAGGCTTGCGTGCCCTACAAATCAACATTGCTTTGATACCAATTGTAATACCGGTTTTAAGGACAAAACCAGATACACACCATATGTGAGCCTGTGAAGTCAAATCTCACATATAGTCACAATTAAAGGTAATATCAAAACATAATGCTTAATAAATTACGAACTTAATATAAAAAAGATAACCTCAAAGCGCGAATATTGGAAAGACACTCCGATCCTGGGATGAAGCCTCCACTCCACGAGGACAAACCGATTTGGTTGATCACAAGCCTAAACTTCTCCCGAGGTAGGGTGAAATAGCAAGAGTGAGTCCATGTCGAACTCGGCAAGAAGAATAGTAAGGCAACATCTAACCCATAACCCATGATCACTATAACATAATAATGTAGAGCATAAACGATAAATTATGGACTGTTAACAAACATAGGTCATCATCTTAATGCAAAGGTTCCAAGGCCGCTCATGACCGCGGAGCACGGCCGATATACGATTTTACTCAAGCAGAGGTGTACACTTTCACCGTGAGCCGTGAATTGCCCTTTCGCCGGGGTGATCGGCCCCTTAACCCTCTTCCTAGGACGGTCGGCAGGGTTCACTATGAAGTCTTTCAAAGGTTCATCTAACATGCTAGGGCCGCTAGGTATCTTCCGTCAGTCCGTGTGACACACCGCAGCGATCCACGGTCTGCGGCAGTTCCGTGTGATACAACCCTCCACGGGGATCCACGGTCTGTTTTTACCCGAACGCCTTTTCGGTAACCACTAACAAGTTAAACAAGGTCCTCATACTGAACTAAAACCAGAGCCCATTAGCCCTCACAGGTTGTAATTGTTTTCCCGGAGACTAGTACGCAGACAAGTCCACATGTTGCTAAACAATTCACATTTATCATTCAGTGCATAAACATTAATCAAGTCATATGATCATGGTTTAAAGCCACATATCCCAAAACTATACTTGCCTTAAATAGAGATCCTTCTTCACTTCCAAACCTTCAAGATAAATCCTTCTTGATTGTCAACGCATTCCAGATCACCACGTCAAGCTCACCGTCTAATTTATCGATATAGCAACAACACGCATCCAAAGACAATCATGCACGAAGCAAACAAAAGAATTATATTAGAACAGTACACCAACATCAAGAAAACAAGATAAAGGTTTATAAAATGAATCTACGTCTCACTACGATCACGCAGACGCGAAGATCACTGAAATCGGAGCTAAAACGACGAAGATATGCAATTTACAAGTTTCCAAGAATAAAATAAAAAATTAAATATGACCACGAAATTTAAGAGTTGAAAAACTACTAAACAGTAGCGTAGACATCTAGGTTACAAAATTACGAATCTTGCGCAAAATTGAACGAAGCTAAAAGCGGATTTAAAATGAGCAATTTATAAGCATTTGAATTTCATGGCAAAATTATAAATAACTGAAACTTGATTTTCGAGTTAAAACAAATAAAATTCTTTTATAAACCAGATCTGGGGACAGTGGCAGAATTATGAAGGAGTCTGGGGTCTCTTTAACAAAATGGCCGGTGAAAGGGTGTGTTCTAATCTGAGCCATAGATCTCTGATCGGAAGGCATAGGATGATCAAGTGTATATGTGTATTTTCCATTGTATTTGTGGATTTGTTCTTGTGAAGGAAAGCGGCAAGAAAACAAATGATGTCATGACATGATGTCATCATGCTAGCAATCCGATTGCAAGCTAGGAATCCTGCCGGTGGTTCGTCATGCCATTACTTGCACATGCATGCCGAGGGGAAACAAGGAGGTACGACGCTCGTCGATCTCGGCTGTGTGCTAAATGGCACGGCGCTGTAGCAGCCCGGCACAGGTGTCGAAGGCCAGCACGGCAGTCCTCCATGGACCATGGGTGACGACATGAACTCGCCGGCGTGAGTAGCACGAACGTGATTAAGCTCTATGGTGCACGTTTTCGAACGTGGTTTGATCCAATCAAACAAGGAGGCGAAAGGAGATCTCACCTAGTCCAAAGATGACAACGTGAACGGCTTGAGGACAGCGTACAGCCCAACTGAACGGACGGCGGCGACGAGCGTTGGCGAGGTGACGGCTGCGGCAAATCGACTCCACCGGAACCAACAATGGCGCCTATGGTTTCTGCAGAGTCCGGCAGCAGACGTCGTGTACGCCGGCAGCGACTACAGCCTGAGCTCGGCGAGATCGCGATGGTGGCGGCGATGCGCTGCGATGTGGGTCGTGGAGATGAAAAGAGGGAAAGGGAGGCCGACGTCTGAACTTTATAGGCCGGGCGGGCAGACGAAGGCGAACGGGCGCAGCGTGCATTGCTGCTCGTGGCTTCAAGGCAGGTGTGATGGCCTCCTTCATTCGGCCATCAAGGCTGTGGCTGTTATCGGTGGGAGAGAAACGGCAGTAACGCCGGGACAGCGTGCGGCGTCCAACTCCACCGCGAGGAAGGGGAGAGGATAGGGAGCGGGCCATCACTGTTGGGCCAAAAGAAAAGACGGGCCGGCGGTGACATGAAGGAAGTGGCCAGCTGCGCCAAAAAGAAGAAAAGGATATTTTCTCTTTTCTTTTATTTTCCAGAAATTTGCAAAGACTCTTTTCAAATGAATTTGAATTCCTTTTCAACTTTGATCAAAACCACACATCACAAAATTACATATGCAGCGGCATGAGTGCACGAACATGTATCTAGGCCTTATATTTCATTTTATTTCTCAAAATTTATTATTTACCTAAATTGGGATGCTCACAAAATTCATAAATAAATCAATTTAACCTAGTTTCAAAAATTGCAAAATATGGGGTGTTACAGGTATGCACCTGCCCCTCAAGCCTTTGCCACGTGGACGGCAAATGGAGGGGCGAGGGCTTCTCATAGGAAGGGGAGAGAGAATGGCGCCCGACGACGTGGACAAAAACAGGTTCGAGGGAAGCGTCCTTTCGATTGATAGGTCATAAAAGTTCCCACCAACTGTCCCCTTTATACGCCCCTGTCGGTCCGTATTTATAGGCGTCCGGTTGGTCATTACTGTAGTTACATATTAGGACAAAGCCTACTTGCCACTTACGCCTAGGGCCAGGGCAAGCAGGGCAAATTAGTACAATCCCTTTAGGGGTAGGAAAGTAAAAACACTAGCCCCGACTATCTTTGGGTCTCCGCTAGGGTTTCCCTTTCTTCGTCTTTGCCCCCCGGCTTGAGATCCTCCCCGGGCCCCCGCGCCCCTCGCGCCGAGGGTGTTGCTCCGGTTTTGTCGCCCCCCGCGCTTGGGGTGCCGCTCGGTTCGCTGCGCACCCGCTGGGGTGTTGCTTCCGTTTTGTCGCCCCCTCGCTGCGGGTGCCGCTCGTTTCAGTTAAGCCCGCGCTGCGGGGTGTTGCTTCCTGCCCGTCGCCCCCGCGCGCGGGGATGTCGCACAGTTGTCGCCGCCCCGCGCTGGGATGTCGATTTTCGGCCCAGAGCTACCGGGGGTCCTCCGGAGGGCCCTCCCCAACATCCAATGAACCCATACCCGAGGCATTGGAGAGGCTACAAGAATACATCCTTGCCCACACCACGGCATGGAGCAATGGCTTGTGCTCAATTTCTATAATGGGCTCACGCCCATGTCCAAGGGGAATATTGATGCCGCCGGCTTTGGAGGGGCATTTCTCTCCCTCACCGTCGATGGAGCGCAAGCTCGATCGACAAAATGATAGAGAATCAAGGATGGGGTGAGGAGTGAGCCCCCACAAAAACACAAAAAGGCATGCATACCGTAAAGGAGACGGATATGCTTGCCGCCAAATTAGACCTACTGAAGAAGAAGTTGGACGACCGAGCTGCAGAAAGCCAAGCAATGAGCAGCGCCGTCCAAGCCATGGACTCACACATGACGTGTGAAGTCTGTGGAGATGTCGGACACTCGGGAAGTAATTGCCCCGAGACCCGTGAGGAAGCATCCTACATCAACAACGGGTTCCGACCAGGTAATAACGGGTGGAATCAGAATCGCCCACAAGGAGGTAATAACTTCAACTCAAATTACAATTCGAATCAACCTTCTTTGAAAGATTTAGTGCTAGGTCAAGCTAAGATAAATGAAAACCTGACCAAAAAGCTTTCTTTCAATGATAAAATGTTTGAAAACATAAATACAAAACTAGAAAGTTTATCTTCTACAGTTAAGAATCAGTTAGGCTTTAATAAGATGATAGAAACCCAGATTACGCAAATATCTTCTGCTATCTCTCCCAACTCGGGAAAGGATTCAGTGGAAACTGAAATCCTAACCGAGTCGGTTAACATGGTGACAACGAGGATTGATAACCCTCGGAGTCAGACCATGTCACACCCGGATTTGAAGGAGTAAACCAGGTGTATATTATATGTGCGCCAGGATCAATTTACACACATATAACGACTTCATTGGTCCACAGACAGTGTTACAATAACGCAAGATAACATAAAGGTAATAACGTACTTTATTACATCGAATCTCAGAGTATAGCGGAATAAATCAAATAACTTTAATTGTTTCTAAGCAAAGACGACGGCGACACAACGGCGGCGGCGACACGTAAGCGAAATCCACAACGCCCACGGGAAGGTTGGCGGCGGTACCACGTAGCTAACACCCGGGCATGTTCTCGGGGTAGTCATCATCACTCGAGCAACCTTTATTATGATTATTGCAAGGGTGAGTCCATGTCGAACTCAGCAAGTACAGACGGAAAGTAATGACATGCAAGGGTTATACAAAAGGAAAGGCCGACCACGATTAATACCGCGGGTAGCTCTTTTAATCTTGGTTCATTTTTAAGAACAAACATTTACTAATCATTGGTTGAGAAGCCCAAACCCTTAATTAAGGTGTAAGTAGTCATTAGGTTGTTTTCAAGAGTAGTTAACAATAATCTTAAACGCTTGAGATCACCCCAAGCAACTCGGGAACTCCATCCCGACCAACACGAGGTTCCAACCTCGCCAACTCCATCATTATTTCCAAAAGAGTAGCTTCTAATCATGTGAGGGGTATTTGGGTCGCTCTTAACCGTGAGCACGGCTAGTATACTAGTTTGATCAAACTCTCGCTTTGCGAGAGGTGTGCACTTTTCACTTCAGGTCGTGATTCCCATATGCCCGGGTTTGCAAGGCCCAAAACTCTACCAAGGAGAGCGGCGGGGAACCACTACGAGACCTTTCACAGGTATTGTCATAGAGTTTCACTTTCGTCGTTTAAACTTCAGCGTATGGAGGCGTCCCCGATAAAAGACCACGGATCTACCCGCACTCCATACTACAAACCTGCGAAACCCGAACGCCATCCCGGTGGAAAGATCCACTCTACGGCAAAGGGACGATATTTAGTCAAGCGAGCCCATTGGTCCCGAAGTTGCACTGTTGTCCCAGGTGGCCATCCACGAACCGGTCCTTAGGGAGAGAAGACGGATGCCTCTAGCAAAACCAAACGCACTACAAAGCAATCCGTACAACCCTTGAACCCACAACCACGATGCATCCCGCATCCAACATCTCCAACCATGGTCGCAACCATGAAAACATCTCCATGAGCATATTAAAGCAACATTTTTAATATCGTTAAAGAAGGTGAGTAGATGAGCGGAGCATACTAAGCAAAAGCAGCCTATCTACCCATAACCCCCCAATAGGTGAATCCGGATAATGGTAGCTAGTAGGTCCTTAGGGTGTACCAAATTAAGACACATGCATGAATAGTAAATGAGTTGCATTTAATGAGTAGGAACAAAATGGTCAAACGGTGCTCGCACTTGCCTTGGTCGGAGTCGTCTTTGCTCAAAGCTATCCGGTCGTTTACGCTCGTCCTTCACGAACGTCTCCTCTTCTATACGCATCAAGCATCACATACGGGAGCAATTCATGCAAGCAAACAATTCATAATTAGACAATACACCAGTACATGAATTAGCAGCAAACAATCTCATAAAAGTAATCTACTCGCCGAGACGATTCCATAGATAAGTGGATCACTAAAATCGGAGTTAAAACGAGAAAGTTATGGCTATTCAAAGTACTGATGGCAAAACTGTAATTAACTGGAACTGCATTTTGAATTAAAATAAATAAAGTTCAGGTTTATCCGGCAGCAGGGGTAGATCCGTGAATAAACCAAAAGTGCAGGGGCTAGATGGTAAGTTTGCCGGCGGTGGCGTCGGCGACGGCGGCGTCACCGCGGCCACGCGGCGCTAGCGGGATTGGTCGGGTCCGGTGGACCGGCCGTGGACCTGTCGCGGTGGAGTCAGTCCACAGTCCACCATGGACCGGGCGGCACCTTGGCCGGAGCGGCGCGTGGTCGCGGAGCGGGCGGCGCTAGGAGGAAGCGGCGCCGATCGCAAGGGCACGCGTGGGACGTGCGGGTGATCCCGGCGCGATGCGCGCGGCGGCGGCGGCGCTAAGTGGCTGGACGCGAGGAAAGCGCGGCGGCGGCCATGGCCGCGGCGGCGGAGCGGCTGCGCGCGGCGCGGGCGTCAGAGGCGGCGGTCGCGACGTAGGGGGCGCCGGGCGGGCGTCGCGGCGGTTCTCGGAGGGGACCTTACCCGCGGAGATTGACGGCGGAAGCGGCGGGAACGGCGGCGGCGGCGCGAACCTCCGATCTAGGGTTTCGCGAGCTCTCGATGCAAAGAACCTGGCGGCGTGAAGTAGGGCAGCGGGGAAGCGCTGGCGGCTGCGGCTCGTGTTTATAGGCGCGGCGAACCTAGGTTCGCGTGCGCGGGCCCACGCGGAGAGGCGCGCGCGTGCGGTCGGACTCGGTGTCCGTCCCAAGCTCGGGGGCGACACTGTAGCGTGGGGGCCACGGACGGCGGGTCCCAGCTGTCAGCGGCTGCTGGCTGGCAGCGCAGCGCGTGCGGGCGGCGGCTCACGCAGCGGCGCGCGTGCTGCGGCGAAAGCGGGCGCGGGCGACCTGCTGCGCTTGCTGGGCCGGCCCAACGGCGCGGCCTGCTGGGCTGCTCAAGCTGCAGCTGCGCTGCTGCAAGCTGCTGCGGGCTGGGCTGCTGCTGCTGGTGGCCCAAGCCAAGGGAAAATTTCCCTTTTTTTTATTTTCTATTTTAGCATTTGAATGAATTTGAACTACAAATAAAATCAAACAAAGGCTAAACAATCAAGAAACAATACAATAAAAAAAGTGCAGCAGCATGAATGCAACAATTCAAGGTTTCTACCTTATATTTCATTTTAGGGTATTTTATAAAGAATTAATTTGGCCTAAATTGAAGCATAGCATGAATAAAATCAATTTAAAAATTCTAATTTCCAAAAAAGCCAAAAATTAGGGTGTCATAGACCAGCCCTGAAGTTTTTGCAGATGCACCCTTCATTCCGAAGAAGGTAGACCCAGGGCGTCCGACAATCACCTGTTCCATTGGCCCGCACACATTCAACAGAGCTTACTGTGACTTGGGGGCAAGTGTCAACATCATGTCAAAAAGGACAAATGACACCCTGCTCTTTGCACCATTGACCCCCACCAAGATAAAGCTCCAAATGGTGGACCAATCCGTTAGAGCTGCAGAAGGAATAGCTGAAGATATACTCGTACGAGTACAAGACAGCTAAATCCCCACAGATTTTGTCATCATTGACATGGGGATAACGATGACGTACCTCTTCTCCTTGGGAGACCATTTCTGAACACGGCAAATGCTACAATATTTGTCAGTATAGGGCGCATCAACTTCCAACTCCCGGATCGAACAGTCCGGTGCCACTTCAACGGGTACCATCGAATCAACCCTGTTAAGGAGAAACCTCGGAGACAGAGGAGTACAATCAAGACTCTCAGCGCGCAATGCTCCATGATCCATATCAAGTATGGGTCAAATAAGATGGGACCGACGAAGTTGTGATAAACCCCAAAAAAATTCGGTAACTTCTCTCAGGCAAAAATAATTAAACAAAAGCCGGAGCCAAAGAAAAGGCGGCTCGAAGAAAAAAGAGCGACACAAAAGAAAAACCAAAAGTCGCCACCACACCCCTAAGAAGGTGTGGGAAGAAAAAGAGGTTTCGACTCCCACCACTCGGAAGAGAAGAAAACCCAGAAAGTATGGCGAGGAAGAAGCCATCTACATCCACCTCTCCAGGAGCTAAAAAGAGCATCAACTTCAACAAAGGGAGAAAAGTCTGTCACCACGATGAGGCCCTCCGCCACGGGTAAGTCGGTAAGTATCTAAAAATTTATAAATAATAATATATATAGTATACAATAATGATAATAATTTCAAAAAACTCATAAAAATTTTCCAAAATAAAAGTTTTTAATAAATAAAATTCACTTTCTAATAGCGTAGATTTTATCTTTACTATTTCTCATTTTGAAAATTTTTATGAAAATCAATTTATAATAAAAGAATTTTGGGAAAATAGAAAATCGGACAACGGTTTGATTTGAGCGAAACACCAACGGGTCAGCGGTCTCACGTGACCGTTGGTGGCACTCGCCAAAGGGGAGCAAAGAGAGGGCCCAAAGACGGGTCCGGCCGGACCCCAAACCCGATCCGGCCGGACGGGCGGTGGGGCCGCTCGCGCCCAACTTTTTGCCAACGGCTACTAGCCATTGCCCACTCTCCAACCCCCACGGTGCTTCGTTCTATAAAAGTCCAGAGAGCGGTTGATGCACTCCACCCCTCTCACTCTCATTTTCTCACTCTCTCACTCAAGCTTGCTCCATTTTCTTGCACTCTCCAAGCTCTAGCAAAAATGCAAGGAACCTCTGCCCAAAATTCTAGCCACAACCATCCACAAGCAAAGCTGCGCAAGTTCTCTAGCTAACATCACCACCGCGCAAATTTTCACCTAGTCTTTTGCCATGAAGAAAATTGCGAGGTGTTTTCAAAACCATCGGCGGGAGCTCAAGGCGCACCACCGAAGCTTGAGCACGCACTCCACCGAGCCCGAAGGAAGCCCGATGCAAGAAGAGGAGGCGCCACCGCATGTGCAAGGAGGAGCAATGGGAAGGAACGACGACGACCCCCACCTCGACTTGGAAGGAGACCGCGAGATGCAAAGGGTACAACCTCATCAAGGATCGGGAGTTCGCCCGTGCCCACGCTACAACCCCGACCTCCTTCAAAAGATAGGTATGGATGTCGAAGTTTTTCGTATGTGGACTGCCATTGGATGGAAGAATATCGACCCCCCGGGAAGAAGGGTATCGATTGCTAACCATCCAATTTCTTTGCTCCTTGCAATATGATGATGATGGCATTACTTTCCGTCTTTTTGAGCATAGCTATTTTCTTGCATGGAAAGATCTTGCCGCACACTTAGGCTTTGATGCTAAGAAATGTTCTATCACCTTAGATTACTCCCTGCAAGGCTTTCATCGTAAGGAATTTTGGGGTGTAATCTCTGGTCAGGATGTGCATGGTAGGATCTTGCCTAACAACACTAGCATCCAACACCCTTCTCTTAGATTCATGCATAAATGGATTGCTATGACTTTATTTCCTAGGCAAGATATTCGCTTTGTTTATGATGTTGAGATGCAATGTCTTTATGCTATGGTTAAAAAGATAAAAATTGCTCCTGTGAAGGAAATTGTGAAAAACATGTTAGAAAACTTTAGGCATTCCACTGCTATCTGTTGCACCTCCCTTGTAACAAGGATTGCTAACGGTGTTGGTGTGTTGGAGGGACAAGATGTAACATACATGTCTACCCCACGCATTGAGATCACGTAGTACTCCTTGATACAAGGGCATCATTTGAAACTTGACGAGAATGACAATGAACCGCTTGTTTACTTTTTTTTTAGGGCTATACAAATGAGTTTCCGCTTCCTAACACGGAACTCTCCTTGTATAAGTCCGCATCACTTACCAACCGACCTCGTTGAGATGGTCGGAAGCATGTCGAATTCCGTCTCTCTCGTAGGTTATCCGGAAGAAGGGAGCAGCCCGGAAGCTCACGAGCCATGGGCCACTCCACAGCATATCCCGACACCTGGGCTATTCCCGACTATGTAGACTCCTGGGTTTACACCCGGATATTAGCATGGTTGGGGGTACACCCAGCCCTCAGGAGAAGCTGGTGGCTCAGGAGGGCCAGGGACGCACGAGCAGTCATCCGACTCAGAGGGGCTACCACCACCAGTCCATCCCCGTCAGTCCATTTCAGATCGACAGGCGATTGACAACCTTAGCAGTCAAGTCGGAGGGCTTGTGATCCGCACAGGTGAAATGCATAATACATTAACTAACCATGTGCAGCAAGCGACCCTGTGGCAGCAGCAAAACCAGTAGCACTTCACGGACATCCAACAGTCGCTGCATGAATTTCAAGAAGCACAGAAGGCCTACTGGAGATCGTTCGGGGGTAACCCTGATGCATAAGCCATGAGCTACCTTGGGGGAGGACCCCCACAGAGGTATGTATTTTTCCAGCTTTCTTTCAGATAAAAAAAATGATGAAAATGATAAAAAAATAACAAAAATATGATTCCACTCCTATATGTGACTTTGGTATGTTCAAGCTTCCCTAAAGTTGAAATGATGAATTGTTGCTCTGTCTATAATTCATCTTGTGCCTAGTTTATAACTTTGTATTCCCCAATATTTAAGTTTGTTGGCTAAATGATATCTCACCTTGAAATACTTAAACAAAATGTGGGTTTGCAAAGACATGATCCTTTTTCTAAGTTGTTGCTAGATATGATATGGTGCAAAAAGAATCTGCTATAATTTCGTTCTAAAGAGAAACTTGACATTTGGGAATTTTATTTTTCAAAGAAAAGAAAAAGAGAGAGAGATATGGGCTATGCTAAAAAAAGATGAAAAATGGACACGTGTCCAAGGGCGAGTAGAGCCCACATCTCCAAAAAAAAAAAAAAAAAAAAGAAAAAGAGAAAAAGAAAAAGAGAGGAAATAAAGGACACAAGTCCAAGGGTGAGTAGAACCCACCTCTCCAAAAAGAGATAGCCCATACTTTCTCAAATGCAAAAAAAAATCCTAGAATGAAAGTTGATCAAAAGAATGAATGACTAGTTTTTCTATAGCAACCATTCTTTCTTGCAACCACCTAAGAACTTAGAAAAAAATTAAAAGCCCCCACACACATTGAGTAATAAAAGGTGGATATAGGTGCCAACTTATTTAAATAAAGGAAGAATGCTTTGTTATAAACATGTTACAATTTGAATTATATCGTCATTGTAGCAAACTCGATCAACATCCAAGTATCTAACTATTTGCTCGGGACGAGCAAAGGTTGCAGGGGACTTGTTGGCGGTCGTTATCGACTATTTTATACCGCCAACTTATGTCTTTTTTTCCGGGAATCTTGCACACCAATGGCACATATACCTTTACTTCTAACCTAGTTCCACTTGTATTCCGAGAAATATGTTTTGCAGGACAAATACATGAAATCAAGTGAGAATGCGCCAAACTACATTGAAAACGCACTTCGGAAAATATGTCAACCAACAAGTGCAACACAAGAGGCCCAAACCAGGAAAGAAATGGACCGAAGCACCCATGCATTACGGATCAAGGCCGGCCCAGGAGCCCACCTGCGAAAGGCGGTCGCGAGAGGGGCCACCCCCGGTCCGGCCGGACTGGAAGTGGGTCCGGCGGACCCACGTCTGCCGCCTCTCGAGCCGACCTTTCACGGGCGGTTGCATGCCGCCATGCATAGGCGGTGCTTGGGGGGTGCTTCCATTTTTACCTACACAAACCGACAAAGAATGAATATAAATAGAGGGTAGAGCCTCACCTCAAAGTAGGACATCACACCAAGAGCTACTACCTCTCCACTTGTACTTTCTTTAGTTCTAGTTTTAGTTTGTGAGCAAGGCTAAGCTTCAAGGAGGGCTTGTCTCCTTGGAAGGATCTTCTTGGTAATATACTATGGAGTATTCTTTCATATTCAAGTCCTTTTATTCATATTACATTGCATATGAACTAGAGTATAGTTATCTTCATGTTATATTCGTAGGGTATGAACTAGACTATAGTTGATATGCTATGAAATGACATGAACTAACTTTATGCTAATTGTTCATATGTTGTTCTTGGAGAGTTGTAGTATTATGCTAGGGTGATGGTTTGGTGTACCTTCGGGTTTGCCTTTATCCTTGCTTGTCGATCCGTAGGGTCGGAGTCCCGGGGGGGTATAGGTAGTTTTCTATATGCATGGGCGTGGTGCTCAGGTCTATAGGAACCATCGAAGATGTTGGCATCCCACGGTAGTGAGGTAGGCGGTAGGTGGTGACAGCCCTGTTCGTCCTTTGCACTCCTCCACGTTCGGGTGTTGAGTCGGAGTTCTGAAAGTGTCTATCGGCTGGCAGACCAGCTGCGGGCATCTCCTCATCATCTAAACATAGTGTTATGATTGTTCATTAACCTCATATGATTACTAATGTTCTATGCACATGTGATATTAGAATTGCCATTCACCGTAGGAACTTTCTTTTATCCTTATTTTACCTTTATCCTTTTAGTAGCTCGAAGTGTGTTCTCCCTATCCTAAATTATCATGTTTACCCTGCACTAGACTAATGGTTATTCATACTTGCATTGTGGGCTATGATCATCGCTATGCTAGTCTTTACATAAACCTACCTTCCTTTGGGAAAATATAAATAACGATACCGAATACTCCCGGGTGAAATGCTACAATGATAGATCCGATGCGCTATGGATTGAACTCTATAAACCTATGAATCTATCTGAGTATTTCTAGAGTAATCATCCTGAGTAGATCAAAAGTCTACTCTCGGTGGTTGCGCTAAGAAATACCAACAGAGAGGCTGCAAGAATACATCCTTGCCTACCCACACCATGGGATGGAGAATTGGATGATTCTTCAAAACTTCTATGATGGGCTAACTCCCATATCCAAAGCCCACGAGATGCCGGGCCGCTAGAGGAGCCTTCTTCTCACTCACCGTCAATGGAGCTTTAGCCCTCATTGAGAAGATGGTCTCCAACCAAAGTTGGAGCGATGCTACACTCCAAAACCAACAAGACGACATGCATACCGTGGAGGAAACGAATATGCTGGCCAAAAAGTTGGATCTCTTGATGAAACGCTTGGACAAGCATGATGCCATAGACAAGGTTACCTATGGCACTGTCCAAGCACTCACGTCGCATGACACATGCGAGGTGTGCAGAAACGTTGGACACTCGGGGAACGACTGCCCCGAAACCCGTGAAGATGGATGGTGTGACTACAACAATGGGTCCCGTCCAAAAGGAGGTCTAGGGTGGAATCGGTCCACACCCACAATATCAGGAAGGTAACTCTCGCATTCAATTTAAATTTTACAAATGAACTTTCCCTCGAAAAGATCTTTTATTAGAGCAAGTAAGAATTAATGAAATCGATAAATGAAACTTGTCTCTAAAAATAAAAGTAAAATCCAAAAAAGAAGAAGAAGATTTAATATCCTCCCTTAAACAATCAGTTATGCTTAAATTTTGAAAACCAACTAGATCAAGTTGTTGCTTCCTGCATATGATTTCCAATGAGGTGATCACGAGGAATGGTAAGTCCCCTCGTGATCTACTATATCCCTAACCATGCAGGAAAAGCCAGAAAGCATGGGGGTACAGCCCCGATCCGTAGGCTGTGAGCTAGCTTGGGGGAGGACCCCAACAAGACAATGTGAATTGATCACTTTCACCATTTTTCGTTACCCTTCATAAAAAAAAAACTTTTGGTTCACTTGTTTCATTGTCTTCACCTCCGTTGGATGAATCTTGTTTATCTTTTCATCGCCCTTTGTCTATGCTAGTATGTTTCAATTTGGAGGTTGGTCATGCATCTTTTAAATTAAGCATGGTGCTTAGTTTAGATGTAATGTTCATGTCTCCATAGGATTTTTAAATTAAGCATGGTGCTTAGGTTAAATAGCCTACCTTTATCAAATTAAACATGGTGTTTAGCTCGATCTCCGAACCAAAGCTGGTAGTATAGATTTTGGGTGACCATATGGACTAACCACCTATAGGAAAATATCAACTTCATAAGGGTAAGTCCTTGAGATGACAATAAAGATGAAAACTTGTTTGGTGAACCTTGAATAATAAATAATAATAATAAAATAAATAAAGATAATAATAAACTTTTCAACACCGAGTATACTTGTCCTGCTATTTTGTTGTCATCAAAAAAGACAAGCTTGGGGGAGGCTTCCTAGCACACTCAAAGGAGGCAACAAACCAAATTAGGCCATGGCGTGCACCAACTAGCAAAATTCCTTGTGAAATCATTGAAGGTAAGTCGAAGCTAGCTTGGGGAGGACTCCCCACAAAGGTAACTCCTATCTCACATTCATTTTACTATTTCCCTATCTTTTAAAATGATGAGATATAAAAAAACATGATAATAAAATTTATTCCACTCTCATATGTGACTTAGGAATGTTTAAGTTTCTCTAAGTTGAGATGATGAATAGTTGCTCGTCTATAATTCACTTTGCGCCCTAGTTTATGACTTTGAATTCTCCAATGTTTAAGTTTGTTGGCTAATATTGTCTCATCCTAAAAACTTGATAAGTTGTGGGTTTGCAAATACATGACCTTTTTCTAAGTTGTTGCCCCGATATGATATGGTGCAAATGGATCCTACTATGAGTTCATTCTAAGAGAAACTTAACATCCGAGAATTTTATTTTGCAAAAATTTAAAATTCAAAAGTTCCTCAATGATCACAAATGCCTACCGAGCCATATGACATACTTCATATTCAAAATCTTAGTCATTCTTTGCTTGATTGAACTTTGAGTTGTGTCAAATTGTTTGTGACCTATGTTGGGATGCTTGTCATACTCGCATGATCAAGATACACGTACACCTACCAAATAAAAGCCGGCTCTTACGAGAGTTGCGCACAACATGCACCTTTCCGTCCACCAAAAAAAATTACTCCTTTGCATCACTATCATGATATCTCTATCCTTAAATATTTTCATACGCCAAAAGAAAAAGATATGGGCTATGCTAAAAAAACCATGCCAAGGGGCATGAGAAAAAAATGGACATGTGTCAAACCAATAAATGATGACGGGCCAAAAGTCGGGAAGCCCGTCCAAAAAAAAAAAAAAAAAAAAAGAAAAAGGTAGCCCATACTCTTTCCAAAGGCATTACAAACCAAAAAAGAGGATCATGATGCAATAGAGTACCAAAAATTATTTATACCCCAAAGTATTCCACACACTTGCATGTCTTGATCATAGTTTATGACTTGCATCTCCATGTGGTTCGGTTTTGACCAAAGCAATATAATTGATACAAGTATGCCCCACTTTGTACCTACCTAAAACTCCACTCAAATAGCCTTGTAGTGGTAGGCCACCAAAAAAGTGAGGATATGCTCGATAAATCCAAATACAAATTGAGTGATCGAAAGTGAAATCATTTGAGGAACTTGTTTTATTTTTCAAAAAACTTTACAAAACCTCCGGATGAATGGTTGATCAAAGAATGGATGACCGATGTTTCATTTAAAGCCATTCTATCCTACAACCACCCAAGAATTTGGAAAAGTTATAAGCCCCACATGATTCAAGTAATATGGGTGGATGAAAATGCCAACTTATTTAAACAACGGAAGAATACTTTGTTATAAACATGGTACAACTTTGAATTATATCGGCATAGAAGCAACTCCTGACCAAGAACCAAAACACTTAGTTATTTGCTCGGGACGAGCAAAGGTAAAGCTTGGGGGACTTGTTGGCGGTCATTATCGACCATTTTATACCGCCAACTTACGTCTAAATCATGAGAAACTTACATACTTATGTCACATATACCTTTACGTCTAACCTAGTTCCACATGTATTTGAAGAAAATATGTTTTGTAGGTTCAAACATGGAAATAGGTAAAAGTACACCAAATAAAGATGGAAAGCGCACTGGAGGATCGCGCTTTGTCCAAGGGAGAGCAAGAAGGCCGAATCTACGAAGAATTGGACCGTTGCCCCATCGGGGCCGGGGTCCAGGCCAGCCCACAAGACCACCAGACGAAGGCGGTGCCGAACAGGGCCAGCCCGGGCGCGGCCGGACCCTGGCCAAGGCGGTTCAAGCCCAAATTCAAATGGCGGTTCCTCCCGGGTGTGTAGCGACGGTTGCATGCAGGACAAACTAATTTTGGCGTGCGAAACCGACCTCTCCCTTGTATAAATTGAGGAGTAGAGCTCCTCTTTAAACACACACCACACAAGAGCATTCTCCCTCTACACTTTTATCATTTTACCTTTTAGTTAGTAGTTGGAGCTTGGCAAGGCCTTTAATCGAGATCAAGATCATCTTGAAGATATTTAGTATGATCAATATAATGTTCTTTATGTTGATTCATGTCATGTTCTTCTTCTTGTTCTTGTTCTTGTTCTTTACTTATCAATATAGTTATGCTTATGAACTAGAGTATAGTTCTTATGATTTGATCTTAGCATATGAACTAGTATATAGTTTTCATGTTATGATCTTGTCATATAGAACTTTTTATGCTTAATCTATCATACATACATGTTTAGACCAAGAGCTAAGTTGAGATGTTGAATTCTACATTGAGCTAGTCTTGGTAGTTGTTGGTTTCGGGTTCGTCGTCCGTCCCTCGTGGCGGTTGCCCTAGTAGAGGGACCTCGGGAACGGGTAAGCCTTGTCGACATGCTAGAGTAGTAGTCATAGCTTAGACATGGTGTCTATGCTAGAGGCTACCTTCTTTGGCCCCATACACGGACGATTGAGGTGGTAGGCGGTAGGTGGTGACAGACCCTGTCCGTCCCTTGTATCCCCCACGTCTCGTATGGGGTAGGGTTTTTATGCCGGTATCGCTTGCGGCACCAGGTGCGCTAGGTGCCCAAAGTAAGTCAACAAAGTGACCATGGCTATCTTAACTTAGAATCTTTAACAGTATAGAAGCATGTATGTATATCGCTCTCTAACATAGCTATTTAGGATATACGCTCCATGCTAGGTTTATTCTTTATTCTTTCTTTTTCCTTTATCCTTGAGATTGTTTCAAGTGTGTGTGTCAAGTTATCCCTTATCTACCATACTTTACTCCTGTTATGAACTTTGGTCTATTATATAGTCATGTTGTCTTGTCTATGTCCATATTAGAGACTTTTACACCATGCCTTCCTTTGGGAAAATATAAATGAATGATACCCGAATACTTCAGGGTGAAATGCTACAGCGATATTTCCGTGCGCTTGCGGACTTGTTCTGTAAACGTTGTAGAATACCAACAGGCGTTTCCTGGCGGAGTTGCTAGGATATATCTATCCTGGTGATTGCGCTAAGAAACACCAATGGACATCACCTCCATTAGTCTACTTCATTTCAAGCATCAAAGGACATCACTACATCGAAATCTAGCTTGGGTGAGAGCATCCCCCGGTTATTGAGATAAGTATCTCTTTATTATCCTTTTTATTATTGTTATCATTATTAGTTTATATTATTGCTTTCTTAAAAAGAAATAAAAGGATGCATAACGAATTAAAACAAATAAAGTTTGTCTTAGTTATATATATATATATATCAAGGTGTGATTAATAAATTTAGAGTTAGAATAAATTTGCTTTGGAAATGATGAATAGTTGCCCTTCTCTAATTCCTTTTAAGTACCTTGATTTTAAATTGAAATTCCTCCGATATTTTGGATACATTTGTTTTGATCTAAGATTTGCTCTAAACCTGAACTTGTGGGTGGCATATACTTGATCTAAGTCTAGGTAATTGGGGGATATGATATGAGAAAGTCCGAGCTACTTGTTTATCTTGTCCTTAGTGAAACTATATTTACGGAGATTTATCTTTTTAAAAATTTAAAATCTTACATGATGAGCTCTTGTTTGGCAAAGTGTTGAATTCCTACCAAAGCCATATATATCGATATTTAGATTAGGAAAACTTTCCAGTTACATACAGCGCTTGCTTTGGATTGAGTAGTTCAAGCTTTTGCCGATACACATGAGAGAGTTCAGTCATGAAAAATCAAGTTTTATCCACACACACCTCCCACATATATTCATATGCATTGTTCCTACACTGGGAATAGTTGCAATACCTTTCCTTTTCCATCTTTATCCACTTAAAATTATTTTATTCCCAATAATTGGGGAATAAACAACCCAAATAAAACTATAGGAAGCCCATGATTATTTACTCCATATATTCTTGTTGTTATCTCTCATAAGTTTATCATTAGAAAGAGATTTGGGTCATTTGCTTTAAAAAAAAAAAAAAGAGAGTGAAAAAAAAGACAAATGTCCACAATGAAAACAATGGGTACTTAGATGCCCGCCTCTCGAAAAAAAGAAAAAGAAAGAAAGAAAGAAAAAAAGAAAGTATGAAGCCCAAGTTCTCTCAATATTTTCAAGTTTCAAGAGAGATATATTCCTTGAAGAAGTAATAGTAGAATTAGTTATTAGCCACCGAATATACACCTATCCACCATAATTAATACACATGCAATTCTTGTTTTGATTGGCTAAACTCTCTATGGATCCATTGTTTGACTTATAATATATTCATTGTAAGTATGCTATATTATTTAAGAGTGCCACTCCTATGATCTCCACATAAGCCTTATTTAGAGAGTGAGTAAGTAAAAGAGAGATGATAGAAGGCTTAATATATTCTGCCTTATTCCAAAAATACTACATATTTAAGAGGGAAGGCATTACGCTATTATTACCTAGTGAGGATCCGTAAATACCACATATTGAGAGATTGAGAGTGCCATTCAATACAAAGCTTTGAGTTTTATTTTAAAAATCCATAAAAACTTTGGTATATTGGTTGATCGAAGACTTGAGACATAGTGCTTGACTTGATTGTTCTGTCTTTCAATTAGTCAAGACCCAAGAGAAAGTTAAAAAGCTCCATGGTTTAAGGTAATATGGGTGAGTTTGAAGTCAGAATGATTGTTATCTAATCCGGAGTAGAGTTTTTGTTTAAAAGCATGTGTACTTTTTAAGAATGAAAGTATTGAAGCAACTCTTGATCCAAGTTTATTATCAATAAATAGTTTTGCTAAGGGACTAGCAAAACATAAGCTTGGGGGAGCTTGTTGACGGTCCTTATACTCCAAATATAACAATCAACTATTGCATAATATGATATAAAAAGAATACAAACACTAGTTGTAGGGTTTTATTCTAACGGATTCCACGAGTTTTGGTGTTCTCACTTGTCTTACAGGTCAGGTGGGTTTTCACTTAATAAAAATATCTCAAATGATGGATTAGAGAGGACCATTGCGAAGAGCTCGTCGAGACGATCGAAATGAACATATTATTTGCTATATTTAGAGCTCAGAATGAAAAGATATTAATTTTACAAATAATGAAAGACTCTAGAACATGAGCTGCGGGATTAATTGGGCCCAAATCAGAATTTGGCCCATAAAAGCCTATGAGTATTATAATAAGATATGGTGGCAGGATTAGTACCATATCGCTGGCTAAAGGTGGAGGGAGGCTAGGAGACCCCTATATATACAACCCTAGACCCTAGGGGCATCTCATTATTTTTTTCTCTCTTGATCTATTGATCATAGAGGTGTCTCAATGTGAGGACAACCTCTCTACAATTGGATCTAGACATCTTCAATGTACTAGATTAGATCTAGTTGAGAGTTAGGGAGAGCGGAGCTGCGCTCCGGTTCTAGAGAAGTCTTCAGAGTTTGGTATGTATTTATATCTTTTCTCTACAAGACTTATGCTTTAATATATTTATTTTCTCTATTTACTTTTATGCCTTTCATATATGTATGATTAGTATAGTTGTTATGCCATTGCATAGGATCTCCTTTCGTATTGAGGGCTCTAGTTATTCTAGGTAACTAGAGTAGTAATCACTAGTGTAGATATGGTGTCTATCCTATAGGTTACCCGAGATTGCACCCAATCCCTACGGATAGTTGTGGTAGCCCCGGTGTGGTAACAGCCACGATGGCCGACGTATTCCACCACGTCGGGTTGGTGTATGTAGGACTTTAGTCGAGCTTCCTAGCCCTCTTCTCATCCCTTTACGTGGCTACTTTGTTCGATGTCCCGAAGTGTTATTGTGTGATAGCTATATTTATCCATGCTTCAGTTACCTTAGAACTAAAGTAATAGAGAAGTATTAGGAACCTTGATCTCTCCCGTTGTCCTCTTAATTAGCTAAACTACTCATTTATCATATTATTCTTTTATGCATTTTATTATTCATAGTATTATTATTTCTCATTTATTGCGGAATCCTTCTTATTCTTTTAGCACTTAACAAACATCAACAATGACTTAATGGCGAAGATAACGGTGCGACGATGGGGCGGCGGTGGGTGGCAGCAGGGCTGCCCCCCCTTGCGTGGGCGTGCGTGGCCTCCCTTGAGGCCTATTGGGCTGCCCTCTTGATGGGCTGTGACATAAAACTTTATAGTTGATAATTTTGTAAATCAATTTTCAGGTGAGGTTGGTCTAGGTGGCCCACCTCTATAAATAAAAAACAACAAAAATAGCAAAATTTTTTACTTTAATATCAAGACAAGCTCACTAGCTAAGTCACAAGTCACAAGATTTTTCAAATGGATTGGAAAAATAGAATCATTACATTTATAACTTTGGTGAGAACAATTTGCAAAGGATCTTCCTATAGAAAATAAAAAATAAAAAATCATGTTTTTTAAATAGACACTACTACTGAGAGTATCTATAAAGGCATCTGGGAAGCCTCAATAGACTGGTCCAGTCGCCTCACTATACCACAGCCCAAGCTAGCGGCCAACCAAGGGTCGTTAAAAATATCGAAATAGCGTTGGACGGTCGGTCGGTATAAATTAGTGGCACACGGTCGGACGCTATATCTAACTATTTCGTCCGAAGGTTGGTCGCTATTTTTATTTTGGTTTATTGTCGGATGGTCGGTCCGTATAGCTGATTTCTTCGGGTCGGTCGATTCGGTCGCTACATTGAATTGGGCCTCGCGCCCATTGTTAGCCCAATTTGCGCCTACAATTTTTAGAGAGTTGGCCGCGAATTGGCTTTGTAGTCCAATGGTAGGACGGTCCGGTGGGGACGCTACCCAGGGGTTCAAATCCTGGTGCTCGCACCTTTTCTTGGGATTTTCCCGGGATTTTCCGGCGTTATACATTAAGTGGTAGCGGCGTTCGCCGACGGTCGACGAGGCGCCTACGGTGACTTCGAGAACAATTTCGGAGGTGCTCATAGGGGTAGGGTTTGCGTGCGCGTGTGTTCATAGGGGTGAGTGTGCGTGCGTGTTGTGGCGTCTGCGTTATCCTCAAAAAAAAAAAAAAAAAAAATAGAAAACCCTAACTTCAATTCTATTACTCAGCCGCGACCGCACCTCTTTCCTCCCATGCGAGCAGCCTCCCACGCCACACAGCCGCCGCACCTATTCCCTCGCCCCGTGCCCGACTCCCCCTGCCGCTCCCCTGCGGTCGACGCGCCCGTCGTCGCCGGCGGCCGCCATGGTCGGCGGGAAGGCGGCGCCCCTCGTCGCCAGCGTGAAGGTGGCGCTCCCCGCGCCCGAGTTCCCCGGCGCCCCCTGCGCCGACGCGGCCCTTGACTCCAGCAGCCGGCGTGAAGGTCGGCGCCTCCCAGTTCCCCTCGTCTTCCGCAGCGCCCCAGGCCGGTGGTGCGTGAAGGATGTGGACGGCTCCCAGTCTGCGCGCCGCCGCTCACGACCCCTGACCCCGCAACTCCAGGTGCGACCCACGTCGTTACCCTCCGCCCCCACCTCGCCACATGGGAAGACCTGACAGCGGATGGCAAGTCGGTAGTCCGTCGTCCTCCGCAGATTAGGCACCAGCGTTCGCAGATCTGAGTGCAGACATCGATGAAGGGTTAGTTTCTCGTCCCTGCTTGCTTCACCCTTTTTAAGTGTGCCTTTGATTCCAATTGCAGAAAGCACCGAGACAATCAGTTGTCAGACTTGTCTATTGAGCGTGGTGAGTTGTTTGCATTAGACTATAGTCAGCAAGTCAATTTGATGTACTGAATAAATATTAGTTTAGCCAACGAACCCCACCTGCTGCCTGGTACATAGAAGAACACATGTTAACTGCACTAAAAAATTAGTTAATGCCTTGCTTTCAGTTTTTTATGTTTATAGCTTGTGTGATTTGCTTATGAGCTGATGATTGGAGAAACCATTATTTAGTTGCTTTTATTATCCTAGTTGTTGCTTCTAAGCTAAAAGTATATATGACGCTTAATATGGCTGTAGTCATACAAGTTAAGATCTGAGGTATCAATATGTGCAACACGTCATTTATTAACTTAGGTTGGTGATGGAAGTGAAGTTTAGGCACAGCTTTAGCAGAGTTTCTTTGTCATTAACTACATAAATGAAAGGGTGTAATCATTTATTTAAAAAATAGTTGTGTTTATTGTGTCCTGGGAGTCTTTGCAACCTCAAATTGTTCACAATTGAGGTCTTGAGTTAATTAGCTAGATTATGTTGGATTTCTTCCAAAATTTTTCCATTTTAAAGGCCATGATTGTATGATCAGTTAACTGAAGGTGTATAGATCTTTCATGTCAGCTCTTGCTGTTTGGAGGACATGGAACTGGCGGTTGGCTAAGTAGATATGATGTGTACTACAATGAATGCACTATTTTAGACAGGGGTAAGATGTGGTTTCACAAGTAAACTTGTATGACTAAAGTACTAACCTTAACAAGGAAATTGTGATGCTAGCTCATTCTGTGCTGGTTGGGGCATGTTTGCAGTTGCTTTACGCTGAGTTGTATAGTTGATAAAAGTCTTTAATGAGCAGTAAGATTCTTCCAAAAGTAACTGCTATCCTATAAATGTAATCGCTTTTGAAAAGCCATGTCAGGCCTATGCAAATCCATTTTTCTCGTTATTAAGATAATGTAGTGTCAACTATGGATCACACACTAACGAGCAATGGACCTCCTCCTCGGGCATATCATTCCATGACTTCCATAGGGTCTTGATTTCTTTTTATTTGGCGGCTTTGATGGAAAGAATACTTTTGGTGATTTGTGGTGGCTTGTTCCTGAAGGTACAGTCATCTCATGCTTATCTGAAAAGGAGCACTTCATTCCTTATGCTTGGTATCTTGAGGGCTGCGTAGAGTGTACTGGGATATAAAACTCTGCACATAATTTCTTCAATTCATAGTCCTGCAGTCATACCCTTTAAACTTCCATGCATGGTTCAGTAATGACAAGTGAGGAGTTTTGTCGATTTCCAAGATCACAAAAACAGGAACTCATTGACTAATTGCTTATATAATTTGTTCTTATGGTGCAGGTTCATTTACCAAATAGTATGAAATGAGCTGTTGTTTTTAAAAAAAGTCAACTTTCCCCTAATGCTCTTGATTTTTTCTTTCTCTGTGATGCTTGACAAAGAATGATCATTTTTCCTTTTCTAAATTGCATCGTATTTTATGTACAGATGATCCTATTGCGAAAACGGATGTAGCTCCTAACATCGATTCAAACAGCAAACCTAGCGCTGTGAGTGGTGATAACCAGCAATCCAACCTAAAGGTACATGCTTGCATGTGAGAGTTCACTTTGAAATGAATGCATATTTGATGTTTTGGGGGGAGTAGGAGTAATTGTGAATTTTTACACTACAAAATCTTGTGAGTTTGTCATGTCAATTATACTTTATCATGGCCATGGAACTTACATATCCATGTTTTTGGCCTGTTTGATATCAATAGGCACAGAACAGTTCAAAAATAAACTGTGGGCATATTGCACATCTGTTGGCTGTTGTACTAGAACTTTTGGAAGTTGTACTTCATTTAGATCACTCATTCTATCAATTTTTTTTAGGAAATTTTGGATGCTTAGATGCTGCTACCACTTGTCAACAAGAAGCTGATCACAGTGCTAACAGATGTGCAACCAAACTGTATGGTTGTGGATTTTGAGCTTCTGCCCAATGTCTGATGGTTGACAACACGTGCATGTTAAGCTAGGTTTAGACTTACTTTTGAACATCAGCTATATGCATATACCTTTGACAAGGACTAGTCCCATGTCAAGTGGCAATGTATACATGAATCAATGTATGTCTAATGTAAGCACTTTTGTATAACAGATGATGGATATAATATATTTTGAGCTATGATGAGCTTCTTTGTCATGATAATTGTGCATTGTTCAAAATGCAATTGTCTATTGTATGTTTCATTTATGCTATGATTAGTGCTGATCCTAAGATTAATGTATAAATAAATGATATTATTTTCTTTTATGCATAGCATCTGACAGTTGGACGCTATAAGTTTGTAAATGGCGTTGAACGGTTGGTCGCTATATCTTTCATGTTCTGTCGGACGGTCGGACGCTATAGGTAAGGTCGGACGCTATAACTTATAGCGACGCCTTTTATTGCGACCGGCCAAGTTGGATGGTATATGTCTATAGCGACCGACCATAGGTCGCTATACTGACTTATAGCGACCATCAGTAGGACGCTATAGATGGGCTGTGGTATAGTGCCTCTACTTTTCCGTCTCTACAAATGAATAATTTGTAGACACGGCCTCTACAAATTGAATATCTAGGGGCGGCTAGTAACAGGAGCCGTCTATAGAAATCAAGTCTGTAGAGATGGCTTGAAATACAGCCACCTTTACCAATCTTTGTCCGCAAATCATAAATTTGGGCCCCTAAAAGCAGAATTGTCCTATCTAGAGCCGCCTCTAAAAATAGGGGTATTTGTAGAGGCAGTTAAAAATAGTTGTCATATCTACAAATGCATTCTAGAGTCGCTTATTAGTTCGAACCAATTTGTAGAGGTGGTAGTAGATTAAGCCACCTCTGTTAAAAAAAAGAAGATATCTATAGAAATCATATCTATAGTAATGAGATCGAATAATTTTAAGACGTATTTGGGCCCCCTAAATTATCTAAAATAATTAAAGATGTTATTGACAACAAGTTGTAGATCATGTTAAGGTCTTCAACTTTGGTGTAGACGCTATCAATAACCAAAGTTTTGAATTTCAAATTCTAAGAGCATAAAATAAGTGTTTGGGATTATTAAGATCTAAAATGAAAATCACTACAAAGTTGTAGGTCGCATCAACAACTATAACTTTAGTCTTGACCTTGTCACCATCTGAGATCTCATGTTGGAAAATTTAAAAATAATTTTTAAAGTATAATAATCTAAAACAATTATCTATGGTTCATAATCTCTGAAAAAAAAAAAGACATCAACTATAAAATTGTAGCTTGCACCGAGATCAGTAATTTTGATATAGAGCTCATCTTCATTTAAACATATAAAAACCTTATGAGTTTTTGTGTGTTTAAAATATTTACATAGGCAAACCCTTAAGAGATCTGCCTCTACATATTTGCATTCCTTTCGTAGGAGATTATTATGTCTGAAAAAAAAATAGATTCACAAACGCTGCCCTTGATCATTAGGCCCCTAGGTAAATTATGTTAAGAATTATTATTAATGATCAATTTATTGTTAATCATGTCATTAGTAACTGCTAATGACAGTTCCAGATAGGCATAGAGAGGCACCTTTTAGGCATAGACAGACACCCCTGCGGATGGGTCTCTGACAAGGCAACTGCCTTTTTGTATATGTGTACAAAACACTGTTCATCGGAATACAGATCGATCATTCCATCGACAAACCATTTTCTTATAGTATGTTACAATAGTCCAAAACTATGATAAGATATGCAACTGTAAAATATTGCATTTAGTATTACAACATTACCATGTTGATTTTAATTTACCATACGGTAAATTAATTAATCCATGGTTGTCCACGTAGGATCATGGCCACTAAGGAGTTTGATGAACTCGCGTTAGATGGCAGCAATTACCCTACAAGGGCTTCTCTTTTGGCTACAATTCAGGAACCCCAAACTGGGATTGTCCTGCAAGATAAGCAAACCTACACTGCTTTGACTTTGCTACGGTTTTATATTCATAAAGACTTTAAATCTGAATACCTTATGATTGAAAATCCTCGCAAATTATGGGTTGCTCTTAAAGAGCAATATGAACAGCAAAAAGAACTTATTTGGCCTGAGGCAAATCATGAATGGAATCATTTATGTCTCCAAGATTTCAAATCTGTGGCAGACTATAATCACGCTGTTCATAAAATTTGCTCCAAGTTGAAGTTTTGTGAGAAAGAGCCAACGGATGAAGATAAGATAGAGAAAACACTCTCTACTATGCTTCCATCCAATAGGGTATTGCAACAACAATACAGGGCTCATAATTACCAGCTTTATTCCCAACTTATTCCTACATTGACTCAGGTAGAAAAACATGATGAACTTCTGCATCATAAGCGCCCTATTGGTTCGGCGCCTCTACCTGAGGTTCACAATGTACAGAAAATAATAGGAATAAGAATAAGTTCCAAGGATCTGATCCAAAGAACCAATCTGGTAAACGCAAACACAACAGGAGACAAAGGCCTAATTCAAACAAGAGGAATAAGGACAATGCGAAACCCAAAATGACAAAAAGTGTCATAGATGTGGAGATTTTTCGCATTTTGCCAAGAATTGCTGTCCACCAAAGCATCTGGTTGCTTTGTACCAAAGTCTTTAAAGGAGGTCAAGCAAGTAGGAGATAAAAGATATGAGACACACTTCAATCTTACATCTGAGGCTGTCCCGAAAGAGAGTTGTTCCAATCAGGCCTCTAAATAAGTGAACAACAATTCTCTTAATATGGAAGAGAATCTTCCAACAACGGACAATATGCTCCTGGATTTTGGTTCTAGAGACATATTTGGAGATTTGCAAATAATCTCGATCCGCAATTGATATCACATTCGATATTTGTTGTAATAGTGTATGTCATACATAGTTGTTTGGGTTGTATTATTTGGTGTGCTTGCGAGTTGTACAAACTTGTTTGCATTGATTGTAAAGTTGTACTAACTCATATATATTGTAATATCATACCCTTATATTTGATATTCAATGTATTGTATGTATACTTCTATATGTTACATTTGTGCATTTTAATTACATTTGTTTTATATATAGATGTCTGTTGATACTAATTCAAAGGAGAAAGAACTATGCCTTGTGGACTCATGTACCACAAACTCCTAAGAAAAGAGAAGGAAATATTATGACCATCGCAGGTCATGATGCGTTAATAGTTGGTTCAGGACGAGCCACTATTACTCTCCCTATGGGTACACAAATTACAATGCAGGATGCCTTATTGTATCCCGACTTGACTCGTACCCTTCGAAGTTATAGAGACATCCGTAAGAATGGTTTCCATGTGAAAACACATCGGGATAATAAAGAGGAATTTCTTCTCTTAACTAAACTTACGGGATTTGGCAAACAAATCTATGAAAAGATTTCTTCACTCCAAACTGGATTGTACTTTACATACATAAATCTCATTGCACATGTTGCTTATAAGATAATTTTCCATGATGTCGATACATTCGAATTGGCATGATCGACTTGGGCACCCCGGAATAGGGATGATGCGGAAAATTATCAGCAATTCCATAGGTCATGATATGGAGAAAAACAAAATTTCCCCAAAATAAAGATTTTTGTTGCATCGCTTGTGCAAAGAGGGAAATTAATTTTAAGACCATCACATCTTAAAATTCGAGCTGAACCATCTGAAATTCCTTTGAAAGAATTCAAGGAGATATTTGTGGTCCGATCCAACCATTATCGGGTCGTCGATTGTACTTCATGGTATTGATAGATATATCTACTGATGGTCTCCGCGTGTCTCTTTTTATTGACACGCAACCATATTTTTTTTGCCAAAATAATGGCCCAACTTATCAAGTTGAAGGCCCATTATCCTAAACATTGATTCAATCTATCTCGAATGGACAATGCGGCTGAATTCTCATCCCGTGCTTTTTAATGATTATTGCATGGCATTGGGAATTAAGGTTCAGCATTCTCATTCCATACGTACATACTCAAAATGGTTTGGTTGAATCATTGATTAAAGGAATCAAGCTCATTGCAAGACCTATGTTAATGAATTGCAAATTGCCTACATTGTGTTGGGGTCCTTTGTTGACACTGTTATAGCATAATATTAATAGTCAACTAAACATGAAATAAGGGCATAAAATAAATATCAACATAGACTAGGGGTTTTACTAACATAATTCCATGAGCTTTGGTGATCTATATCTTTACAGGACTTAATGTAGATAAAAGCGTATAAGAACGATGAGAAACCGAAGAGTTTACATCTCATACGATGATAAGACTTGACCGTGAAGTAACTCAACCCCAAAAGTGGACTAAAACATTCTAGAAGACACCAGAAGACACCAGAAGGAAGGAGACCCAATTAGGCTCAGGGGCCATGGCGGCCGCAAAGCCCATTCATTCCGGGCGCGCCATGCTATTTCAGCCAATCACTTCATCTTTCTAGGTCGGTTTGTAACCGACTTTGAGGTTGTATCTACACCGTTACCAAGGTCGGTTTGATCCAATGGTCATCGCTCATCACCAAGGCCTATATAAGAAGACCCCTCGACCCCTGTGGTGAAACCCTAATTCATTCTAATTTCATTCTACTCATTATCTCTTGACTCGTTGGTCATTGAGGTGTCCCAATGTGAGGACAACCCTCTCCACTAGAGAATTAGGGCTAGACTCTCTAATGTAATAGATTAGCAACTAGAGAGTTAGGGGAGAGTGGAGCTTTGCTCCGCTCGAGATGTCTACAGAGTTTGGTATGTCTTGTATCCTTTCTTTGTAAGACTTATGATTCATATATTTATCTTCTCTATTTACTTCCATGTCTTTCATATATGGTTAGTATAGTTGTTATACCATTGCATAGGATCTCTCTTTCGTATTGAGGACTCTAGTTATTCATAGTAGCTAGAGTAGTAATCGATAGTATAGACATGGTGTCTAGGCTATAGTTTACCCGAGATTGCACCCAACCCCACGGATAGTTTGTGGTAGCCCTGTGTGGTGACAAAACACGACGGCCGGCGTATTCCACCACGCTCGGGTTGGTGTTTGTAGACCGAAGTCGGAGCTTCCTAGCCCCCTTCTCATCCCTTTTCGCGGGCTAGTGTTCGATGTCCCGAAGTGTTTTGGTATGATTGCTATCATAGAACCTAAGTAATAGAGAAGTACTCAGAAACTAGATCTCTCCCATTTGCCCTCTCAACGTGCTACTACATATTTATCATAGGAATTCTCTGGTGTGATTTATATTATTCATAACTCCTTTCATTTACCATTTACCCTCTCACTTTAGTCTAGTGGTTTGCTAACTTAGTAGATGCATGATTGTGACTTATTAGATTTCTCTAGTCAAAGCTTCCCCGTGGATACGATACTCTAGAATACTCTCCTAGGAAAAGCTACAATGGTATTCTATGCGCTGCGGAACCTTCATATTCTTTTAGCACTTAACAAATGCCAACAAGCTTTTTGGCGCCGTTGTCGGGGAAGCAATTGGCCTAAAAGATTCTAATAATGATCATGATGTTCGCTAATTTAGTGTATCACTAGCTTTAGTAGGATTACCCTTGTTCTCGTTGAGTTGTGGAATAGACAGACAAAAGATGTCGTTGTGACCTTCCGACAAGATTCCACGAGAAAAGTAAAGAAAAAAAAGATTGAAGAACCTAGGGTGCCCGATAAGTCAAGATTCATCAATAATGGAACCCCTGCCGTCTTAAAGGTATGTATTCATATATATTATTCTAACCATTTATAGATTTGAGAAGAAGTCGCCATCACAAGAATTTAATGCACACATCTAAAGTGACGTATATAGTAGCTGCACATCGTGGTAAGTATGATTAAGGTGAGAAAGTCTTGCTCATGGACTATAAATTGATTGAGTAGTTATCCCTTTTAATTTTCTGCATCTATTGCATGTTTACTTTGATCAAATCATGCATTCGCTCCACTTAGTTTATGTTTTCTCATAGTAGATCCACTTGCATGTTTAGTTCCTCACATACATCCATATCATTTGCATCTCTAAAAAAAAAAAAGAGAAAAAAAAAATCCTCACCTTGATCATGTTCTTTCATCTCTATTTGATTAAATCTCTATAGTGCTTTCATGCTACCTTTGTTTGCTATAGTATGTTTTGGTTTGGAAATACCGCTAAAGGGTATTTCCAAAGGCTTTTAAATTAAGCGTGGTGCTTAGGTTAAATAGCCTTCCTTAATTGAATTAGACATGGAGTCTAGTTTGGTTATTGAACTAAAAATTGCTTGCGTAGACATTGGTTATTGTGTTGACTAACCCCTGCAGAAAATTCTCAAATCTCAATTTGGGTAAGTCAAAAGATGAACTCAGATTAGAGATGAAGCAAGGCATATGATGAACTCCAACCTTGTGCAAAAGACACGGCTCATCATTGATGGAAAATTGTAAGTATCAAATCATTCGCATTCTCTTTTGCTACAAGTTACCTTTGCCTTGATCCACATGCTAGAGTGTAGCCATTAAAAAAAAGTGTTATAAGACATGAATAAATAAAAGTCGTGCTAAGAGTAACCAAAGAACCACCTGTTCATTAGCATAGAGGAAATCATATAAACCTTGGACAATAACCCCTGCTTCAACCATGTTGTATATTCCTTCGGGTATGTGTCCACTAATATTTTGTAGGAAAGGATCTGTGCTATGTCCATTCAATGAAGAAGAGTGTCATACAACATGATCACGAAAAGTAATCACTCAACAAAATTGGATGGACAAAGCAATGGGCCACAAGAACATCAACGACAGGTAAGTGAATATAAATCACATATTTGTATACAACTTTTGTCTTATGTTCTAAAAAAAAAAAACTGAGCACATGAAGGCTCATGCTAAAAGAAAACAACAACATGTTCCTAGGACAAGTTCCCTTCAGGTACTATTGGTCACTAACCTTGCGGGGAACAAAGGATGAACAACATCTAAGAACATGGTGATTGCAAACACACGATTAGGGATGGGTCAGCATTCACACTTAAAGTGTCGAGTGACAGGAAGGCTCGAGCATGGGGGAGGAAGGTCAACTCCTCTAAAGATCATCTGACATTACTCTTCCTCTTCTCAAGCTCTCGTCACTCTGACATACTGGTTTGCAATCCCTCTACTCACAATTACTTTATCTCCCTAAGTTTGAATGGTTAATAAATGTCATGCATAAAAATCAAACTTAAGATATCATAAAATTTCCCACTAGAGAAAAAGTAATGGTGAGCAAATGCTAATAAAATATCCAACCAAAATTTTTTTTAGCATAGAAGCAACCTTTAGCCCCATGACAATTCTACCCTTGTTTACAATTACTTGTATATTCCTTCGGTATCATTTGTCAATTAATACTGCAGGAGTAAAACCATCAGAGGAGCTAAAAGGTCCTAGCACAATTTGAAGAATAAAAAAGGACGATACAATAAATGAGACATGTGAGGAGCAAGATACACAAGAGGCCAAACAAGGAAAGCTTCGAAAGTAAGAAAAAGAACCACCACAAGGTGTTACGATGTTGTCACATTCCAATAATAAGGTAACATCTTGAGGTAAGTTGTCATTACTTAAGCTTTTCCTAAAGTATGGCTTGTTCATAAATAAAGAATTAAACTTGTTAGAGTAACAACCTTGCCTGATCCAACTTCATTAGCTCAACATGTTTTGTTTCTTTAGTTGTTCCTACCACCACTCTCTTGATCTCATAGTCCTAATCTTGTAAGCCAGAATGTTGTTCACATTGCTTTGGAAGAATCATAATCATGCCTTTGATGTTTAGATAAGAAAAACCCTTCCAAGAGTCAACGAGCTTGATTCGATCTATTGAAAGTTTTAACCACAAACAATCATGCTCAATCTTTTGATCTTGTCATCCAAGTTAGGTTTAAGAAAAGCATATAATAAATCAACTCTATCTTGTTTGTTGTGCCTATGGTTAGAGAAGAATGTATGAAGTTTTGGTTCTGTTGGTGTTTTCCCACCAACAGAGCCCATGCACTTGATCTCTACCTTGACTTTGCAAACAGGACACACTTTGAGCAAAAGGTGGAGAAGCTTATGAGTCTCTCCAAAATTCAACAAGTGAATGTCTTACAAGCATGCACACTAAACAAGATATTGCCTACATCAATACTTCACTCCAACTCATAAGACTAGCAAAGAACATGGGTGACGCCATCCTTCACCATCTCAAGGAGCACGACTGTCAAGATCAGATAATACACTCAAGGAAACGACAAGGTAAGAAGTCTCGTTCAGAGGACTTAAAACACTGAACCCTCGCCGAAAGGTAAGATCGGTAGTTATCCATATTTAATGCATAGCATATTTACTTCCCTTGCATTGCATAATTATTTTCTTTAGCATATTTACATTATAGCACTAGCCTTGCATTAGAAAAAAAATAAATATTTGTTTGTTGCATATACTTTGAAAAACTCTAAGCCCCATGTGAATAATTTTGTGGTGTGTAACAACCCATAAGGATATTTATTGTGGTGGCATAAAAATAAAATAAATATGCATGCATCATCATCCTTATTTGCATAGAAAATCCAAAAAAAATATTAATTTGCTGAACTATTGTCTTAAAGGAATGATCATAATCCTTGGCAACAAGAAGCTAAGTGGCTAAAACTACTAACACTTAACTAGTTCCACTAGTTTTGTTGTTTATTTGAGTTCAGCAGGATTCAAGGAAGAGAGACATGATAGGATGACACCATCCTCGTTGTCTACCTCTACTTCCACATCATCATCAAAGACTATGTCAACATCCGGCTTGGAGGAGGGCAACCCCCATGTATCCTATGATAAGTATCCCTCTATCTTATTTAATATTAGCTAGATTTGTTTGCTTTATTAGAAAGAAATAAAAAAAGATGCATAACTAAGGAAACCAAATAAAAAGAGTCTATCTAGTCTTTATTAAAGAGTCTTTATTAGAGTGTGAGAATAAAAATAAACTCTGAAGATAATCTCTAGCCTTGGAGATGATGAATAGTTGTCTCGTCGTAATTCCTTTCAAGTACCTACCTTTCAAGCTTAATTTCTCTCGAGCTTTTAATGCAACTGCTTTGACTTGAGATTTGCTCAACCTAAAACTGTGGGTAGCAAATGCTTGCTCTAAAGTCTAGGTGATTGACGGATATGATATATGAGAGTCTGAGTTGCTATTTATCTTACTTCTAGTGATACTAGATTTCTGGAGATTTATCTTTTGAAAATTTAAAGTGCACATGATAAGTTCCTGTATGACAGAGTGTTGAACCTCCTACCACACCATATATACATGCTCCATACATTAGGGAAAACCCTTTGATTTATATAGGCTGCTTGCTTTGCATTGAGTTTGTTCAATCTTTGTCGACCCTTAGAAACTTATCATGCTGATCATGTACACTCCACCCCGCTCCACTCTACTCCACTTGCATTTATGCTACTTCTACCCTAGAAGTATGCATCCACAAAGCATCCACAAAATATCCACCAAAAATGTTTTACTCCTACCCTGGGAGAGAGCAACCAAAAATATTCCCTACACCTATCCATTTAGCCAACATCTTACAAAGCTCCATTACTCTTGTCTATCTCTCAAAAGTTTATCGCAGAAAAAGAGACTTGGGTTGTATTGAAAAAAAAAAAAAAAAAGACGAAAAAAGTGAATAAAGGAGAATTAAAAAATAGACAAGTGTCCGCTGAAAACAATGGGTACTTAGATGCCCTGCCTCTCCATGAAAAAAAAAAAAAAAAAAAAAAAAAAGAAGGAAAGAAAAAAAAGAAAGAGCATACAACCCAGGTTCTCCCAAATATTCCAGATTCCAAAGAGAGATAAATTCCTCAAGGAGCAAAAGTAAAATTAGGCTTTCACCTCATTGCATTTATTGCACTCACCTCACACACCTACCATCATATTCCACCATACACATGCATCACTTGATGGTATGACTCGTGACTTTGGATCCATTGCTTGAACTTACAATACATGCTTAGTAAGTAGATTTGGTTTCTCCCACCTATGAACTCCACATAAGCCTTAGATATAGGGTGAGAGAGAAGAAGGCATAGTGTCCTACTGCCTTATTCCAAAAATACCACATATTATGAGAGAAAGGGCAACACAACATTATTGCCT
The DNA here is from genome assembly GCA_015847255.1 of Hyparrhenia diplandra. Classification (NCBI taxonomy): domain Eukaryota; kingdom Viridiplantae; phylum Streptophyta; class Magnoliopsida; order Poales; family Poaceae; genus Hyparrhenia; species Hyparrhenia diplandra. Next base: position 65,299 of record JADLZK010010001.1, read on the forward strand.
AAGTGAGGATCCACAAATACCACCATTGAGAGACTTGAGAGGGTCATACAAAAGGAACTTTGAGTTTTATTTTGACAAATTGCAAAAACTCCATAATGAAGGTTGAACAAAGAGTTTGAGACATGGTGCTCGACTTGATTGTTCTATCTTTCAATTGCCCAAGATCCTAAGAAAAGGCTATAAGCTCCATGGTTAAAGGTAATATGGGTAAGTTGAAGGTTGAAAAAGTTTTTTCTAACATAGAGGAGAAATTTTGTTCGAGAGCATGTGTGCTTTTGAGGCGTGAAAGCGTTGTAGCAACTCCCCGATCCATTGCTAAGTTTGGCTTTACTAGGGACTAGCAAAGGGTAAGCTTGGGGGACTTATTGACACCTGTTATAGCATAATATTAATAGTCAACTAAACATGAAATAAGGGCATAAAATAAATATCAACATATACTAGGGGTTTTACTAACATAATTCCACGAGCTTTGGTGATCTATATCTTTACAGGGACTTAACAGATAAAAACAGATAAGAACGATGAGAAACCGAAGAGTTTACATCTCATACGATGATAAGACTTGGACCGTGAAGTAACTCAACCCCAAAAAGTGGACTAAAACATTCTAGAAGACACCAGAAGACACCAGAAGGAAGGAGACCCAATTGTGGCTCGGGGGCCTGTTGACGGTAGAAACACCATGTTTTTACATAGTCAAAACCGTCAACAACGTACCCCTTTTGGAAGCCAACATACATATAAATAATGATTTCTTGTACAAATAACCTAGTTCCACATGTAGATGTCATTATTTGTATGCGGATGTGAAACCGGAGGAAATCATTTGAAATAACACATTTAGTCATCATCCAAATCGACACTCCAAGTATGACCAATGGACAAATTGACATGACCATCATGATCTCCATGTTCTAGGATGCTTCCACACAAAAAATTTGAAGTCATTTGGCCACAAGACCTACATCGGCCGATGCATGACCATTTCATCCCGAGACATCGACATGTGGGGACACCTTCTAGAAGAGTTGGAGAAGGCCGGGGCCCAATGGACCTGCATCGGCCCGACCATAGACCTTAGGCCCAAACTCTTCCAACGCGACCTTCCACGTCACTAATCCGTGGGGAAAACAAAAGAAGGCACCTGATTGGTCCATCAAGACGTCACATGGATCATAGTGGTACAAAGCAGATGTCGCGGCAAGTTTCGGAGTCAAGGGAAACCCGGCAAGTGGGGCCAACATCTCGGCAGCGGGGGATGGCCCACAAGGTCATGGACCATGGTCGGCCGACCATGGCCCATTTGGCCAAGGACGCCCCTCCCACGCCCATCACATTGTCCACATGCTGAAATTACCTCACATGTTGATCTTAAAGGCGGTTGCATGGCGGTTTGATCCAACGGAGGGCAATAGAGGTCACGCGGGATCGATGGCGTGGCGCTGGAGTAGCCCCTACTCCACCTTGGGGCTATAAATACCCCCACCCCTTCACTTCCAAGACATGACCACAAGGAGAACTCCACTCCAATGTAGTAGGCGAAGCCCCTGCTCCTTTAGTGTAGTAGTAGAGTGAGAGAGGGAAGTCTTCCGGAGGAAGCCAGGTGTGCATCGGGGAATCTCCTCCGAGGTGTACCTCTGCGGGTGTACTTCTTCTAGTGAGTAATACATCCGAAGTTCTTTTATACTTTGCATATCCGGTTTAGTATAGTAGCTATTCACTCGTTCTTCATTGGTACATTGCTTTGCTTTTAGTAGAGTGTTCTAGCCTAGCTAAGTACGAGGGTTAGAATAGTAAGAGTTAGCGTGAGACGTGGTGTCTAGGCTATACCTTACCAAAGTGTATGCCGCTTTCGCACGGATGGATTGTGATAGCCAAGTAAGGTAGTGACAGCCCTTACGGTCTCTCGTGATAGATCACCACGTGTTTAGGCAAGTTCTTAAAAGGTAAGGCTCCAAATAAAATAGTAGTTTGGTAGTGGTGACTTTATTCACCGGATTATCACCTACTGCCTCCAAGTGTCCGAGGGTCGATAAAGCCACGTTTAGCTACCTAGCCTATCCGGATATCATAGCTATAGAAAACCTCTCAACTCAACTACCAAATACACACCTTGTGTGTCATCATAGGGACGAAGTCTTGATTCTTTGTTAGTTCACTTCACGTTCCTCGTGGAAATCGATACCGGAATACTCCCGGTGAAAAGCTACACCGACAGCCGTGCGCTGCGGTTTACCGTTGCCATACTTAGGTGTATCAGTCCTTTAGTGGTAACACTAAAGAATTGTCAACAAGCTTTTTCTGGCGCCGTTGGGAACGGTAGGCTGTCTTAACATTGAATTGGGTCGTCCGAAGTTATCTTTTATTTTTACCTTTCTTTTCTTTTTTTCCTTTTCCACAATGAACCAAACACCCATATCCCATTTCGCCGCTCCAAAGGGCGCTTGTTTGGAGCCTCCACCATCATCACAACCCATCCATACATCTAGCTATGAGCTTCGCCCGGGCTTCATAGCCATGGTTCGGAGAAAACCTTTCTCAGGGGACAAAGATGAGAACCCCTATGCTCATTTGCATGAGTTTGAGCAATTGTGTTCATGTCTTCACATTGAGGGCATGACACGAGATACCCTTCGTTGGAAGCTCTTTCCGTTCTCTTTAACGGGGAAAAGCTAAACAATGGTATGCTCGCTATGTAGAGAGTATAGGAGGAGAATGGGAAAAGCTTCAAACCAAATTTTGTCTTACCTTCTTCCCTATCTCCCGTGTTGTCCATCTTGAATAGAGGTCCTATCCTTTAAACGAAGGAAAAGGAATATCCGGGCATAGCACGGGCCCGTATCACCGATTCAACATCATATGGCCCTGACCTTGGTATTTCTAAACCGGCATTATTACAACATTTCTATTGCGGCCTTACCAAGGAATCAGCCCAAAACCTTGACATAGCTCTCGGGAGCTTTCTTTTCGTCTCCCCTGTTAGTGAAGGGAAGAAAGTTCTCTCTAGGATCTTTGAGAACACCCCTTACACTAACATCTACGATGAAGCTTTTTAGAGGAAAACCCAATCCCCAAGCAAAAGGAGATCTCAATGGCACAAACACCACCATTCCTATCCAAAAGTCCTGCCATCAATCCCGAACCACAAATACCCTGCATTGCGAAGGAAGAAGAAATTCAACCTTCGAAACATCCTTACAAATTCGAAGAGGATCTATTTCCCTGATTTTTTTTTGATTATGGGAACACCTTGAATCACCATTTCCAAAAGGGACCTTCAAAGAGACACCATTCTAAATCCCTAAATGAAGGATCTCGTCAAAAGCATCCCAAATCATCATCATCTTACCTCTCAAAACCTCAATTGGGGCATAAGTCTGCCAAGAAATGTCGAAAGTGAGCCCATAGAAGGAGAATCAAAACATCAAGAAGAATCTAGCCTCTTCCCTTCTATGCCCACAACCGATATATTCTCAAGACCCAATTCTAAACCAATCTATCGCCTACGAAAGCACCCCCATTGTACTTTCCCTTATGAGTCTTATGATCGCTTTGATCAATGACTCTAGGAATGCAAAGGATGAGCTCAAGTCAATCTCTTCTATCCCGTGACTCATCCAAGTCTACGGGAGGACTCGAGATAGTCATGAAGAAGAAATTGCTCATCCTCTTATAAAGCTTAGTCAGTCTGAGACCCCTCTATCCAAGAGAAGTCTTGGGCAAGTGAGATGACCATGGAATGTCATAGGCATGGAATGACAGAACCAAAGTGTTTACCTATGGAAATTCATGAGACATCAACTTTAGAGCTTGAAAACAAAGAAATCAAGGATGATCATGGAAGCTATTTTCTACCCTTCTTTTCAAAATTCATGCTTCTTTGATAAATATTCCAAATATATCCTCCACTTTTACCACCACCAACCATAAGAGCTACAACCCACTATTGTTCCTTGTCCATAAAATATTTGAAATCATGGTTGTAGATGCTTATGTTTATCATAAGCATTCCAAATCTCATAGTAGTTTGGCGTGACGTAAAGATTGGTGTTGGAGGGGAAACGCTATCACCAATATGAGATTTTTAGAGGTTTCCCAAAGACAAGCTTATGTCTTAAAACAAGCACTTCCTAAAGACAACTCGAGATTTCATCACACTAATAAAAGTTGTCAAATGACTCTGTAAAGAAATCTTTTGAGACATAATTGTGAAAGTTTCTTCGGGTATTTTTGTCACTAACCCTTTCAGGGTTTACACAAAAATAATGAAGGATAGAACTACAAGGTAAATCAATCTAAACACCGCAAAAGCATGTTCGATGGAGGACTCCATCACCTACACTTGGTATTGCTTTGCATCAAACGCTACAAAATCCAAGTGTGGGGGATGGAAGTCTCTAAAGAACTCATGACATGCTTCATGTGTTGTTTTGTTGTTTCTACTTTGCTTTTGCATAATGTCTTGCTCACTTTGCTTAGTCATAAAAAAAATGTATCATTAGTTCACCATTAATGTCTCATCTTAATTATGCAAATGAATCTTGTTAGACCTTTTCTGTTCTAAACATGTTTGGTTTGAGAGTAATGTATACAAGGCTCTCATAGGTTATTTAAATTAAGCATGGTGCTTAGGTTAAATGTTCTTCCTTAATCAAACAAGACATGGTGTCAAGTTTGATTATTTGAACTAAAAAGATGTTTTGCATAGAATTAGGATGCAAAATTTGATTCATGTTCTTAGCGTAAGTTCTGAATGAATGTTTGGTGAACAATAAATGATTGATACTCCAACAAGGGAAAGTTGATCTCTACTAAATACTAAAACCTATATTTGTAGCATGGAATATCACCCTTAGCTAGATAACACCATTACCCCAACTTTGCTTCCTTTGGGTATGTGTTGTCCGCTAATCTCTTTTAGGAAAAGAATATGGACACGCCATGGCAAGATGATTAAAGGGTTCAACTCCAAAGACAAGGCGATCCTCACATCCAACCCAAGACCCAAGCTATTAGGACATTGAAGATGCTAGAACATCAAGATGGCCATCCCTCATCATCAACAAGTATGATGACAACTTCTTTGAGGTAAGTGGCTAGCAAATTAATTTCTTGTTCATATGCATAGCCAAAAAGATGACATGACAAAGTACCCTTTCAATAATGATTTAACTAAACTAAAACCACATGTCCTATTTTTGTGGTTTTGCATATGAAAATTTGACTAGCTCTTCTAGATCTACATAGTTGAAGTATCTACCATGCAAAAGTTGAGCATGTTTGGCCATCAAAGGTGCATCGGCCGATGCACTAAAAGTGGCCAATAGGGCCCAACTTTGGTGAATATGTAGAGGAGAGGCGTAGAGATGAGTGTGACGGAGTCTGTTTTCCCAAATCCAAAAATATGAGGGTCGGCCGACCTAGGAAGTGAGCCTTACGAGCTCACGGACACTTGAGGCATTTTGGGAGAGTTCAAGGATGACATCCCACTAAAGCGGTTGGACCCGTTGGGTCGAACCCACATCGGCCGACTCATCCATTCTAGTCATTTGGCTCTGGGGCGAGTGAGATGAGTATAGGAAGTCATAGTGATCATGCTTAGACCATTAGGATGGGTCGGGACACAACTTGGCACATCGGCCGACCCCCTACTAGAGCCTTTTGGCTCGAGGGCGGTGAGGTATGTTCTAGACACACTATAGAACACGTCTAGACCATTGGTTCGACTTCGTGTTTTGGTGCATGAGCCAACTTTGTGCACTTCACACCAAATTGGTCACCTAATGTTGAGGAGGCCTCCCTATCATTGATGGAGGAGCGCCCCGAGCTCTGAGTCAAACCGGGAGTCGTTGGCACACCTCTCTCCTTAAGCCTTTCTCCCCTCACTTCTCTCTTCACCACCGACCATACCCACCACCACATTTGGCGCCCATCAATGACTGGGTAAGGAACCCAAGGGTCCTTCCATAAACCCCATGGCGCCCAACAAACATCAAAAATGACATTATGATCATGGGCGTCATTGATGTGACTCTACTAGCCGAACCCCCTACTAGAGACCAACCTAGGCATCAGGATGTGACGGCCGACGTGACCTTAGGTTGGCCAATGCAGTCCATGATGCCAAAACACACTTGTGGCATGCCTTGAGCCCGGTCTCCACAGGGGGAGGTGCACGAAGTTACGTCCATGAAATCTCTAAGAAAAAAAATGAACATTTGAGTTACGCTAGTGTTTTTCCACTAGCGAACACCGCACTGATGTTTTCTTTTGCCCATGTGTCTCGGTGCCGTGCAAAAGCGATTGTGGGGGTGATCGGCCCGACCACCCAAGCGAAGGATATCAACGTTTGGACCCGCCACGTTGATCACCTTCGCATCAAGAACACCTTTGTGAAAATTTGAGCCTGAATGGCCATAAGAGGCACATCGGCCGACCACCAACAAGAAGGATCTCAACGTTTGGACCATGCCCGTTGATCACCTTCGCATCAAGAACACCTGCGTGAAAATTTCAGCCTGAGCGGCCACAAAAGTGACATCGCCGATGCAACAACTTTTCAAAATAAGAAAAGCGGTCGAGTAGAAAATAGATCCATCGGATGAGAGGAGGAGGAGAACCACGGTGGCCGATTTGCGGGAGCTCCAAAAAGTGGCATCGGCCGATGCCACCTTGGACCCCCGGACCCACATTGTCGGCATCCGGGACATCCACGCGCTGGTTTGATATATTTCTCCTCTCTATTTTTATATTTATTTCATATTTAATTAGTTACTTTTCTAAGTTATGAATAAAATAAAGCTAGAAGAAACACCTGAAAAAAATAAAACTTTAATGAAGTAACATTTACATGACATTTTGAAGATAGAACTTATCATAAGATTTATTTCTTGAGCAAACTTATGTTTGTGGGAAGAACATATTATTAGAAAAAAATATCATATTGACTAAGGTATTGTGACTTGTGATATAGTTCAAGCTTATGCATCATCCTCTTTCATTTAAAGTGCTTGGAGATTTGTTTTAATAAAATGTCATAAAAACCATAGTATCACATACTCCTCAATGATGAAATACCTATCAAAGCCATATACATTACTCTTACATATTCAAAGCTCATTTAAGCTACTTGCAAGTTGTATTGAGTTGTGGCAAACCTAGTGACCCTTGTTGAGAATCATATCATGCTCCCAAGATCAAGATCACATACACTCCATATCAATATCGCTTCTACACCGTAAATACGCACCACATGCTTTTTTCAGTCCCACCATTAAAGTTGCTCTATGATTTAAATGTGATCTCTCTTTACATAAATAGATGATCAAAAGAGACATGAGCTATGCAAAAAAATATTTAAAGAGAGGAAATAATGGACACAAGTCCAGGGTGAGTAGAACCCACCTCTTCAAAAAAAAAAAAAAAAAAAAAAAATATATATATTTATGATAGCTATGTCTCAAATATAATAAAGTAGAAGGAGAGATCATATGTAAAACGGAGCAAAACAAAAATCATCCACACACACACATGCACATTCTTGATCTAAGAGCATGATGTTGTTCTCCTAGGATCCTAGTTTTATTTTGTACAAAATATGCAATGCAAAGTAAGCAAACATGTTTATCCCCACCTTAGCTCCACATAGACCTTTGTAGTAAAAGGATGAAACACGAAGGGCATTTTTTACGCTTATGCCTTGGTGAGGATCTATACACCATTGAGTGACTTGAGAGTACCCAATTGAGGAGTATAAGTGATCTATGTGATCTTATTTTTCAATGTATATTTAAAAAAAAAAACTCCAAGTACTAAGATGTGAATAAGGAAGATGATTAGCTTTTGAACATTTCCATTTCCCAATTCCTCAAGGATTTATGCTAGACACACGACCACATATCCCACTCACATAAAAATGTTTAGAAATAATTTTTATGAGAGTTCAATATCTCGAAGTGTTATGACTATGTTTACTTCAACCTCCTTCCTTTGCTTGAGGACAAGCAAAGATGTAAAGTGTGGGGGATCTTGTTGTGGTAGAAACACCATGTTTTTACATAGTCAAAACCGTCAACAACGTACCCTTTTGGAAGCCAACATACATATAAATAATGATTTCTTGTACAAATAACCTAGTTCCACATGTAGATGTCATTATTTGTATCTTGAGATGTGAAACTGGAGGAAATCTGGGCTGAAATAACACATTTGGTCATCATCCGGTCGACACTCCAAGTATGACCAATGGACAAATTGACATGACCATCATGATCTCCATGTTCTAGGATGCTTCCACACAAAAATTTGAAGTCATTTGGCCACAAGACCTACATCGGCCGATGCATGACCATTTCATCCCGAGACATCGACATGTGGGGACACCTTCTAGAAGAGTTGGAGAAGGCGGGGCCCAATGGACTGCATCGGCCAACCATAGACCTTAGGCCCAAACTCTTCCAACGCGACCTTCCACGTCACTAATCCGTGGAAAACAAAAGAAGGCACGATTGGTCCATCAAGACGTCACATGGATCATAGTGGTACAAAACGGATGTCGCGGCAAGTTACGGAGTCAAGGCGCGGAAACCGGCGGTGGGGCCAACATCTCGGCCACGGCGGGGGATGGCCCACGAGGTCATGGACCATGGTGGCCGACTATGGCCCATTTGGCCAAGGACGTCCTCCCACGCCCATCACATTGTCCACATGCTGAAATTACCTCTCACGTTGATCTTAAGGCGGTTGCATGGCGGTTTGATCCAACGGAGGGCAATAGAGGTCACGCGGATCGATGGCGTGGCTATTTGGAGTAGCCCCTACTCCACCTTGGGGCTATAAATACCCCCACCCCTTCACTTCCAAGACATGACCACAAGGAGAACTCCACTCCAATGTAGTAGGCGAAGCCCCTGCTCCTTTAGTGTAGTAGTAGAGTGAGAGAGGGAAGTCTTACGGAGGAAGCCCCGGGTGCTGTCGGGGAATCTCCTCGAGGTGTACCTCTGCGGGTGTACTTCTTCTAGTGAGTAATACATCTGAAGTTCTTTTATACTTTGCATATCTGGTTTAGTATAGTAGCTATTCACTCGTTCTTCATTGGTACATTGCTTTGCTTTAGTAGAGTGTTCTAGCCTAGCTAAGTACGGGGTTAGAATAGTAAGAGTTAGCGTGAGCGTGGTGTCTAGGCTATACCTTACCGAGTGTATGCCGCTTGTCTTTGCACGGATGGATTGTGATAGCCAGTAAGGTAGTGAGCTGACCCTTACGGTCTCGTATAGATCACCACGTGTTTAGGCAAGTTCTTAAAAGGTAAGGCTCGATAAAATAGTAGTTTGGTAGTGGTGACTTTATTCACCGGATTATCACCCACGCCTCCAAGTGTCCGAGGGTCGATAAAGCCACGTTTAGCTACCTAGCCTATCTAGATATCATAGCTATAGAAAACCTCTCAACTCAACTACCAAATACACACCTTGTGTCATCATAGGGCGAGTCTTGATTCTTTGTTAGTTCACTTCACGTTCCTCGTGGAAATCGATACACGGAATACTCTGGTGAAAAGCTACACCGGCGGCCGTTAAACTGCGGTTTACCGTTGCCATACTTAGGTGTATCAGTCCTTTAGTGGTAACACTAAAGAATTGTCAACGAGGGCCATGGCGGCCCGCCCGGCCCATTCACGGCGACCGCCATGCTATTTCACCAATCAACTTCATCTTTCTAGGTCGGTTTTGTAACCGACTTTGAGGTTAATATCTACACCGTTGCCAAGGTCGGTTTGATCCAATGGTCATCGTTCATCACCAAGGCCTATATAAGAAGACCCCCTGACCCCAGGGTGAAACCCTAATTCATTCTAATTTCATTCTACTCATTATCTCTTGACCTGTTGGTCATTGAGGTGTCCCAATGTGAGGACAACCTCTCCATTAGAGAATTAGGGCTAGACTCTCTAATGTAATAGATTAGCAACTAGAGAGTTAGGGAGAGTGGAGCTTTGCTCCGGTTCTGGAGATGTCTACAGAGTTTGGTATGTCTTGTATCCTTTCTTTGTAAGACTTATGATTCATATATTTATCTTCTCTATTTACTTCCATGTCTTTCATATATGGTTAGTATAGTTGTTATACCATTGCATAGGATCTCTGCTTTCGTATTGAGGACTCTAGTTATTCATAGTAGCTAGAGTAATGTCGATAGTATAGACATGGTGTCTAGGCTATAGTTTACGAGATTGCACCCAACCCCACGGATAGTTTGTGGTAGCCCGGTGGTGGCGAGCCACGACGGTAGCCGGCGTATTCCACCACGTTCGGGTTGGTGTTTGTAGGACCGAAGTCGGGCTTCCTAGCCCCCTTCTCATCCCTTTTCGTGGCTAGTGTTCTGATGTCCCGAAGTGTTTTGGTATGATTGCTATCATAGAACCTAAGTAATAGAGAAGTACTCAGGAAACTAGATCTCTCCCGTTGTCCTCTCAACGTGCTACTACATATTTATCATAGGAATTCTCTGGTGTGATTTATATTATTCATAACTCCTTTCATTTACCATTTACCCCCTCACTTTAGTCTAGTGGTTTGCTAACTTAGTAGATGCATGATTGTGACTTATTAGATTCTCTAGTCAAAGCTTCCCTGTGGATACGATACTCTAGAATACTCTCCTAGGGAAAAGCTACAATGGTATTCTATGCGCTTGCGGAACCTTCATATTCTTTTAGCACTTAACAAATGCCAACAGTCACGCAGTTCTTGACCTAATCCAACTACGACCAACTGCATATCACGAAACCTCCCCATTGTAGTTAGTACGTGGGAATCCTTCGAGTATTTCCTATTTGCGTAAGTTTTGGTGCGTTGTGTACGTACCCATCTCACCACCTCGAACTTCGATGGGTCCATACAGGAAATTGGGGATCTATGTGGGATATTCATCTTCGTCGAACATTAAGTATTTGGAACCTCTAACAGGAGATCTATTTACTGCTCGGTTCACTGATTGCATTTTTAATGAGGATCATTTCCCAGCATTAGGTGGAGAATTGTACCAAAAAGAATGCTAGGAAATTAATTGGAATACAAAAGGCATTTCATTTTCTAATCCACGTACTACAGAAGCTAAACTACAGGTTCAAAGAATTATTGATTTGCAAAATAGTTCAAACAATTTGCCAGACACTTTCTCAAATTATAAAGGTGTTACAGAGTCTCTCCGTCCTGCAAGGAACGTACCGAAAGAGTGGAGGTACCTAATAAAACCACTCACCCCCATCTTGGTAAAACGAGGGGGAGAAGCACTTCCAAGAGGCAAGATGTGATTGCTGGCAAGCAAAACAGACTCGAAATGCAACTAAACCTTTGGTTGAAAGACACCTAAAGGACATACAATGTCACGTGGATAGATATGATCCACAATCTAGCTTAGTTATGCGGCTTAAACGAGGAGGCAGAACATCGGAAGACCCTAGATCCATCGTATTGGGAAATCATGATGAATCTTTAAGGGTAGAAGAAATAGCTATAAATTTCATTGAGGCGGAGAGTTTTATGATCGTAAGTCCATAATAGTCCTTTGTTATTTCTCGAGCAAATTGCAAATATCCTTGAACCGATTTAGATCCTAAGTCTATGACTGAGTGCAAAAAGCGCTTGGGCTGGGATAAGTGGAAAGTAGGAATTGAAAGCGGAGATTGCCTCGCTTAATAAGAGAAAGGTATTTTTCGCGTAATGCCAACACCTCTTGGTATCTTCCCCTGTGGGATACAAATGGGTTTTAGTCCATAAAAGGAATGAAAACAATGAAGTGGTGAGATATAAAGCAAGGCTCATGGCACAAGGTTTTACGCAAAAAGACGGTGTTGATTTTAACAAAACTTACTCTCGATTATGAGTGAAATAACATTCCAATATTTAATATCATTTGGCAAGATAAAAAATCGTCTATCTATGTAGTTGATGGATGTAGTGATCGCATACTTGTATGGGTCATTAGATTGAAATATATACATGAAAGTTCCGGACGGAATTAGTATACGAATCCTGGGCAAATCGCAACATGTATTGCGTCAAGTTTGCGAAGTCATTATATGGCTTAAAGCGGTCGAGCCAAATGTGGTACAAGCGGTTGAGTGAATTCCTTAAGTTGAAGGGATACAGCCCGTGTGTCTTCATTAAAAATCATCAACAAGATTTTGCATTATATCGGTATGCGTTGATGATCTTAATATCGCGGCAATGAACCCGATATTAATGAAGCACGTCATCATTTAAAGACGGAGTTTGAAATGAAAGATTTGGGTCAAACCAAATTCTTCTTAGGTTTACAACTTGAGCATTTAGCTTCGGTATATTTATATACCAGGCTGCCTATGTCCAGAAGATATTGAAGAAATTCAATATGGACAAGTCATATCCAACAAAAACTCCCTATGGTAGTAAGATCCTTAGACGTTGAGAAGGATCCTTTTAGACCACGGGAAGGAGAAAAGATATTGGGGCCACATGTCCCATATCTTAGTGCTGTTGGAGCACTAATGTATCTTGCTAATAATACCCGACCGGATATTGAATTCACAATTAATTTATTAGCAACACATAGTGCTGTACCTACCAAACGTCATTGGGTAGGAGTTAAAACGGTTTTGAGATATCTCAATGGCACTGGAGATCTTGGATTATTCTATAGTAGAAATCAAGATCCAATTTTGTTAGGATATACAGATGCTGGTTATTTATCGGATCCCCATAATGGCAGATCACAAATAGGCTTTGTATTCTTGCAAGGTGGAATAGCAGTATCTTGGAAGTCTTCAAAGCGGACTCTGGTGTCCACTTCCACCAATCATTCGAAAATAATAGCTTTATATGAAGCATCACACAAATGCATATGGCTTCGCAGAATGATAAACCACATAATATGTGGTATTGGTGTGATTGAGACACCAACAATTATCTTTGAGGATTATTCGGCATGTGTTACTTAGATGGAATCAGGTTACATTGAGAGTAATATGACTAAGCACATTATTCCCAAGTTATTCTATCCCCATGAACTCCAAAAGAATGGAAAAATTGAAATCTTGCAAACTAAGTCATGTGATAATCCAGCAGATTTATTCACAAAATCTCTACCATACTCCGCATTCCATAAATGCGTTGAGGACATTGGTATGAGAAGGCATAGAGACTTGCAAGAATCATGGGGAGAATCCCTTTAAAATATAACCTGTTTCAAACATCAGATTACACTCTTTTCTTTATCTGAGTTTTACTCTTCTACACATAAAGTTTTTAATGAGGTAATGCTAATACATTGTATATGTCATATTATCTATTTTTTTCCTCACAGAGGTTTTTTCAAAGATAATATATGCCATATTGATCTTTGATCAAATTGTTTTTAGACTATGTCTTTGGGAATACCCAAAGGGTCTATTGACATTGGGAACTATATATATCATGGTGTTTCTCCTTATTTTTCCCACTAGGTTTTAAGGATCCAAACAAGCCCCAAGCAATGCCAACAAGGTCACATTTAAAAATAATAAATACATATAAGCAGGTAATTCTTCTTGTGATCGCCCGGGATGAGCAGCACCATCGTCTCGATTGTGATTCTGAGTCCGAAGGCCATCATCACCCCCAACTCCAGTAGCTGGTGGTCATGGTCGCCTTTATCCCCCCTACAGCGGCGTCGTAGCTCATCCAGCACGAAGACTATGGTTGCGCCGCTCATGTTTGCATACTACGGCAGAACGTGCCGGCTGGCCGCCAGCTTTGTTGGCTCCAGCTTAAGCACTTCCTCTATCTTATCCAAGATTGGGCGGCCACCTGGATGTACAGGACAGAAGAGGTCGTTCCATGTCACCTCAAAGTCGTCTCCCAGCGCCGAGCTGAAGGTGTTGAGCAGGCACTGCTCAGCGTTCTGTCCCAGCAGCATCGGCACCTGGATGGCGAGGTGGAAATCTAGGCCGCCTGCTGCGACTTGCATGCCCAGCGCGTACTCGGTCTCTGGTATTGTCGTCTGTGTGGCGGAAACCATCTCAACAGCGGGTGCTCGCTAGCAGTCAAGGGGCCAGCGCCAACGATGACAGCGCCAGCGCCGTCTCCGAATAAAGCGTGGCCGACGAGGTTGCTCCCGTCGGGACCGCCGAAGCAGACGAGGGTGATTTCGGAGCAGGCCACGAGGACACGTGCGCTGCGATTGTTCTCGGCTAGCTCCTTTGCCAAGTGAAGCCCCCTCCCTCCACAGTAGCAGCCGTGGAGGCTGAGCACGGTGCGGCAGACAGAAGGGCGGAGGCCGAGGATGGAGGCTTGCTGCAGGTCAGCACTCGGAGCACCGTAGGCGGAGTAGGTGCTGATGACGAGGTGGGTGATGTCGGTGGCGGGACGTCCCCACTCGGCGATGGCCTTCAACAAGGCGGACTCTGCGAGCTTGGGGACTTCGGATGCAACGATGTCGATGTGAGCATCAAGGGATGGAATAGCTCTGTCGAGGAACTCCGGGTAGGCCTGGAGTATTTCTTCAGTTGTGTGGAAGTACCGTTTCTCTATGCCTGTTTTATGGCCTGAAATCAAAATTTGAAACTTCAAATTGTTTATTTATATATGTGCTACCTTATTTTGATCTCTAGTATAATGCATGGAATTCATCAACAAATATATGATGACTGTATGTATGGGTGCAAAAAACTCAATCTGTTGAGCTTATACCGTTTCCCGTACATTAAAGGACAACATATACACTACATATAAGTGATGCAGCGGACCTATAGCCTGAAAATCTAGATAACCATGACACGTGAACATCTACAAAATCCACGATAATAAATACTTCAAAAAAAAAAAAAAAAGATCCCTACCATGAAAACAATTTTGTCTAGATAAATACTTGCTAGATTTTAATTCCGGACTTGGATCTCTCGATAATATGTATAATTTACCTAGGGGCCTATTGATCAAGGGCAGCGTTTGTGAATCTATTTTTTCAGACATAATAATCTCCTATGAAAGGAATGCAAATATGTAGAGGCAGATCTCATAGGGGTTTGCCTATGTAAATATTTTAAACACACAAAAACTTATAAGGATTTTATATGTTTAAATGAAGACGAGCTCTATATCAAAATTACTGACACCGAGGGGGGCATGCATTACTAGCGGCTAGTGATTGGCAGGACGGTAGGCACCCACCTGGATGCGCATGAGGAGGTCGGCGCTATGCTTGAGGCGGCGCCTGCTGCTGACGGCGGCGCCGCCGCGTGGCGTCGATGGCGAGGTCGGGGTCGGCAGTGGCGTCAAACTCCTAGACCAGACTCGGCAGATGCGTCAACACACTACAAAAATCCTGCTAATCCGTGATGGAAAATTTACGTCACGGATCACCGAAAATCCGTCGGCAAATAGGATCTGTGATGGTTTTTTGAAATCATCACGGATTGAGCGTCATGGATTGACCTGCGTGGACGGTCTGTCAAAATCCATAACGGATTAACGTAATTGGTGACGGATTTAAACCGTCATCGAGAGCCCAAGACCCAGTTAGTCCAGCCCAAGCCCATTTCCCGCGTGACGGAAAATTACCGTCACGGATGATTGCCACGTCATCATGGATGATGACATGGATGGTTATATGGATGATGGCGTGGATGGTGATGGCAGCCCATTTATTGACAGCCCAACATCAACATGGGCCACTTTTTAGCCTATTTTCAGCCCATTTTCAATCTATATTTAGGCCACTTGCAATATATTTTTAGCCCATTTACGTTCTGCATTTAAAATGCACTCTTGTTTCAGCCCGTTTTACAATTTATTTTTTCTGCCTATAAGACATACGACATGCAGCCCATTATTATTAATAAATTTATTACATCCAGCAAAGTATACATTGTATTATCACAGCCGGTACAGAACTCCACTTAAATCAATTGTCAAATACAGAATGAACATATACCATCGCATTTCAATAATAACAAAATGTTATTTTATTAACAACTATTCCTATATAAAACACAAGCACGATTCTTCCGTCTCTTCAACCAGCACATGTAGACGACATAATCAAGCTTCATGGGTTTTCCTGAAATTATAACAAAAACAGAAGTTAGACTATATGTAGATCAGCACCTCACATAAAACCGATCAAATATTCTGATTGGACAAGTGAACAAATAGTAATTGCTGACAATACTTCCTATATAAAACACAAGCACGATTCTTCCGTCTCTTCAACCAGCACATGTAGACGACATAATCAAGCTTCATGGGTTTTCCTGAAATTATAACAAAAACAGAAGTTAGACTATATGTAGATCAGCACCTCACATAAAACCGATCAAATATTCTGATTGGACAAGTGAACAAATAGTAATTGCTGACAATACTTATTTTAGTTTGCACTCAAACTCCAAAACCTAAAGGCATGGTGTGTATTCCATAATCAAATGTATGCATCAATCAGTAGAAAATAAAAGCCGATAACATTAGTGCTTCCTACAGACTAGACATAGTTAGCCTGGCAAATCATTCGAGTATAGTTAGTGCTTCCCAAGACATATAATGCTGTAGTACACGGCCTTACTACCCAAAGACAAAATTGTACCTATGAACTTCTCGAAGACCCATTTTGCCTTCTCCATCTAGCTTACAGGTAACAACTACGGCTGTTAGCTTGGTCATGTGATGCTTCTCATCCGCTATTTCATCACCCAAAAAAAAAAAGTTCAATCAGTAAGTAATTTTCCTTCATTCAACTAGTACTTGCTATGAATAAAACACAATGGGGATGAATTCCCTGTAGTCTCATCAAATCAAGAGAAGGTGTAAATTTGAATAATCTGGTACATGAAAAAGAAAAAAAAAAGACCTCAAATCAGCACAGCCACGAAACTAGTATCTCCGGTGTCTACTTCCCTATGACTGGATAAATATCTCGAAGGCAACAAATCAAACGCAACGCAACGGCCTGGAGGCTGGAGCAAGAAATTGTGCAGAGCTAGTGATGCAATCTGTGGAACACTTCGACAGCCAGACTGAATGAAAAAAAAATCCAATGAAAAACACTCACCATGCATCGCAGTGTGGCCGACGACGCCGAATCGTATGCGTCCACCAGTTGTGATGTGCGCAGATCTACCGTGCTCGTGTCTGCGTCAACGGTCGGAGCTACTCCAGGTCTTGCTGCAGACATACCAAATCTGATCCGTGTCTGACTAGGTGAACACGACGGAGAGCATCAGCATTGTGAGCAAAGCCAAAGGGGATCTGGGAGAAGAGACCAGAACGAGTACTAACCTGGAGCGAACACCCTTACCCCTCGTGGCAACGCAGTCCGCCCTCGTGTGACGGCCCATACCAGCGGCGGCAGGCGCGGCCACTCCCCTCACCGGCGATGGCCCCTCCCCAGCGGCCACGGTTGCGGGGCCCATCTGCAGCAGCGCACGGAGGACACCGGCGGCGCATCTAGGGAATGGGGAGGCACGACTAGCCTGCGTGGATGGCCCTGATTCCCCAGCAGCAATGCGGTCCATCTCTGCGCAGAGGAGGCAAGAGAGACAACTGTTGCTGGATGGTGTGGGGCGGCCGACGGCTGCTGCTACGGAGAAGGCAGTGAGATGAAAGGCAGGTTAGGGTTGGCTAGGGTTTGCGTTGGTTTTATGGCATGCCAATGGAATATCAGCCGTCCGTGCTACGATGCGCGGATACTTCAGGGGGGTTGCGTATCGCGTATCCGATACTCCGCGGATACGGATACGCCATGGATACGCCATGGATACATTATCCGGGCCGTACTAAGAAGATTGGATACGTCTTTGCGATCGATACTAGTATCCCGATACGCGTGGGCGATTTGGATACGCCCATGAAGCTAAATGGCCCAAATTCCACTCTTCCACACGACGCATCGCCTTCCCCAAGAAAAGCCGGGCCGCACGCTCTCATATTATATCTTTTGGCGATCGCCAGATCCCTGCCGTTCCGCCTCTCGCACTTCCTTCCATTAGACTCGTGACTAGCGACGCGGGGGGCGGGCGGCGATCGGGCCAACAGCGGTGAGCCAGCGATCGGCGGACGGCGGCCGGGCTGTCGGGCAAGCAGCATGCAGCCCCCTCCCTCGCCCTCGGGTGATCTCCTCTAGCCCTAGCTTTAGTCCCAAAGAATCAACGATCCTTTTAGTTATAGTTCTCGTATTTGCGTTCACCATGTAGATGGCGTCGTGTGATGATCGTGCTCCAATTGAAGTTGATGACCAGCACAAGAAGAAGAATAGTGTCGTGAACCCGCGGTCCCGTGGTTTATGGATGACTTTAAGCGATATTTTAATTTGTGAACTATGTTTTATATTAAATCATGTTATTATTAATATTATTAAAAAAATCTTAGGCGTGTCCCGTGTCACTGTTTTTTTGGAGAATAGTGTATCCGCGTATTGGATACGTATCCAATACACGTATCCGTATCCGTGTAACGAAGGCCCGTGTATTGATCCGACGGCCAGGAACAACACATACTTGATTGGGCTGAATGCGAGTTCCATTTTCAGGCCCAACAAACGTAATTCCTTTTTCTTTTTATTTCTTTTTCTTTTCATGAGAAAATACGTCTTCATCTAAAATGCAACTTATAATAGTTGTGGTTTATATAATCTCTATGTGTCCTAACATAATTTCAAAAGGGCGATCTTTTAAATTGCCTAAAAGAAGACGATCTTTTAAAGTGCTATGTTATGGGAACTTTTTTGTATTTATATTTTTCTTCATGGAACGTGAGATAACATATGGTGAATTGCACATCGAAAAACACAAGAATTATATAGCGACCTCCACAAATATTTGTCCCCTAGGGCACAAGAGACCCTGTAGCAAAGTTTGACACCGTTTCAGGTCTTTTTCGGGGTGGTTGCAGTTCAACGTATAATTATCGGGAGAAGTCGTGCAGTAATTAAAATAATTAGAGAAAATTACCAAACAATTTCAAAAAGAATCTCAAACTTGGCGGTTCCTTCACACAGGCCATGTAGAAGCCTTAGAAAAAGTTTGAGGCCGATAGCACACTATAAAGCGCACAGACCACACAACCATGAGAAACCTAAGTATATGGAGAGGGTTCGGTGAAAGGTTCCATATACCATTGTGAAGCACGTCTGCTTCGCTTATGTCCAAATTGCCTCAAATTTTTTTTGTGCTCATTTACACCCAAAATATGGCCCCACGCAAGATCCTAGGATTTTTAGTCATTTTGGAATTACTGTATTTTTTTCTCGCGGCCGCGATCAAATATGGTGAATTACACTTTGAAAACACAATATTTTCCACCGGCCTCCACAAAGTTTTGCCTCCTAGGGCACAAGAGACCTTGCGACCAAGTTTGTCACTGTTTCAGGTCTTTTCCAGGGGTGGTCGCAGTTCAACGTATAATTGGGGGAGAAGTCACGCGGAAATTAAAATAATCAGAGAAAATTACGAAAAAAATTTAGAAAATTCTCAAACTTGGCGGTTTCTTCACACAGGCTATGTAGAAGCCTCAGAAAAAGTTTGAGACCGATCGCACACTGCAAAGCGCACAGGCCACACAACCATGAGAAACCTAAGTGTATGGACATGGTTCGTCAAATTTTAACACTTATAATTAGTTAAAACAATGACACGAAGCGTGTATTAAAGTTAAATACGAATCTAATAGAACTAGAACTAGAGCAAATTTGCAAGCCTGAGTGCCCACTCGCTTGGTTTTGGCTACCTGCCCGCGCCCACTTTCGTCCCCACGACGCACAGCGGCCGCCCCGCCCATCACCCACCACGACGCGCGTCCGTCCACTCCGACGTTCCTGAGGAAGCTGACGCCGATGGAGTTCAGTTTTTTTCGGTATTTACTGGAACCGAAGGGAAAGAACCGATATCGAATACCCTCGGTACTGAGAATTTCGAGGAACTAATCGATACTGACTTCTTTAGGAACCGAACCAAGTCGAAAGTAGAAACCTAATTCGTTAAAAATTTCGTTCAGTAAAATAGAAGAATTATAAATTTCTAAAATTATAGATATTGTGGCCCATGTGCGATCCTTCCTGAGCGTACACAACTTGCATTTACTTTTCAGAAAAATATGACGACGAACATGTGGACAGCCATGGGAAGGGGCTCCGGCGTTGGACGCACGGACCATGGCGCGATAGTTTTACCAATTAGCATATGCGGGCTCCAATTCTTCAAGCGCGGGAAAGCAATTGTCGTGGCCATCCAGTGCCAAACATTTTGAATTTATAGCGTATAAGTGCACATGTCACACAAAAGACTTGGGTAGTTTAGTGGCAGATTGTTTGGGCTGCCCGTTCGAAATTGGCCCAGGACACCTAACTCCCCTCAAGCACAACATTTTTATCTTTCTTTTTTACTAGGCGCACGCTCGCCTCTTGGGCTGCCCGTTCGAAATTGGCCCAGGACACCGAACTCCTACGTACATGCAGTGAAATGGATTATAGGATCTGGACGGCGAGGCTCCTTGGCTGCAGTATTTTTTTCCCCTATTTTACAAATTTGAGTCCAGTTCTTTCTTTTTTTTTTCTAATGCCAACTTGCTGGGCCACGTCGTAGGCAACATAATGGGCCAACTCTAGCGAATGACCTGAATGGGAGCTAATAGTAGATAATAAATAATTAAGTGCACTTTTAGACATGTAGAGCAAGTAGTTTAAATGCTAAGACATATTTATCTTTATGTTTAGTGTGCTCAAATCTCTCATGCTGCAGACTTTCTCCTATGCGCACAATAATTTCTAGTTTGCCATATTATGAATCATATACATATAGCAAATTAATAAAATTATTTTGTTCAAATTTAACAAATTGTTTTTTGGGATTGATTCTTCTTGAAATCACATATTTTATTTTTCTTTGCCCTAAAGATAATAGCATGCCTATTGTTTTGGGCTAACTAAGTATGAAAAGTTTCAAATCATACATTGTGACAGTCCGATAAACCCGTCCACGAGTTACTGGGCGTGTGAATGTCCTTTGGGCTCATCCATGACGGAAAATAAAATATCATCACAGATTACGTGCATTTAGTGACGATCAGTAAATCCATCACCGAGAATCCGTCACGGATTAACAGATTTCTTGTAGTGACAATCAAAACCGTTTAATTTTGGTCTAGGGCCATCTCAAAACCCCTCAATACTTTCTTGGACTCAAGATTGAACGGTTTTATAGTTGAGGTGCTAAAGTTAGACAAAGGCAAGAGTTGAGAGCCAAAAAATGGACTTAATGAGGTATTTAATTTTGTATATTTATGAAATAAATTATATATTAATTTACTTATTGATAATTATTATAATATTTGTCTATATTTTTTTTTTGATTTTCATATGTTGGATTTTCTCAGAATATGAATCCAAATTTATTTAAAATATAATCTATATGTTTGAATTATCATATTTTCATATTTAAATTTTTTAATTGTTTGAATGAACTTGGATGGAGAAATGACCAAAATTAAAGTCGTATATCTCGATACAACTATGTAGTTGATGACTTTTTTTTTTTTGAATTGTTTGAACGAACTTCGGATAGGGAAATGACCAAAACTAAACTTGTACTATAACTTTGTGGATGATAACTGCTTCATTTTAAATCATTTATGGTCCAAAAATTCCTTTTGAAGTTCTCATATTTTTAAATTCAATATCTTTGAATTGTTCGAACAAACTTGGATGGAGAAATAACCCAAATTGAAGTTGTATATCTCCATGAGATAGACTATATATTTAGAAAACTAATTTTGGTACAAAAGTTTAATTTATGATAATTTTAAAACTCCTTTTTATGATAAAAATCCAATAAAGTGTAGAGAAATATTTTAATACATATAATTACTTATCAATAAGAAAATTTAATATATAAAACTTTTATAAATCTAGAAAAGAGAGTACTTGATTATGTCCAGTTTTGGCCCTTAACTCTTGCTTTTGTGTAACTTAGTTCAACTATCGAAACCGTTCAATTTTGACCTCCAGGCTAGTTTTTTAGTGGTTTTTAGAAGGCTCTAGGGTCAAAATTTGAATGGGTTTTAAGGTTGAGGTACCAAAGTTAGACTCTTTTTGCAGTTGGGGGTGTTAAAATTAGATAAAAGCAAGAGTTGAGGGATCAAAGATGGACTTAATTTTTTTTTTTAACATACAAATAGTATGTGAAAAGGGATGGATTCAAATTGTATTCGCATGGAATCAAATTCAGGTAACACTATTTACTATATTTTAATTTTAATTCGAACTTGAATATGGATACAAATTGTTGATTGCGAATTCGTATCAAGAGAATCTGAATTCAGATTTATATTGGGATATCTACTTGATTTTGAAAATCAATAAAATTATAGATGGTCCAAACGGCGCCCCTAAAAATTAGCTAGCTAATGGATCCAAACAAGCCCTAATACACGCCGCATAAACCATTGGCTAACAGTTTGCTATGGAGAAATTGTGCAACATGCGGTGGACACTGGAGAGCTCCCCATCGTCCCGCTAGCGTATAGCGATCGATATGCATGCTCTTGCTTTGTTGGTATTGGTACAGGTACACGCTGCGATCAATCAATAGGTTAATTTCCTTCTGAGTGGTCTCCGATATGGCCTATGGCAGCGTCGTCGCGGGCGGCGGGTCGCAGCCAGGCCTCTGCCGACTGCCACCACCCGCTGCAGTGCGGACGAGGTCGCAGGTCACCGTCTTGGAGCTCAACGGCGGCTGAGCTACGTGTCATTTCCTGGGGATTAGGCTATCCGCACTGCTAAAACTTTAAAACCATACTCCATACATCCTGCATCGTGGGTCCCACTGCGTTCTGATACATTTTTGCTGCAGCCATCCCTACTCTATCCCATACTTTATATGAACTACCACCCGTGGGTCCCACGCGTCGAATTTCTTATCTCTTCGCCCTTCCCTGTCTTCCTCCGTGCTCTCCACGGGAGGCCCTCGACCTCGCCCCAAAGGCGCCAGGCGCCGCGCCTCCGCCGGCGCCGGCGCCCGCCCGCGTCGGAAGCCCTAGCGACCGCACCCATCTCTCCCGCCCGGCGCCTCAATCCTGGCGCCGCCCCTCTCTCCGCGCAACCCGACGGCGGCGTTTCCCAGTCGTCGCCAGCTGGGGCGAGCGCGTGGGTCGGGCGGGGAGCTCCGCCGTGATTTCCGCCACAAGCGCTGAGGCGCCGGGGCAGCGTGGGTGCTCAAGACGGTCTCCTCCTCGCGCTTCTGGAATCCGCTGAGCTGCGACATGGTTCCCTTCCGATTGCTCGAGTGGAATCCGCGGGCGCGTGGGTGCTCCGCCACTGAGCAGCAAAGCGGCATGTGGTTCCCGCCGATTGTGGTGGGCGAGGAGGAGATTGGGGAGGAGGAGAAAGCGGCGTGGTGGTTCCGGCGCGGCGGGGCGGTTTGCTCGCATCCGTCCGCGGTGGTTCGGATTTGCTTTCGCCTCCGACGCGGTGGTTTGATTTGCTCGCCACCGTCCGCTGCCGGGCAGAGATGGCGCCCGCGACGACGCTGGAGATGGTCGCCACGGTGGCGGCGGCAGCGGCGCTCCTCCTCCCGTGGCCGACGAGACGGTCCGCTCCAAGGCCGACGAGCTTGCGGAGGATGCTGAGGAGCGGGTGGCCGGAGGCGGCGGGCACGCCGAGGGCGAGGCGGGTGGGCGCGAGGGCGGGCGGGTGGTTGGGATTCGCCACGCCGACGCCCTGGAGGAGGAACGCGCAGACGCTGGGAATAGCGAACCACGGCTCGTCGAGGGCGTGCTCCAAAGTACAACGCTGCGGGCGTTTTTTACGTTAAAATGATACTAGTACGCCGTGAGCGGGTCGCGGTGCAGATAGCCTTATTGACAACCCTTGGCAGTTGGCATTGATTAGTACAGTGAAAGTCTTGCAAGTTGCCGGGCAAGGCATTGATGGGTGAATGAACTGATAGCGCCCAACTGCTACTATGACATACGGATCCGCCACCAATTCTTTCCGTGCATGTTTATGTCACAGCATGGGTTCGGTCGACTAACATTGAGCTCTACGACGACTTTATTCAAGAAGGGAACTAATAGCTACCACTGTACCACAGTGTTTTACAAGGTTGATTACACTAGTACATTATAGCAGTCCTTCCATCTCATAAGTCCTAATCATCCTTTTTAACAATTAAGTCTATGTTTAGTCCTCAACTCTTGTCTTTGTCTATTTTTAACCCTCAAATCCGTCTAACTTTGACACCTCAACAATCAAAACCGTTTAATTTTGGTCTACGGTCATCTCAAAACCCCTCAATACTTTCTTGGACTCAAAATTGAACGGTTTTGATAGTTGAGAGCTAAAAATGGACTTAATTAGGTATTTAACTTTTTTATATATTTATGAAATAAATTATTATATATTAATTTTACTTATTGATAAGTATTATAATATTGTCTATACTTTTTTGATTTTCATATATTTGATTTTCTCTGAATATGAATCGAATTTATTTAAAATATAATCTATAAGTTTCAAGCTATCATATTTTGATTTTTAAATTTTTTAATTGTTCGAATGAACTCGGATGGAGAAATGACCAAAACTAAACTTGTACTACAACTTTGTGGATGATAACTGCTTCATCTTAAATCATTTACGGTCCAAAAATTCCTTTTAAAGTTCTCATATTTTGAAATTCAATATCTTCGAATTGTTCGAACAAACTTGGATGGAGAAATAACCCGAATTGAAGTTGTATATCTCCATGAGATAGACTATATTTAGAAAATTTTGGTACAAAATACTATATTATGCTAACAGTGTGGTGCGGAGAACTTGTGCAACATGCTGTGGACACTGGAGTGCTCGCCATCGTCCGCTAGCGTATAGCAATCGATATGCATGCTCTTGCCTTGTTGATATTGGTACAGGTACCCGCTAATTTCCTGGCCTATGCTGACTGCCACCACCCGGTGCGCAGTGCGGGCGAGGTCACAGGTCACAGGTCACTTGTCATTTCCTGGGGATTATTGACAATAGTATTATTAGTACTCCCTCCATCTCAAAAAACATGTGATTCTAGCGTTCAAATCTTATCTAAAAAAAATGTAAATCTAAATATTAGTTAGCTTTTTTTGTGTGGGTCTCTATATATTTTAATGTTGTTGTGTGGTTGGTATTGTTCCACTATTTAGAAGCTTATAAAGAGTACTCTTGATAAGAGTACTCTTCATACTTATGTTAAACTGATCTTGAAAACCGATTCACATCTTTTTGTGAGATAGAGGGAGTACAGTCCAAGTGCTGAGTACACTTGACAGTTCGCAGTTGGCATTCAAGTTCCTTGCAAGTTGCAGGCAGGCACTGATGGATGAACTGAACTGACACACTGTCACATAACAATCCACGCCACCACTTAATTAACGCCTTGACATAATTGTAATCCGTTCTTTCCGTCCATGTTTCTATCACAGCATGGGTTGGGTTATACTAACATTCAGCTACTTTATTCTAGAAGGGGACTCATAGCTACCACTGTATCGCAATGTAGTAGGAGGTTAATTACATATGTGAACAGGCAGACTGATATGCAATAAAAATTGAAAGCGGCCGTCAGATCTCGTACGTTTTGCTAACCACTTGGAGAACCATCGTCTTCCCTACAGACATCTTCATCCTTGATTAGTAGCGAAGCTAGAGCGAAACGAAAAGAGGTGCTAATTACCTTGTGGATATATATATAGACTTATGTCATATATAAGAGGTGTATATACAATTAATGGCGGATCTACATGCAAGCTGTGGGGCCACCTGGCCCATAGCTTTTTCTAACCTTCCTTTAAACCCTATTATAAAAATTACAATTATATATGTTAATTGTAGTGATGAGCTTAAAATTAATAAGTTTGTCCCCACAGGTTCGATCTGAATCCAATATATGTGTTGACGTCGGATTTGGTCCGAATCACACACCAGCAAGGGCCTTGGACGCCAGGGCCGCCACAGACCAAAGAACGCAGCGAGGATATCACTCTTACTTGGTGAAGCATAGAGAGGTTTACAAGCAAACCACCAAAGGATAACCAATCGCACTTACGTGACAAAGAACCGACTAGTTTTCAGGCAAACTAGCAAAGGAACCGCCGAAGCTCTCGCCCGGGAGGGACCCCGTCAGGGCAAGGACATCGCCGGGTTGCTCTAGGTTGGCCGGCAAGCTTAGGGTGCCATCCTTGGTCGTCGGATCAAGGGATGAATAGCATAGGGGCTGGAAAAGAGGGTAAAAGAGAGGTAGAAGATTGATTTGTTTGTCGATTGGTGGATGGGACTCAATCGGCCATGATCCTCTCATATATATAGAGGGGGGTGGTCTTATCCCAGTAGGACACGTCTCTGATACATGATCTACAAGTTTTCCACGTAAAAAATTACCCAAAACGCGATTTGGATGCAAATCGGTTTGGAATCGTATGACCGACCGCCCGGTAGTACCGAGCTCCGCAAAGATCTTTCCGGAGGGCATGACTTCTTCATCTGGACTCCGAATTAGGCGAACCATATATGTTTTTTTGATCAGCTCGACGAGAGGAACGCAATGGTGGAGTCCATTCTTGCATTTGAGGAAATTGTTCTACCAGGCTAATCTCCGCACCGCATTATTTCTTGCTCCGTTTGCTATGCCACTTGACCCCCATCATGTCCAAGATGTTCAAATATTATTAATGATGACAAAATTCACCTTGGACAATTTTGAGTGTCAACATATGCCTCCCTGTTTTTTGGTGAATGATGCATTAACCTGAAAACACTTCTCAAGACATACAGAGTAGCAATGATACCCATCACATCGGTTGTTCAGCGACTAAGGGTGATGTATACATCGGCCATTTTTTTTCTAAGGGTGATACATGTATCGGCCATTGCTTGGAGAGCACTTAGGCTTTTTGCCAAATACTTGGAAAATACTTCTTCAAGTACCTCCCATTTAATGCTACTTTGAGACGTCCATCTTGCAATGTCTCTAGCAACGAAGAGTTACCATATATGGCTTTGATCACTTTGTAAGGACCCTCTCAATTTAGTGACCACTTGCCAAACCGATCGCTTTTCAATCCAATAGGAAGTATGGTTTTCCACACTAATTCTCCCACTTGGAAGGATTTGTTGTTGACTTTCTTGTTGTATGCCTTGGCAACATGCCACCTCCTTGGATTCTACTCAATCTTCTTCTTGATAAGCTTGATCAAAGTCTTATTAATAGACTCAGCCTTGCTATTACCTTGAGCATAGTATGGAGATGATTTGAGCAATTTGATCTTATATAATTCGGCCAACTCTCTCACCGTTCCTTGGACACAAACGATGTTCCTTGATCCATAATTAATGTTTGAGGAATACCGAATCTATGGATAATGTGTTCAGTAATAAAGTCAATCACCTCCTTATTAGCCATATTATCCAAAGGAACTGTCTCAGACCATTTAGTGAAGTAATCCGTAGCAACCAGGACAAATCGATGTCCCTTTCAAGACGGGGGATGAATTTGGCTAATGAAATCTAGCCCCCAACCGCGAAAAGGCCATGGCTTGATGATAGGATGAAGCATAGCAAAGAGTACAAACTGAATATTCCTAAACCTTTGGCACTCTTCACAACCTTTGTAGCAACGTAAAAATTGGTGATCATAGTAGGCCAATAGAAGTTTGCTCTTCTTAATAACCACTTCATCTTTGGAGCCAATGGACGCATACCGCGAATACCTTCATGGACTTCCCCTATAGCTACTCTTGCTTGATCAGATCCTAAGCACTTCTGCAACAAATCTTCAGTTGTTCTCAGATAGAGCTCATCATTATGCAATGTATATTTAAACGCGCTCCGCCAAATACTCTTGTCAACTTTAGCATTTAGATCCTGCAAATATTTCATCAAGGGAGTCCTCCAATACTACAAATCGGCTCCAAAATCACTAGAGATTGAATTAGGCCAATTTGGGACGCTCTTGGGCAAAGTGGCCATGCTGACCATAAGGGAATCGGTGTAACACCCGGTTTTAAGGACAAAACCGAGTGTACACCATATATGAGAAGTATCAATTAACAATGCTTAATACATAACGTACATTATATAAAAAGAATATAACCTTAGTTAGCAAAAAATGGAAAGCACTCCGGTCTTTAGGTGTAGACTCCACGAAGGGACCAACCGACTAGTTGATCACAAGCCTAAACTCCTCTTGAGGTGTGGGGAAATATCAAGAGTGAGTTCATGTCGAACTCAGCAAATATAACATGGGATTATGAGGCTCAAAAGGATGATACTGGTTTACTGCGATTAGCATTTTAATAAGTCAAAGTTTTAGCATTTATTTAGCAATGAGTTATGCTTAACCCAAAACCTAGATGATCATCATTATTATAACATTCTCGTGACAGTCCATCGTGAACATCTAGTTCCAGATCCATCATCATCTTAAAATCCATATGTCAACATCATCTCAATCTCATTACCCAGTGATCATCTATTCCGCTATGTCTCCAAGGCCGTTCATGACAACGAACATGGCTGTTATAACAGTTTTTAACTCTGTGCAGAGGTGTACACTTTCACTATGGATCATGGTTTCCAAATGCATGGGTCTTGACTCCCCAAAACAATGAAAATCGCATAAAGCCTTTCAAAGGTTCGTCTAAAAATGTTAATAGCAATAGGGCTCCAACCCATTTTCTTCCATTTTGGTAACCATCAACAAAGATAAACAAGGTCCTTTGACCGACTAATGCTAGAGCCATGTGACCCCTATAGTTGTACTGTATATCCCGGAAGTTCACAAATAGATAAGTCCTTCACGGAGAGCCAAGAACATCATGTAAAAGCATGAGTTCTCTCACCCTATAATTTATGTTGCTAAAAATCATATTTTATCCCTCATTGCATATATCCACTAATCAAAATTCAGTTCATAATTAATTAAGTAAAGCACTAGCAAGAACTACCCATATGCAATTAAACCCATAGGTAACAAGGTTAAGTCATCAACATCTAGGAAGTCCATAGGGTGACAAATTAGACACATGCAAGCATGAATTGTATTTATAAAGTGAATAGGTAACAAGGATAGTCCCATGCTATACTTGCCTTAAAATTATATCCTTCTTGTAGCTAAACCTTCAAAGAACTTCGAAGATCCCGATCTTCAAGGAATTCCCTGATCTTCCATGAACTGCTCACTTTGTCTACTTGGTTCCAATCAACAACACACAATCATATGGATCCAATCATGCATAACAAATAAGGCTACAATTAGAATAGTACGCCAACGGTGGAAAAACAAGTTGAAAAGTTTATAAAACTATTCTACACGCCACTTTGCAATCACTTTGTTGACACCTGTTATAGCATAATATTATTAGTCAATTAACATGAAATAAGGGCTTAAGATGAATATCAACATAAGTTTAGGGGTCTAACTAACATATTTCTACGAGTTTTGGTATTTCATGACTTTGCAGGGACTGAACAGATAAAAGCAGATAAGAACGGTGAGAAACCTAAGAGTTTACATCCCATACGATGACAAGACTTAACCGGGAAGTAACTCAACCCAAAATGTGGACTAAAACACTCTAGAAGATACCAGAAGACACCAGGAGAAAGGGGATCACATTGTGATCTTGACCCCTGGCGCCGCCAGGGATCATCTCGGCGACCGCCGTGGGTCCCACACTGCCGGCCTCAGATTTCTATATCGGTTTACCACCGACCTTGAGGTTGTATCTACACCGTTATTGAAGGTCGGTTTGATCCAGGGGTCCATGTTCATCGCCAAGGGCTATATAAGAAGACCACCTGACCCCAGGGCTAAACCCTAATTCATTATCAATTCATTCTGAGTTCATTCTCAACTCACATCAAGTCCAACCAAGTCTAGACCTAAGCCCTAGTTCATCATATTAGAAGTAGTTAGCTACCTAGCTAGTTCTAGAGGAAGTCAAGTTCATCTTGGATTCCTGATAGTCAAGAAGTAGCGGGAGCAGAGTTTCTCGTGGCTTCTCTCTTGTATCCAATCTGTAAGTATTATTGTTGGAATACAATTGATATGACTTTATTCTATATAATGATTATATTCTTAGTGATATGTATCCATGCATGCTATAGTTATATTTTTAGTTTAGTTAGTTTGTCTTATATCTTATGCATGGAATCGTATAGCATCCACTTAGATGATCACTATGTGGGTGATAAGCAAATGTAAACGTGGTGTTTATACAACGTTTATCTGCGATTGCACCCTACATTCCGGGACGTGTGATAAATCGCGGGAGTGACAGTCCTGTTGAGTCCTTTGGAGTCCACCCCCCGAATGATAGGCCAAGTTGAGCCATAATTACGGTGATGATCAAGTTTCGTCCTTGATTGTCATTGGTAATGCTTACCATGTATAGATGTATTGCAACCTTGCCATGATAGCTAGATGTATTTGCACTAATTGTAGTATTCATTGACATATGATTAGGAGTATCTTAGGAATATTCTTTCTATTCTTTCTATATAATGTTAATAGCTCATATGATACTAGTGGTATACGATGATCTTAGACTTGGGTAGTTATCATTTATTCAATTGTCTTTATCTTGTGATTTATCCTGTTATGAGTATTGTTAGATGCATATGGCTACTCTGCATTATACAACTGCAAGTGGATCTCAAGTAAATCATAAACTAAATCATTAGACACCCCTATCTCTCTACTTTCCATAGACTTCCCCTTCCCTGTGGTAAAATATAAATACGATACCTGGATTACTCCCGGTGAAGTGCTACGATGGTATTTCTATCTGTGCGCTTGCAGATATCATGTTCATCTTTTATCAAGGCATATCAAGAATACCATACCCGCATTTCTTAGAGCGTTATTGCTAGGGTGACAGACTAGTATGTAGGTAATGCCTAGAAATGAGTGGTATACCTTGAGTACATATCCTTAGTGAGATTAACTCCACTATGGATAATGATACTGAGATTACACCCCACAACTAACACCGCCTAACTCCGCCTTTGTTGGATTGTGAGATCAACTCCACATCCAAGCTGACAAGTTATCATAGATACCATATATATATTTCTTTCGCCTTCCTAATTTGGATCGTGTAAGAAATATCAACAATCACACAGACGCGAAGATCACCAAAAACGGAGCTAGAACGGAGAAGTTTGTGAATTAAACCAGTTTAGCATTAATAAAATAATAAATTAAATACAAGATCAAATTTTGAAAAGTTTCAAACATGGTTAACAATAAGATAAACATGTAGATTATAAAATTACGAACCTAACGCAACTTGAACGGATCGAATCGGAGCTAAAACGTGGATTTTATGAGCTAAACAAAATAGTGGCAGTTTTGTAAATACATGAAAGCGTATTTTGAAACCGATAAACACAAACTAGGCTTTCTAAGGATAAAAGCATACAGATAGATAATGCGAAGGACGATGGGTGAATACATTAAAAAGATAAGGGGCCTATGTGCAAAATAGCTGGCCGAAGGGGTATCTTTAGATGTGGGTCGTTGGATCTAGATCTGATGGTTAGGATTAGATCAGGGTACGACAGCGGTGCTGCCGGTCGGAGGTTAAGGAGACCGCGGCGGCGGCCATTGACGGCGACGGTAGAAGCTCACCAGAAAACTGAAAACCGGCTCAATATACCACGGTTCGGCATGGGATCAATACCAAAAGAAAGCGCGGAGGACGGGGATCTCACCTAGGACAAAAACAAGGACGGAACGACTTGCCGGGGGCGACGGGCAGCTCGGCGAGGCGGGACGGCAAGCTCTGCGCAAAGTTCGGGCAAGGCGTCGTGTGAGCGAAACAACACAAGACAAAAGGCGAAATTCATCATGCAGCTTACGGTGGAGATGAAGCGGAGGAACGGCGGAATCGAGCTCGGTGTTGGAGCTCCAATGGCGGCTAGGGTTTTGCGAATTGAGAGGCTCGGGCGATGCGACGCTGCTGCGAGAGTTGGGAAAGAGGACCTCGCGGCGCTTGCGGCTACCTCTTATAGGGCTTGGTGCGTGCGGTAACAGGAAAGGGACCCCGGTTTCGTGGGATCTTGGCGGCGGTGGCAGAGTCCAATGCGAGCACGGGAGGAAGGAGACAGCCCTGACGCGTGGGGCCCAATGTCAGCGAGAGAGAGGGAAAGGCAGGCGCACTGCAGCTTGACCAATGGGCCATTTTGCTTCGGCGGCCCAAGAAGAAAGGAGGGCGCGCTGGGCTGTGCTGCTCTGCAGCGGGCCAAGTGAAGAGAAATGGTCAGTCGGGCCTGATCAAAAAGAGAGGGGAGGAAACAGGCTAACAGTTGGGGTGCCAGGCCAAAATGGAAGAAGATGGGGAAGAGGAAAAGAAATCCTTTTCTTTTTATTTCAAACAGATTTTCAATGAACTTTTAAAACGGATTTGCAAACCCTTTTCAGTTTCAGGCAAAACCAGTCATCTCAAAAATAATAATACTCCAGCATGAATGCACATACATGTTACTACCTTATGATTTATTTTAATTTGATGAAAAATTTTATTTTCTTATGTTTCATGAACACCAAAAATACATAAATAAATCAATTTAAATCTATTTTCAAAAGTGTAATTTTTAGGGTTTTACAATCAGCTAGGCTGACTGTAGCAGCTGGCTTAGCCGACTGGAGGCTAGCCATAGGGAGGTCTAGGTCTACTGTAGCAGTCGTCTTAGCTAACTAGGGTGAAGGCCGGCATCTAGAGTCGGTTGAGCTGAATTGGTGAGGTCGTCTAGGTCAACTGGTTATGAAAATTTTCGTATCTTCACGCATCGGTTTTTCTTGTATATGAAAATTATGCCCACCGATGTCATAGCCAGATATGTGTTGAGCTAACATGTTGGCCTTCAAATCCTTATGCCTTGAATATGCCAAATTCAGCATTTGGCAAATGCATCAATGTCAAAGCATATATCATGATGTGTATAAAAAATGTGACCTCTTTTAAATATTGAAACTTGCTAACCACTTGTTGTACTATTAGCAAAGAGTCACCACAGGCCTTAGCATGTTTTACCTGTATGGAGTGCAATATTCCCATGCCGAATAAAAGAACTTCATACCTGGCTTAAATATTGTGCAAATGTAGTATTAATCGGCTTAATGTTTCAAACAACACCATTATGAGAAATAGTGCGTTTACCAACATCTTGGCCTTTTTGCAAGCCGATTAATCGAAATAAAGCCTCCATGGGTAACAAGCAAGTAATTGATCTTAATCAACTCCATGCTTAATAACCAAATTGATGAGGTTTTGACTTTTCAATAATACTCAATGGTTCAAGAGCCAAACCACAATCAATTCATGTGTATGCCCACTTGCCTATCCTATCAATGAGGATTAGCCGATATAACATGTGATCTATCATATTGGCTGCCATGCAATAACACATGTACTGAGCAAAAGATAATGTCTTACCTTATCACAAGCAAAGTATAGTGTCTAGCATATATATATTTTAAAATATGGGCAAACCTTATTATAGAGTCAAGAAGACACCAATTGATATAAACGATAATACATCCCTTCTTTTGACTTATCAAAATCAACGGAACACCGATGCACTCTCTTTGGCGATGATATGCAATATGGATGAAGCTCCACTCAGATCTATGAAGGATCGGTGATGTTGATAGAGAATCCTTAAAAGCTCGATTAACTTAATGTATAATTGGCTTCTAAGTTTTGTCATGCATGCGTCAGCCGTAGTTTAATGCCAATTTCATCGCCGACTTGCTCTCATAGGCTGGCTGACGCAACCCCTTCTTCAAGCTACATGACGGTATGGAGCCGATTATCAATCGGCTCTAGAGAAATGGTCACAAAGCCTCTCGTAGTGACTCAAAATCTATAAGGCTCCTCCTTGACAAACAAAATCATATCATCATGCCCCCCGGGCCTTAAGTCATCAAAGTAAATTCCATTGGGGTCTTTCCAATAGCACGATGTCTGCAAGCATTCATCAGCTATGTTGCATTCTAAGGGCGATAAGAAAGTATCGACCATACGAATTCATCCACATGAGTATGCATAGCCGAAATAGAATATTTCGGCTCTTGATCATTGCTGAGCATAATAATTTGGCAACCCTCCATTATATAAAAATCCATATCTGGGATCAAAATAAGAAGCTGAGGGAAAACCATGCATACCATAGGATGAATTCCACATAGGTATAGGCAAAGAATATGAATGATGCCATGGCCAATAATTTTGATGATCTGGTGCAAATTTCCAACTTGGCAATTGTTTCTTGAATCTCCTTCTCTCCTTTTTGTTCATTGCACCACTTGCTTGAGCACCATCCTTTTGAGCTTGAATACTTTCTTTAGGAACCCATGCTAAGCCCTTTTCCTTCAGCTTCTCTGCACTAAGCTCTTGTAACTTCTTTTCTTGCCACTTTGGTAAACCGACTAAGCATCTCGATTTTGTTTCTGTTTTGGACAGCGGCAACTTTTCCTTGATCTTAGGCACTCTCAGCTTCTTTTGTTCATATTTGGCACCTACTCGTAGTCATTGTCAACAAAATCGGAACCGGCATCAAAATCTGCACGTAATTCCCTCTCACCACCATCTTCTATCTTAATGCCTTCTTGGTAACTTGTGCTTGTCCCCTCAACAAAAGTAGACTTCCTCTCTTGGCTACTACTGTCTACACGAGCAACTTGTGCAACATCACTATTCTGCCCTTCAAGAAAATTTTTCTGTCTTTCAAGGAAATTTGAATGGTCGACGTACATCAAGATGTTCTTGCAAGTAGCACTGTCATTTATCATTGCAATGATATGAGCATCACACTTAAAGTTCTCAGTCCATCAGCCACTATCTTTCCAGGCTCACACCAGTAAACTCTTGCAAATGCAGCGTTCGTGCATTTCAGAATCTCCAAAAATTCCTGAACATACAAGGGGGACCATGTACACTATTACAAAATTAAACCAATCTATATTGTTGTCCACACACACACACACACACACACACACACACACACACACACACACACACACACACACACACATATCCTTTCCTTGCCAAGTCCACACAAAATCCTGCATAATGTATCTCCACACTGATGTGATCATCGTGATCACCTGTAATTAATAGTATACTCTGCATCAGTCCACAGATACTACAGTGCACATTAAACAATATCAAAATTAGCACCTAGCATAGATGTGTTCCATGGTAAATTGTTATGGATCTATATGGCATGAGTATACGGTATGAGCAAGTTCATCATTTTTTTAAGATAA
Source organism: Hyparrhenia diplandra (assembly GCA_015847255.1). Taxonomy (NCBI): domain Eukaryota; kingdom Viridiplantae; phylum Streptophyta; class Magnoliopsida; order Poales; family Poaceae; genus Hyparrhenia; species Hyparrhenia diplandra. Next base: position 100,607 of record JADLZK010010001.1, read on the forward strand.
GTGAGCAAGTTCATCATGAGTCTGCTACTTGTACTCCAAATAAACCCATACCAACTGTATGGAAGGCAAACAACAACGAATCTCCTTTTTTATATATCTTTGATTGAAGTGTATCAGCTGATGATGTGGTTTAGATGCCAATAATAGATGAAAACTAACCGTATTGAGGTGGAGCGGCGCCGGGTTCTCGGCGACAAGGTTCCATTATTGCTCGCGGCCACCTGCGTTGATTCGCCACAGAGCTGCCTCGTTTTGGCGACAACGTGCTCTACTTCGTGTCGATCCAGACTTCGGTGTCGCCGTGCCGTCATGCTGTCGAGCGAGCTGTGTACAGGGTCATGCTCCTCGTTTTGAGGACATGATGGGCTTCTCCGTTACATCGTGCTGTGTGTAAAGTCAGACTTTGAGTCCAAGCGAACCGATCTCAAGTCATGATGCCGAGCTAGCCGACTCGTGTGATGACGTTTAACTACTGAGCCTGGCTGACCTTCCTGAAGGCAATTTGAGCCGTACAAGCACCAAAGATACAAGCTGATCAACGTCCACCGATGATACCTATGTACACGTTGTGGTTTTTGGTTCGTACGTGCACCAAAATGACAAGTTTCTTTTTTTTTTAGATAATGGATAAAAAATCCGGCTTTATCTATCAACAGATAGAATCAGGCCAATTATTACAGAGTTTTGCCGAGGGCAACACACGCACGCGCTGAAACTGATAAAACAGCCAGCAAAGTTTGAAAAACAAAACGAAATAAGGTTCGAGCTAAACATGACCAATATATCTTGAGGACAACCATCCTTTGGAACTAAAAAAGTGCAACGCCGATGTCTCAAGGTATTGTCCAACTTGGATAAGCCGGTCTCGCTGATCATCAAGCCGCTGTAGATTTGCCCACTGACATAGCCAGTGCGTTCCCCCGAAAAAAGTACCCGCAAAAAGATTTTGGTCTACATTTATCAAAAACCACTTCGTTCCTTGTTATCCAAATTGCCCAAACTATTGCGCTGCTGCTGTTAATAACAATGAATTTACTTTTTGTTTGCAATTTTAGACCATCTTTCGAAAAAGGTCACACAAGTTTGTAGGTGGTGATAAATCGAAGAGTAAATGTACAGCGCGCCATAGGAATTTGGCATGAGCACATTCAAAAAAAAAGGTGTTGAATTGTTTCCGGAAAATGACAAAAGCAACAGTTTTTGTCACCATTCCAGTTACGTCTAACTAAATTATCTTTAGTTCAAAATGACAAGTTTCTGTGCTAGATTAAACAAATTCAAAGATGCAGGGGCAATTTTGCACCCACCTATATAGTTATTGTATTCCTGGTGTAATTTACTCCATGAGAAATTAGGAAATTGAGAGGACCTTACAGGATCCTAGCTGCGGGGATATGTATATTAAAAAAAAGAAGATTGTTGCTGGTGACGAATGCGTGGCGTAAGACGCTAGCTTTGTTGTTGAAGAGGGCAATCAAGACATGCACAGGGTCTAGCAATCGTCGACCGTCGTTGCGGCAAGCAAGGCACTTCCGCTGTAGTCTCCCGTCCACAACGAAAACAATTGGTACTAGTCAATACGGCCGCGTAATGATGAACTAAATCGATTTGCTCAATAAAATGGATCAGATCATCAGAATAAGTCCTGAGGACGGAGCAGAACGAACTGGCCTCGATGGATCAGACATCGGGGCAGGCCAAAATAGGTGGTGGATCCGCCGATGAGTTTGGAGCCACGCTGCGGAAGGGATCTCCGGCCGGCGGCGAATCTGGACTGGGAACGAACGAAGCAGGTGATAGGATTATTTGGAGCTCTCCGGATGGTCAATGTGAAACCAGCGAGATTTGGGCTATTTCGGCGAGCCGAGAGAAAGGGCCGAGCTTCGTGCGGATGGAGTGGGTGGGACGCGACTCGGTCAGGCTATTTAGCCCACTATTTGATATATCTTTTTTGTTCGGCCGATAAATGGCTTAAGTGGCTATTTTTTTAGATATTGCTTCTTATGGTGTGTTTGGTTTGAAGGATGAGGTGGTCTATCTTTTTCTCACTCCTCACTTTTTTATTTCGTTTGTGGAATCGGTTGAGTTGATTCATCGTCATCTCATTCCTCACAAGCTTATAATTAGTATATGCATGAAGAATGTGTTGATTCCACCAAAATTCATAGGATGGACGCATGATGCATCACCTCATGAAGCATGGGCTGATTTTATAAACGAAACACGCCTTTAGTCTCTAGAAAAACGAGAAGCTAAAGGTCATAACCGGTTATCTAGAAGACTAGAACATTGACAGTTTGATGGCCCGTGAATTCTGATGACATCATATATATTATACAAATCATCTAGAATCTGGCATCCCAATCATTCAGAGCTAATCTAGCAGATATCATAATCATCCTGATCTGTTATGATTTAACCTCCAAGAATTCTATAGTAATCGAGTTGAAGTTTATTAAGTTCTTTGATCATATATAATGTTGTGGCTTCCTAGATTGCGGAGTGGGTACTCGTGGCTAGTGGGAGGACGGGGTTTGATTCCCCGGCGAACTGGTGGCGGCGCCGTGCTCGGCACCGAGGAAGAGGAACGAACGACAACAGGTTTACCGTGAACAGTGCTCGGCCAGGAGCAAGAGAGATTAGATCTCAATCTCTGGCTGACTTCATTCAAATATCTGGTTCGGGTACTTATACCCACATCCTAACAAATGTTTCCACAAATCTAGGAATTACAGTTTGATAACTAAATTGATAAATAAAAATGAATAAGGATCCTGTTTTCTAGGATCGATCACGGAGTCCAGTGCTTTCGCATCTCCCGGCTTGGCCGCCTTCGCCACTTCTGTTGGCACGACGCTGGTACCGCTGTTCATAACATCTCCCCCTCGACGAACAGCTCGTCCCTCGAGCTGAAAGTCGGGGAAGAGCACCTTGAAGTCCTCCGCGAGCTCCCGGGTAGCCTCGGTATCCTGCATGTCCTTCCACTTGACGAGGATGTGCCACACGCCACGGCGCAGCTGGCTGCGCAGCACGCCCACCGGCTCGAGTAGCAGCCTGCCATTGTGGAGAGGAGGCAGCGCGGGGCGCGGACGATGGCGGGGGTGCCCTCGAACGGCTTCAAAGACCGACGTGAAACACATCGTGGATGCGGCGGTCGCCCGGCAGCAGCCAGTCGTAGAAGCCACCTTGCCCACGCCAGTTGCACGAAAAGGCCCCGCGCACCGAGGGCTGAGTTTGCCACGGCGCCCGGCACTTCAGAGATCGTCGGGTCGATGAAGAATGCGGAGCGTAACCCGATCGCCCACCTCGAACTCCGGTGCCGATGATGTGCATCGTAGTGCTTCTTGGCGTATTTCGTGCTTGCGGCCAGACGGTCACGGACGCCCGCGAGGAACGCAGCGTGCGCAGAGGCCATCCACGCATCGCCCCGGCCGACCCGTGTATGGCAAGAAATGAGGCGGGCGCGCCCGTAAACCACCTCGAGCGGCGCCGTCTTCAATGCCGAGTGGTACGGCGTGTTTGTAAAAGTATTCCGCCCACGGCACGGCGCTCCAACCAAGAGCGAGGGCGGTCGCCCGCAATGCATCGCAGGTACATAGCAATCGCGGCGGTTGACGACCTCCGATTGCCCAATGGGTGGAAGGTCTGTCTTGAGCTTCAATTTGACACCGCTGAACATGTCTTGCCAAACATTACGTGAAGATGGGGTCCCGATCGAGAGGCGATGGACACCGGAAAGCCATGAAGGCGAACCACCCCTTCGAAGAAGACCTGGGCTACCGATGCCGCCGCCGTATGCGGGTGGCTCGAGGGCAGAAAAATGAGCTTGTTTGGAGAGACGGTCGACCGCGGTGAGTATGACACTTTGCCACTCACGCGTGGGAGGCCCTCCACGAAGTCCATCGCGATGTCGCCCCCATATCCGTGTTGGGAGCTCGAGTGGTTGGAGTAGGCCAGCCGGATGGAGATGATCCGCCTTGTTGCGCTGGCACGCCGCACACGCGCCCACGAGCTCGCGCACCGCCTTGCGGTCACCGTCGATGAAGAAATCTTGGCGAAGCCGATGTAGGGTCTTTGCACGCCTTCATGTCCCGCCGCGTGTACCGCTTGTAGCACGGGCCGGAGGTGCTTGGAAAGCCGGAATGTACACACGGAGCCCCTCGGGATGAGGCCTTCATGTACGCGCCATGGTGCGCCGCGTTGGTGGTCACCGAAGTCGTGAGTGCCCGGAGCGGCGTCTTGCCGGAGATCGTCGTAGGAGGCGGAATGAAGGCCCCGAGAGGACATTCGGTGGGGCTGGTCCGCGTCATGCCCGGATAGCGCATCCGCCACGGTGTTGAGCTTGCCCGGCCCGGTACTCGATGTCGAAGACAAAGCCAAACAGTTTGCTGACCCACCGGTGCTGCGGGTACCGTGGACAACCTTTGATCAAGTAAGAATTTCAATGCATAATGATCAAGATGCATCGCGTGAAGTGGCGCCCCCCACAAATATGGCCTCCAATGACGAACAGCCTGCACTAGGCCGATCAACTCGCGTTCGAAGCCGCAAGCTTGAGATGTCGTGCTGCAAAAGGTCGGGTTGAAGAAAGCCACCGCTCCCTCGCCTTGGTGAAGCACCGCGCCAACCCCGGCCGGAGGCGCCGCATTCCACCACGAACTCGGCCTCAAAGTTTGGCGGTGTAGCACCGGGCGCTGAACATCTTTGAGCGCTTGAAACGCGCTCGTCGCCTCCTCGAGACCAGCGAAGGCATCCTTCCGTAGCGCCGCCGTTAGGGAGCAAGCGATGGCCCCATAGTCACGGTTGAAGCGGCGATAATACCCCGCGAGGCCAAGAAACCCACGAAGGCCACGTGACGCAGCGGTTGAGGCCGCCTAGCGACCGCCTCGATCTTGTCACGATCCATGGTGACCCCGGCCGACGATATCACATGCCCAAGGTAAGCCACCGACGGTGTGGCAAAGTCGCACTTTGAGCGCTTCGGGGCGAAGATGATGCTCGCGGAGGGCTGTGAGATTTAACGTGTTGCAGATGGGATGACCAAGTGGGGCTGTATATCGGTATGTCGTCGAAGAATACCAAGACGAACTTGCGGAGAAACGGTCGGCACCGAATTCATGAGGCTTTGGAACGTCGCGGTGTGTTTGTGAGCCCAAACGGCATGACGAGGAACTCAAAATGGCCCTCGTGTGCGGAATGCGGTCTTTCGATATCGGCCGCAGATATTCGGACTTGATGATAGCGGACTTGAGATCCAGCTTTGTGAAGAACTGCGCACTGAAGCTCATCGAAAGCAGCTCCTCGACCACCGGTATTGGGAATTTGTCCTTGACGTGTGCTTGTTCAGCTCGCGGTAATCCACGCAAAACCTCCACGTTTCATCCGGTTTCCGCACTAGGAGCACCGGCGCCGAGAACGCCGATGTGCTAGGACGAATGACTCCCCTGTTGGAGCATCTCGCACACTGCCTTTCGAGCTCATCTTTTCGAAGTTGTGGGTAACGATAGGGCCTTACCGCCACTGGTGGTGTGTTGGGTAGGAGGTGGATACGGTGGTCACAAGAACGAGCCGGTGGCAGTCCTTGAGGTCTTTGCAAACACGTCTTCGAAAGAGGCGAGCAGCCGATCTAAGATGTCCTTGTCGTTGGCGGCGCATGGCATTGATACGGTGAGTGGATTGGACGTCATGGCGTGTCGAGCCGATGCCGCGCCAGTAGACTCTTGTACTGCCCCTCCGTAACGCCATGCAAAGATCATCAAAATCCCAAAGTATCGGTCCCAATTTGTCTCAAGAATGTCACCCCGAGGATCATGTCATAAGTATCAAGTGGAATTGAGTAGCCATTAATCAAGAATACCTCATCGGCAATGCGCATCGAGAGATCTCGCAATGACCCCGACAACTCACCCGGTCACCATTGGCCACAATCACTCCGGCGCCCGGGCATGGAAACGTGTTTATGTTCAAGGCACCGACCACCTCTTGGCTCGAGGGAAATTATGAGTGGATCCCGTGTCCAAAAAGCGCCTTGAAGCGGGCGGCCCCCTATTTGGACGTATAGCTGCATGGTGTCCTCCGTCCGGATGCCTCGTGAACGCGTGGAGCGAGATGCGTGGTTGTGCCTCGCACGTCTGCTCCTTGTTCCGGCTGATCGGCCCCCTCATCATCTTCCTCATCCGGCTCTTCCACAAAGTAGTCGGTGACCTCCAAATAGAACAAAGCGGGCACACTTGTGTCCACGCACATAAGGCTCATCACAATTATAGCACAACCCTTTGCTGCGGCGCTCCGCCATTTGCTCCGGTGTGAGGCGTTTGAAAGGCTTGGGTGGTGCACCTGGTGGAGCTCCCCCCGTTGGCGCCGGTGGTGGCGGGAGAGGAGCATTGAAGGGCCGGCGCCGCCGGGCGGACCGGTCTTCCGGGGCGGTAGGCAGCTAGGGGCAGATTACGCCGCTCATACGCCCGGCCAGTGCATGGCGCGTTGGAGGTCCTGTGGATCGTGCAGCTCGACATCAACACGGATGGGGGCCGGGAGTCCTCCGGTGAACAGCGACTGGGCTCGCCGGAGCGGCGCCAATGGCCCGGCATGTGACAAACGAGCCCGAACGCTTCCATGTAGGCGCCCACCGTAGAGGTAAATGGGAGTCGAGCCGGATCGATAGATGATTTGTGGCCGAGCTGGACCGAACCTCTCGCCGACATAGCAACCTGAATGTTGGCCAACACGGGACTCCGTGGGATGCTCCATAGTCGGTACCATCGCCGCGCCACGCCGGTCGTGGTACGACGCGATACCAAACACGGTCGGCGGCCTGGTTTGTTGAGCCCCGAAAAACTGATCACACTTGTTCAGCCACCCTGCAGGATCTTCTTTGCCGCCGAATGTGGGGAAAGTCAGCTTGTGGAACCGAGGGACTTGAACGCTCCGGATCTGGCTCGGCCGACGGAGCCCGAAAACGACGACGCCGCGCCCACCGCGGGCATGGGCATGGACAGCTGCATGATGGTGGAGTACGACGGAATCGGTGATGGCGAGTGAGGGAAACAGATTGTTGTAATCGGTACGCCCAAGCCCACCGACGACGTATCGGTGCCGACGCCGACGGCGATGATGCTGGAAACGCCGACGCCGGGCGGGCGCCGGGCATGATCTCCGAGATTTGGGAGAGCAGGAACGCCCGAAACCCGGCAGCCCAAACCGCATGGATCCCGGCACCATCACGGGAACACGCCCTTCGACCGCCGCCAACCGAAGTCGAGAAGTCGCCCACTTGCTGCTGTAGGCCGTGAGATGGCGGAGGTGAGGCGATTGAGGGCTTCATTGGGGATGGACGATGTAGCCGACGAAGGAACGCGCCCGACGTAGGGATCGGCACCGATGCCCCGACTTCGGAGACAACAATGGCGTCGGAGACGGCGGTGGTGGTGATCGGAATGGTGGGAACGGAGGTGCCCGGGACGCCATGGAATCCGATACCAGGTTGTTGTGGCTTCCTAGATTGCGGAGTGGGTACTCGTGGCTAGTGGGAGGACGGGGTTTGATTCCCGGCGAACTGGTGGCGGCGCCGTGCTCGGCACCGAGGAAGAGGAACGAACGACAACAGGTTTACCGTGAGCGATTATTTCGGCCGGGGAGCAAGAGAGATTAGATCTCAATCTCTCGGCTGACTTCATTCAAATATCTGGTTCGGGTACTTATACCCACATCCTAACAAATGTTTCCACAAATCTAGGAATTACAATTTGATAACTAAATTGATAAATAAAAATGAATAAGGATCCTGTTTTCTAGGATCAGATACGGAGTCCAGTGCTCGCATCTCCCGGCTTGGCCGCCTTCAGCCACTTCTGTTGGCACGACGCTAGTACTGCTGTCCCGTCATAACATATAAAGTAAAGGCAAGGCTTCAATCTCGTCTTCCCGTCTTTGCTGCTGAGAGTAGAATTCTTGTACACTTCGACCAGACGAACTGTGCGACTGCAATGGTAAGTATGAAGAGGGATTTCCATTTGCTTTTATCAAATATGAAGATTCCTTGTCTGATCTCTTCTTTGCATTCTCTCAGAATACTTGACAATGTCGATACCAGAGGTGTTGCGGCCACCAAATGCAGACTCCAGCTTGTCCAGGTCAAACATGTCAGCCATTATTCTCTGGCTCTCGGAATTGTTAGTGTAGACAAATTTCACTTTCTCTTTCAACTCTGGCTCGATGAAGTAATTTAGTATCTATACAAAAGCAAGTTTTCAGAACTAAGGCATGCAGATGTTCATGGAAAGCACAGTTCAGGGATCTAAGGGTTTCCAATGTTCAACTGAACCTACAATAGAAGTACTACTATGTACATTCCATAGTTAATGAAGACAAATTCATGACACCATAGTTAATGAATCAATATATTATAATTTCTATGAAATGTTTGACAACCTATATCTGAATTATGAAATGGTGTTATTGAACATAAAAGAGTATATTAGTGCTTTCGGGAATACCGTACCTTCCAGAAGGATTCGAATATCTTTGGAGGGTTGCAAAGAATTGCAGCTCCTACCAACCCTGGATAATAGTTCTGAACTATGTGCACTAATTGACGTGACTCCACCAATGGAGTACTTGATATTGTCCATCCTTTGAAATCAACTAGCCAAACAAAATTTTCTTGTGCATTTTCTGAGCTCATGGTACAGCTTTCCAAGTTGTAAACTAGTAGTTTTATCTGCTCCTTCGCTGGAACTAAGCTCTGTTCGTAAATGCCTTAAGATTAGCAAAATATATGTTATGACAAAAAAGTAAGAAACAATTCTGTTGTGTAGGTCTAGTGTTTAGTGGGGTTTGCATATCTCTTTTTGTCTCGGTGCTTGCGTGCTATACTAAGGGCTTGTAATCTTGTGCGATCGTACCAACCAGATTTTTGGTGTTGCTACCTAGCTAGCTTTGTACCGGAGGGAATGGGTCTTGCGAAGTTTGAGTCGAAAGCTCAATAGTAAAGAACAGTATTTTTATATATTTTATTTACTGGAAAATGTTTGTGTGCATGATTTCTATATTTATTTTGTACAACTAGATTAGCTACTAGTAAAACTGACCTTTGTTGACGGCGTTGATATCAGCACAGTTCGTCCATTCTTGTCGAGGTAGTCAGCTATATACGTTTTCTTCAACAAATGCTCCCTTTCAGCCATGTCTTCCTAACATAGATTCCAACAAAAAGCTTGCTGTGACTAAAGATAACATAACACAAAAGAAGACAAAACAGTGACCTTTTACAACCATATAAACTTGTGCCTATGTATTTGGATTGATCATGTCGCTATACGTGTTCAAATTTTAACTTAAATTCCAAACGTTAAAGAGAAATACACATTCCCAGGCCAGCTCAGTAAGGCACGGCTACTTACCCAACGGATTTTGTCCGGCCTGTACTGACGCCTCCACTTGATAGTTTCTTTCAGAGCCTTGGTCGCTTGCACCGTGCTCCAGTTCCTAGCACGGAGGAAGCGGCGGATGGTGGAGTCCGTCAAGAAGCCTGGCATCTCGGTCCGCAGGTCACCCAAGAGTTCCCATACCTCATTTATCTGTATGTCCATATCGACAGACCATTTCTGTATTCTGTCAGGTGCGCACTGATGAATTTCTCGTGGCAACAAATTAATGCAAGGTTTTCCTGTGGAAGTCGTTCTTACTTTCACATAAAAGGAGATGAAGATTTTAAACTTTAATTAGCCAGAGTTTTATTCTGTACAAAACGATGCTGCTCTACGATAGACAATACACATTTACAATACATGTGTCACTATAATTCAAGATGATACTTACCATACATAACGTTATAGTACATCACTTAGTAAGGAGTTACTATAATCTTTAGTATAGTAATTACATAACTCAAAGTGGCCAGAGCTACTAGTGTGTGTGTGTGTGTGTGATGTAATATAAGCGGCTGAGCCTGCCGTCTTACCTTTGCCTGCTGTTCATCTGAAGACTCCTGTTTCTTCAGCTTTGGCTCGCTCTTGCTCCTGAGGAAGCTATTCATTGCTTGTGCTCGAACAGTTCTGGGTTTCTGGATACCCTGCACAAATCCACGCAGGTGTTGATCCTCGATTTATAGAGTTTTCTTGCGCGTGTACCATTCCCTGGTCAGCTTCATACAGATGATACGAGAAGATCGACGAAATGGAATAATGGCTCGTCAGCAAGTGAGCAGATGGCAGTTGAGCTATGAATGCGTTCACCGCTGTAGCGGTTTGCGTCTGTGTCATGGTCCATCTGTCCCTGTGTCGATTTAAAGCTATGATAAGATATGTATGAAGGTGTATTGTACTGTTACAAAAATTATTGCTAGCATGATGTTGTTAATATTTAAAGCTAAAGTACCATTGACTCTTGAAAAAATATATATCAATACAAGATATTACCTTATTTATTTATGGAGTTAGAACATCTTTATATATGATATTCTTCGTGAATATACCCTTTGTCAATTTCTGTTTTCCCTCTCCTCTTTCCTTTGTTCATTCTTCTCAATAATTGGTACGGCCAAGATTCTAATGTTTGATCCTGTTGTGCCTCTTGATTGCGCTACATACAATTGTTGGGCTAGAATGCTAGATGTTCAGGGCCTGTGAGTGCGGGCGGTAGTAGGCGCATTGGGGATATGGAGACAGCTCTGAAGGGAATCGTGATGCCTAAGAGAGGGGAGTGAATTAGGCAACTTAAAACATAAAATTCTACTTCTAACTATGGCCTCTAACTCCATCTAATCAAAACCTATTGCAATAATGTAAACTATCTATATGTGCAATTACGGTTTTGCTAGGTGTTTTGCTATCTCTACCGCAAAAGAGTTTTGCATCCTAGGTTCCAGTCCTATCAACTAAGCTGGAAAAGTAAATCACATAACCGAGGTAATGCAAATATAAATGCGGAAGGTAAAGGGTGATAGAGATGCAAACTCCCGTCGATGACTCCGGCACTTTTTACCGAGGTATCGAGAAGCGCGCAAGCTTCCCCCTAATCCTCGTTGGAGCCCCTCGCAAGGAATCCCTTGCAAGGGCCAAGCTCCCGGTCGGGTAACTCGTGGATAGCCTCGGGCCTTCCCCACACGCAAGTGGGTCTCCGACGTGCCTTCCAGCAAGCCTCTCCCGGATGCTCCCCGCTGTCTTCACTATCAAGCTTTCGGCCGAAACGCCGCGGACCTTGTTCCCTTCGGTACACAGTGGCGGCCACACCACAAACGCAGTTGGTGTGATCTCGCAAGACTACAAGCCCCTCCGATCCACAACTCTTTTGAGATTCACAAATCTCACTAAACACTAAGCCTAAGCCTAGAGCATGCACATAAGCGGTGGTCTAACTAACCTAAGCACTTCACAAAGCACCTACGTATCACCGAATGAATCACTAAGCACATAGCATGTGGGTAGCTCTAAAATGGTGTACCAACACCTTTGATATGTTCTCACACTCCCACCTCCTCAAATGGCCGGTTGGTTTAGGTATATATAGGCCCAAATGAGAATATGGCCTTTGGGGGCGAAACTAGCCGTTCTGACATGCATCGGACGACTGCATGTGCCGTCAGACGCGTCAGGTGCCCAATTTGACTGTTGCGGCCGCTTCTTGACCGTTGGCGCCAACTAGTCATTGCTCTGTCAGAGAGCATCGGATGCTCTAGCTCCTCGCAGTGAACGCGTCAGGTGCTGTCGCTCCAGACGCACCGGTGATGAAGTCGACCATTGAGGCTTCATCGGACGCATCGGCTCGCCATCGGGACGCGTCGGGTGTGGGTGGCAACGTCACCCAATTTTCTCGACACTTGCTGACGCTGGCACCTGGTCCGCATCGGATGCATCATCAAAGCGCTCGGACGCGTCAGCTGCGTGCATCCAATGGCCCCGAAACCCATTTCTTGACTTGTTTCTTTGAGATCTTTGCTTCGGGCTCGGTTCCATCTTCATGCCTTGGACTATGCTTGATCTTGGGATCTTTTCATGATCTACTAAGGTCTTGCTTGAGGTGTTGATCTTCGGATCATCATGTTGCCTTCGTCCAAGTCATGTTTTGCAACCTATGGTACTACAAAATAAACACTTGCAAACATATTAGTCCCATTTGGTCATGTTGTTCATCAAACACCAAAATCCAAACTAAAATGGGCCAAGGTCCATTTTCCTTACAATCTTCCCCTTTTTGGTGATTGATGACAACACGACCAAAACAAGCAAATAATAATAGATACCAAAAATTTAAAACTATCTACTTGCTAGGTTGCAATGTAAGGACAAGTTCATATAATGCTAAAGATACAAATTTGAAAGACAATATTATGAACTCATCTTGTCCTTGCTCATGTCCCCTAGTGGTATTATGGACTTATACTCCCCCTAAATCCATAATTCATAATTCTCCATTTCATGGACTATTCGCAATTAGGATCACATCCTGTAATCAATGAATTTGGGCTTACTTTTGGTCCTACAAATTCTCCCCCTTTGGAATCAAACACTGAAAAGGAAGGCATTAGTAGCTCAAGGGAGGGTCAAATTTTGTGAACCTTTGTATGTGGAGTGGAATAGGTCACAAAACTTGACTCTCACATTACATAGACTAAACTCCCCCTAAATATATGCTTACATATAGTGGAAGGTAAAGCATATGCATAATTAGCTAATTAATGCACAAAGGAGTTTAATCTATATAATGCATGGAGAAAGCATATAAATATCCAATTGAAATGGTTGTGATAGGAATACCACATGTAGAAACCAATTGGATTTACACCACTTGAATTGTGGTTTGTGAAAGCGTGATGCTCTTCTCCGGGGACTCCATTTTTCTTGCAATGAGCCTACTACACACATGATAAGCTTGAAATAGTGTCAGTCTCAAATGATCCATCTTGTAGAGAGCGCTCCCCCTAAATTTGTGCATACAAGCATGGAATACTTATAGGAGACATGCACATTGAATTAAATCAACATGTCACTTGAAGGATGACATGGGGGGTACTATCTACAATTTGGACTATGTCACATATCAAATAATCAAATGAAAAACAAGCTATGTGCCTTGCTCCTAAACATTTTAAACCATGTAGGTTTGCTCTAAAAATAAGAGAGATACCAAGCAACCCTACCATATGATTTACCTAGTGAATGCATAACAAGAATATAAACGTGCAAATGCAAACCTAGGCATAAAAGGAACTAGATGCTAATTTAACTTGCATGAATTTAAATCTAGTTACCTAACATGGGAGGGGGAATTTGGGTCCATAATTTTCACTTACCCACTTGGAAATTACCTTTCCTACACAATGCACCCCATGAAATGAACCCAAACTTTGTCAAGTCTCCAAATTCCCCAAAGTCCATTTGACTTCTCACATCCCTTTAGGACCCAAACCTTTTTGGTGCTCTTCATGGTTGAAATGATATCCTTTGGCACCCAAACTCGTTTGGCCCCATTTTTGGCTAACTTGTTCACATTGATTGCCACCACCTTGTCATTGTTCTTCTTCTTCAAGAGATAAGGTGTGGAGGCTTTCTTGTTCACCTTGTTGGTGTAGGTGTTGGAGAGCTTGCTTGTTTGCTTTTTGTTTTTCTCTTTCTTCTTTGATCCTCCCCCATTCTTCACCTTGCACTTGTAGGACTTGTGACCTTCCTTGTGGCATACGTAGCAAACCATGGTTTTTCCTTCATCAAGCTTCTTCACTCCCTTAATGGTGTTATCTTGATGAAGTTGGGTTTGTTCCGCCTTGCCTTTCACTTGAATTAGGTCCTTGGTGAGGCGAGCAACTTCTTGCTTGAGCATCTCATTCTCCATGGCAACTTCATGTGTGCATGTATCTACAACAACTTTCTCACAACAAACATGGTTGCACATGGGTGAGTCTAATGAATCAATGCAAGAAGTAGAGGCATCCTTTTTTGGCATATCAAAAATAAAAATTTTTCTTTTTAGGTGCCTCAGGGGAATTATTGATGGCTTCTAGATTAGCAACTTTTTGTTGTTAGCTCATCACAATGATTGACCAAAATTTCTATTTTAGCAAGCATTTTCTTATAATCATCTTGTGATCTAGCTAACTTTTCTTTTAATTTTTCATTCTTTTTTAACAAGTTGCTCGTCATTACTTGTGCAAGATGTAGACGGTGACTAGCTTCTAGTTGCTAAATTTTAGTAGATAGCTCAACATTAAGATTTGCAAATGTTTTAAATTTTTCTTGCAAAATTTTATAAGCTTCTTGTGAACTATCTACCAATTCTTGCAACTTAGATATTTTTGATTGTTGGCTAGTGCAAATTTTAGCATATTTAATATTATCTTGCACAAGTTCATTCATAGAAGGCATATCATCATCACTCTCACTCTCACTAGAGGATGAGCTTTCGTTACCTTGTGTCATAAGGCACACACGTGAAGAGCTTGATGATGAGTGCTTGCGGCCATGCGTCTTGTGTTGGGCTTCATCTTCACTTGAAGAATCATCCCGTGATCTTATTGAGGTGAGGGCTTTGTTCTTGCATGCCTTCTTCTTTCTTGTCTTGGGTGGGGACTTGTTTGGACAATCTTCAACAACGTGTTCGTTGACATTTCTAACACGATCCAAATTAGGAAGGCAAAAGAAATGTATATGGTATCTATCATAACTTGTCAGCTTGGATGTGGAGTTAATCTCACAATCCAATAAAGGCGGAGTTAGGCGGTGTTAGTTGTGGGGTGTAATCTCAGTATCATTATCCATAGTGGAGTTAATCTCACTAAGGATATGTACACAAGGTATACCACTCATTTCTAGGCATTACCTACATACTAGTCTGTCACCCTAGCAATAACGCTCTAAGAAATGCGGGTATGGTATTCTTGATATGCCTTGATAAAAGATGAATATGATATCTGCAAGCGCACAGATAGAAATACCATTGTAGCACTTCACCGGGAGTCTATCCAGGTATCGTATTTATATTTTACCACAGGGAAGGGGTAGTCTATGGAAAGTAAGAGAGATAGGGATGTCTAATGATTTAGTTAACTTGTGATTTACTTGAGATTCACTTGCAGTGGTATAATGCAGAGTAACCATATGCCTCCAACAATACTCATAACAGGATAAATCACATAGTAAAGATAAATGAATAAATGATAACTACCCAAGTCTAAGATCATAATATGCCACTAGTATCATATGAGCTATTAACATGGTATAGAAAGAATTGAAAGAATATTCCTAAGTTACTCCTAATCATATGTCAATGAATACTACAATTAGTGCAATTACATCTAGCTATCATGGCAAGGTTGCAATACATCTACACATGGTAAGCATTACCAATGACAATCAAGGACGAAACTTGATCATCACCGTAATTATGGCTCAACTTGGCCTATCATTCGGGGGATGGACTCCAAAGGACTCAACAGGACTGTCACTCCCGCGATCTACCACACGTCCCGGAATGTAGGGTGCAGTCGCAGGTAAACGTTGTATAAACACCATGTTTACACATTGCCTACCACCCACTAAGTGATCATCTAAGTGGATGCTATACGACTCCATGCATAAAATATAAGACAAACTTACTAATCTAGACATATAATCATAGCATGCATGGATACATATCACTAAGAATATAATCATTAAATAGAACAAAGTCATAGCAATTGTATTCCAACAAATATACTTACAGATTGGATACAAGAGAGAAGCCACGAGAAACTCTGCTCCCGCTACTTCTTGACTATCAGGAATCCAAGGCAAGCTTGACTTCCTCTAGAGCTAACTAGGTAGCTAACTACTTCTAATATGATGAACTAGGGCTTTAGGTCTAGACTTGGTTGGACTTGGATGAGAATGAATCAGAACTGAATTCAACTGAATTGGTATGAATTAGGGTTTAGCCCTGGGGTCAGGTGATCTTCTTATATAGCCATCGGCGATGAACAGGGACCCTTGGATCAAACCGACCTTGAACAACGATATAGATGCAACCTCAATGTCGGTGGTAAACCGCCATAGAAAGGAGAGGCTGACAGGTGGGTCCCACCTGGCGGTCGCCATGGATCTTCCTGGCGATCGCCAGGATCCTATTGCACAACCGTATCTCCTTCCTCCTGGTGTCTTCTAGTGTCTTCGAGAATGTTTTAGTCCACTTTTTGGGTTGAGTTACCTCACGGTCAAGTCTTGTCATCGTATGGGATGTAAACTCTTAGGTTTCTCACCGTTCTTATCTGCTTTTATCTGTTCAGTCCCTGCAAAGTCATGGAATACCAAAACTCGTGGAAATATATTAGTTAGACCCCTAGACTTATGTTGATATTCATCTTAAGCCCTTATTTCATGTTTAATTGGCTAATAATATTATGCTATAAGGCATACCAACAGTGTCCCACCTTGCCACATCCATAGCATCCTTTCTTTCTTTGCACTCTTCTTTGGTTGGTGAAGATGCAATCTTGAATTCGGATGGGCACACCCTTGACATTGAGCTTTTGGATCATCTTCTCCACCTTCTTGATCAATTGGATTGATTCTTCATCAAGCTCGGAGGTAGAGGAGGAAGACTCATCATCACTTGATTCTTCATCATCGTCTTCATCATCATCATCATCCTCATCTTCTTGTTCTTCACTTGAGGAGCTTGAGCTTGAGCTTGAGCTTGACTCAACTTTCTTGCCCTTCTTTTTCATGTGCTCACGGCATGTGAGTGCTTTTCCTTTGCTTGAAGAAGAGGCTTCTTCTTGACCCATCTTGCGACATCTCAAATGCCACTAGCTTGCTAATGACAATGCCCAGGGTCATGTTGCTCAAGTCCTCCAAGTTATGAAGGATGGTGACGATGCTTCCATACTTATTTTGTGGAAGCACGGTGATGATCTTCCTCACGATGTCCGCATCACCTAGCTTTGTGATTCCTATAGAATTAAGCTCATTGACAATTAGATTCAAATGAGAATACATATCACGAACAAGCTCATCATCTTTCATCTTAAAGGAATCATAATTTTGCTTGGCTAGACAATGCTTTTGCTCACGAACATTACTAGTGCCATCATGGAGCTTGTTGATGGTCAAGAATGACATGTTTTTACCATCAACTTGTGACCAAAAAGGGAGTAAACTAATCATGTTTACACACATATACCTTTACTACTAATCTATTTCCACTTGTATTGGAGATTTATATCATTGTAGGAAATTATACAAAAAACAAGTGAAAAAATACCAAAAAGGCGCCATTCGAGAAAGCGCATTCTAGCACATCGTTTA
This sequence comes from Hyparrhenia diplandra, assembly GCA_015847255.1. NCBI lineage: Eukaryota > Viridiplantae > Streptophyta > Magnoliopsida > Poales > Poaceae > Hyparrhenia > Hyparrhenia diplandra. The sequence goes on from JADLZK010010001.1 coordinate 117,877, forward strand.
CCTAATGGAGAAAAGGCCCAACACGATGCAAATTTGGGCAAGCAAACCGGCGTGGAACATCTTCTCCTTGCACCCACGGCCCACTTTTGCGGGGGGCCCAGCCGAGCCAATCCTGGCTCGGGCCGCGCCAGCCCTCGCCTGCAGCTTCGGGCCCATCTGCGCGAGGCGGTATATTGAATCTTTGTGGAGGGCGGTGCGCTGAGATGCTCGGGAATATTCCCCGGAAACTAACCATCCATAGCTATAAAAGGAGGAGGAGTGCTCTCACACACACACACCACACCTTGGCCTCTCTCTTCCTCTCTTGTATCATTCTTCATTTTAGTTTGTAGTAGGAGCTAGGCAAGGAGCTTTGTTGAAGAGCAAGGATAGCTAGAAGGAATCTTGGTATGAATAATATGAAGAGTTCTTCTATATTCTTGTTCTTACTTTATCAATATAGTTGTGTTCATGGATTAGAGCTAAGTCCTTGTGATATGATCATAGCATATGAACTAGCATATAGTTTCCATGTCTTGACCTTGTCATATAGAACATTATGCTTAATCTATCATACATACATGTTTAGACCAAAAGCTAAGTTGATATGTTGAGTTCTACTTTGAGTTAGTCTTGGTCGTTGTTGGGTTGTGGATTTGTCGTTCGCCCTTGTGGTGGATGCTCTGGTGGATGGCCTCGCCATGCGGGTAACCCTAATCAACACCAAAGTAGTGGTCATAGCATAGACATGGTGTCTAAGCTAGAGGCTGCCTTTGTTTGCCTCGTACACGTCCGGTTGAGGGGATGGCGGTAGGTGGTGATAGCCCTGTCCGTCCTTAACATTCCCCCACGTCCGTGTCTGGCGTAGTGCCGTAAGCCGGAGGTACCGCGCACGTGTATAAGCCGGTATAAGTAAGTCAATAGTAACCTTGGCTATCTTGACTTAGAATCTCTAACAAAGATAAAACATGTATGTGTATCTCGCTATTTTAACATAACTATTTAGGATATGCCTGCTCCATGTTAGATTTATTCTTTTATTCTTTCTTTTACCTTTATCCTTGAGATTGGCTTGAGTGTGTGTGTCAAGTTATCCAATTACTTATCCTATTTTACCCCTATTATAAACATTGATCTATTATGCAGTCATGTTATCTTGTCCATGTCCAAATTAGAGACTTTTACACCATGCCTTCCTTTGGGAAAATATAAATAACTATACCCTGAATACTTCCGGGTGAAATGCTACAATGGTATTTTCATGCGCTTGCGGACTTGTTTCGTAAATGTTGCGTAATACCAACCGACGTTCCATGGCGGTGTTCTTTGGAATATACCAATTCGTGATGCCGTTGTGGAACGTCAACAGAGCTCATGTAGTTTTAACCAAATCTCATGCGAAGTTTTTAGTGTATATACTTGGTTAAAAATATCTTCATCAAAAGATTCAAACAAGAAATTTTTAGCTCCAGCATTAAAATGAAGCTCTTTTTCATCACCCTTAGATGGTTTATCGGGATTCTTAATGGGGTTCATCCCATCACGGGTGACTCTCCAAACACCAACATCAACCGCTTCAAGGTGTGTAGCCATTCTAGCACTATAATATGGGAAGTTTGTGCCATCAAAGTGCAGAGGCCTAGAAGTATCCATCCCAAACTCTCTTAGGGCGTCGGCTTAACAAAGTGGTGAAGCCAAAAGATTCTCAATTAAGCCACCCAAACTTTGATACCACTTGAAGGGAATCATGACGCCCTAAGGGGGTGGTGAACTAGGCAACTTAAAATTCTACTTCTAACAATGGCCTCTAACTCCACCTAATCAAAACCTATTGCAATAATGTAAACTATCTATATGTGTAACTACAGTTTTGCTATCTCTACCGCAAAAGAGTTTTGCACCCTAGGTTCCAATCCTATCAACTAGCCTATCAACTCAGCTAGGAAAGTAAAGCACATAACCGAGGTAATGCAAATATAACTCCCATCGATGACTCCAGCACTTTTTACCGAGGTATCGAGAAGCGCATAAGCTTCCCCTTAATCCTCATTGGAGCCCTCGCAAGGAATCCCTCGCAACGGCCGAGCTCCTGGTCGGGTAACTCCGTGGATAGCCTTGGACCTTCCCCATGTGCAAGTGGGTCTCCAACGTGCCTTCTGGCAAGCCTCACCCGGATGCTCCCCGCCGTCTTCACTATCAAGCTTTTGGCCGAAATGCCACGGGCCTTGTTCCCTTCGGTACACGGTGGCGGCCACACCACAAACGCAGTTGGTGTGACCTCGCAAGACTAGAAGCCCCTCTGATGTACAACTCTTTTGAGATGCACAAATCTCACTAAACACTAAGCCTAAGCCTAGAGCAAGCACATAAGCAGTGGTCTAACTAACCTAAGCACTTCGCAAAGCACCTACACTAATCACCGAATGAATCACTAAGCACTTAGCATGTGGGTAGCTTTAAAATGATGTACCAACATCTTTAATATGTTCTCACACTCCCAACTCCTCAAATGGCTGGTTGGTTGAGGTATATATAGGCCCAAATGAGAATATGGCTGTTGGGGTGAAACTAGCCGTTCTGACACACATCAGAAGCACTGCATGTGCCATCACTGTTGCCGTCGCGTCTCGACCGTTGGCGCCAACTAGCTGTTGCTATGTCAGAGAGCATCGGACGTGCCAGCTCCTCGCATCGGACGCACTACTTCTAGCGTCCGGTGCGGGTCCACAGAGCTCCCGAGTGGTAAAAACTACATCGGACGCGTCAGGTGCTGTCGCTCCAGATGCACCGGTGATGAAGTCAACCGTTGAGGCTTCATCGGACGAATTAGCCCTCTGCCATTGGATGCGTCAGGTGTGGGTGGCAACGTCACCCAATTTTCCTGACACGCAGCTGACGTACACCTGGTCCGCATTGGATGCATCAGGCGCGACGGACGCATCACATTGCGTCGTCCGATGGCCCCGAAACCCGTTTCTTGACTTGTTTCTTCAAGATCTTTGCTTTAGGCTCAGTTCCATCTTCATACCTTGAACTATGCTTGATCTTGGGATATTTCCTTGATCTACTAAGGTCTTGCTTGAGGTGTTGATCTTTGGATCATCATGTTGCCTTCGGCCAAGTCATGTTTTGCAAGCTATGGGACTACAAAATAGACACTTGCAAACATATTAGTCCCATTTGGTCATGTTGGCCATCAAACACCAAAATCCAACCTAAATTGGGCCGAGGCCCATTTTCCTTACAAGCTCCGCCACTCTGACTTGGAGGCATCAGAGTTTTGGAGTAGACCGTCAAAGGCAGCGGCAATGTTCACTACTACAAAAAAATCTTTTACAAGGAATTTCCATTTTTCAAAATATCTTGCCTGCAGCTATAGGGATGATGGCGCGCATGTCAGGCATCAGGAAGGGCGTGAGGAGCAGCGGTGTGTGGAGTTCACAGAAGCGGCACCGGAAGGCGGGGAGGCGCGGACGGTGCAAAGAAATGCTTGGCCAGTGAAAGTTGTGCGGGCAAGGCTCTTACTCTTGCACATAGCATGTTTGATCTGCTATGTGAGGGGGAGGGAGGTGTTCCTTCTCTAGCGGAGTACACACTTTGCCACCACGAGAACCTAGACAAACTGCCACAATTGTGATCTATGAGACTCTCTAGCTTCTCTCTCTAGGAGCGAGAGCTCCACTCTGGCGACATGGCCGGCCCCGGCGCCACCCGCCCAACCCCACCGGTGACCATCTGCGGTCCCATCGCCACCGCCCGAGCCACCGGCTCTGCCGCCCGGCGTCGGCGCCCACCTCCTGCGTAGTAGCTGCTGCTCTCCCCAACCCACCTAACGATGCCAATGGAAGACGGTTCCCCATCCCACCGCTTGTAGGAGGACGAAGTGGAGGAAGAGGAGTGTGGGGGAATTCCCCCCGGGTACCCACGGCACCCCACTTGGGCCGCGACCTCAAGGGGGCTCGACCCATGACATGGAGTGCGGGACAAGGCATCAGACACCACTTGCCACATGACATCTGGAGGATATCCTGAAGACGGCGATCTGATAGGATAGACTCCGATCTCGAAAATCTTGTAACAGATCATATTCTACTTGACCTCGTAGTTTCTATCTGTAACCCTACCCCCGACCATAAAAGGTGGGTAGGGACCTCCCTTAGTTCTCTCTCATGGTACACCATAACCAGCATATACAATAGAGCACAGGACGTAGAGTTTTACATCACGCCGATGGCCCGAACTGGATACGTCGGGTGTCTTGTGTCTCTATTAATGTTGGCGATAACCAACCGCATATAAAATACGCCAACATTAGACACCACCAAACATGATACAAACAAGGGTTTACAATAACCAATTCCATAGCTTTGGCGAGTTTATGTGTTTTGCGGGGACTATTACAAAAAAATACACAAATTGGGCCAAATAATAAGGAAAATATACAACAAAAAATATATATTTGAATTTGGCCTAAGAGCAAAACAAGCAAAAGATGAAGTGAAGTCCATCCATGGGCCAAAACCGAGCGAGCAACCACATGGGCCAAGGTCGGGACATGAAGCAAAGGCACGCCCGCGTGAAAGTGGGTGGCGATCGGGCTCGGGCTTGGCGCACCGAAGTTGCCTAAGCGGGCCGAGCCGACCCTCGACCGATCAGGCCCACTCTTCGCAGTCGGTCACATTAAGACAGAGAACGTCGGTGGAGCTGGTGTCAGGTGTAATGTACCTCCAAACCGACGTTCCATGGTTGGTTGCCACATTATGGAGGAGAATATGCCATGGAGATTCCTCACCCTCCTATAAATAGGAGAGCCTCCCTCCTCACTCAAGACAACAATCCAGCATACATAAGAGAGAAGAGAGGAAGAGCAAGCCACATTTCTCACTAGCTTCTAGCTAGATTAGTATAGGGAGTGAGTGAGGAAGAGTTGGAAGGAATCCCGGAGTGCTGGCTTCCTCTACTTCTTGTATTAGGCGTGCCTTGTGCATCGGGTGGATGGAGTGCCGGACCCGTCAGCTCCCTCTACACATGTACCTCTACGAACGTTCTACTATTTGGAGTAAAAACTATCGTGTTATTCTTTCAGTATTAAGCTCTTGAGTAAGTTATCTTTGTTCATTATATACTTGCAGGATTGTCGTTCGTTCTTGTGATGATTGCTCTAGTGGAAGGGCCTCGCCTGTCGGGTAACCCTTGAATTCACACTAGAGTAGGAGAAGATAGCATAGGCGTGGTGTCTAGGCTATCTTCGATCCCTTCGCTTTGCCTCGGTCACATACGGTTGAGGTGGTAGGCGGCGGGTGGTGATAGCCCTGTCCGTCCCTCGTAATCCCCCACATCCGTGTTCGGCGTAGAGTTGTAAGCCGGAGGTACCTGGCAAACCAGGTATAAGCCGGTGCCTGAAGTGAGTCTATTGTGACAAGGTTATCTCTGCTTAGGATCTCTACCGTTAGAAAACCTCACTACCCAAGCTACTCTTCATCCCCACTTCTTGGGGAGAACTAGCTAAAGAGACTTCTTACACCATTCCCTGAGGAAAATACGATACCCTGAATACTTCCGGGTGAAGTGCTACAACTGTATTTACGCGGCGCTGCGGACTTTTTTCGCTTTATTTCGAGAAACACCAACAAGCATTTCTGGCGCCATTGCCGGGGAACAGTTCTCATAATTATCTCCAAACCTAGTTCGCCCGTGTATCCTGTCTTTTATCTTTCTTTTATTTAATATTTAGAAAAATCCCTTTTCAATGTAGCAAAAATCTATCCAGCATTTTGCCGCTCGAAAGGGTGAGTTCTTAGAGCCACCACAATCATTGAAGCCAATCACGCCTTCTAGCTATGAACTCTACCCTAGCTTTGTAGCCATTGTTGACGGTCCACGAAGCGACACATATTTCTTGTCAATATTCTACCAAAAAGGGGTGAAACTATGCACTTTTACACACATATACGTTTATTATTGACATAGTTCCACTTGTATTGGAGAAATAATTGTTTTGCAGATTTTATACACAATCAAGTGAAAAAATAAAGAAAAGGCGCCTTCTGGGAAAACGCATTTCAGAGACACAATTGTCCCAATGAAGACAAGCCCACAAACGATGCAAAACTGGACCGGCAACCGGCATGGGCCAACTTTTCACCGCACGAGAGGCCAGCCCACGAAGCCGGGCCCGGTAGAGCCAGGGCCCGGCGTGCGTCTTTGGCGTGGCCAAGCACCGCCCGACCTCGGCGCCCGGCCGGTCCAACTTTGGCGGCGGTTCATTTAATGCGAGAGGAGGGCGGTACGGACCATCGGTTCGGTTCGGTGACCTAGACGCCTGGTTGAGGTCGGTTTGGGGGATTTTAGCACTTTGCCCCCTCTCTCACTTGTATAAGTAGTCCCCCTCTCCTCTCTCAACACACACCACATTTTGAGCAACACTCACCTCACTCTCTCACTCTCCACTCCTCTCTCTCACTTTCCACCTCTCTTCTTCTTCTTGGTTAGTCTTTGGAGTAGTAGAGCTATAAAGGAGGGCTTGTCTCCTAAGAAGAAGTGCTACTTGGTAATATATCTTCAATGGACAATTCTTCTTACTTCAAGTCTCTCATCTTTGGTCATAATCTTACATTTGATTTAGATTATAGTTATTCTCATGCTATGATCTTGATATATGAACTAGAGTATAGTTTGTGTGTCTTGTTCATAACATATTCATATTTGTTCTTCATAGTTCATATGATTTACATGATTAGAGGTGGGATAATGGTTCGTCGTTCCTTTGGGTTTGCTCATATTCTAGCTTGTCCATCCGTAGGTTGGGAGTCCTGGGGGGATATGAGCAGTTTCCTTCTATGCGGGCGTGGTGCACGGATACCTGGGAGCCTTCGAATATGACGGCATGCCACAGTTGAGGGGATGGAGGCAGGTGGTGACAGCCCTGTCCGTCCTTAGCATTCCCCCATGTTCGTATGTTGTGTAGGAGTTCGTAAATGCCTCAATGGCTAGCAGACCAGCTAGGGGGTCTCCCTGTTATCCTAGACCTAACTTTGACTATATCGTGTATTCATGTGACTCTAACTATATTCATTTATATTGACTATGACTATAATTGATCTACTCCACTTAGGAATATTCTTTTATTCTTTCTCCATTTATTTTATCCTTTGAGGTTGCCTTGTGTGTGTGTCCACTATCTGCAAATCACCGTTTACCCCTGTTATGATCAAGTTGGTCCATTGTGTATGTATATTCTTGTATTCATACTCCATACTAGATTCTTATACCATGCCTTCCTTTGGGAAAAATATAAATAACGATACCCTGATAATACTTCCGGGTGAAATGCTATAATGATAGATCCGTACGCTTGCGGATAAACATCTTTTATGGCCAAGATCTATCAGCCGCCGTCCAACAGGGTTGTTATCAGGATCCACGATCCTAGTAATGATGTTGCGGGATGATGGTACAGTGCTCCTATCGCTATGGCTAGGAGTGGTGTAGGGGTACGGAATACTGGCCGGCTATTATAGTGACATTCTTTGAGAATGGCTCTTCAGCCCATTTCTAGTGATCTTTGCTATAATACGCCACCCCGGCGTTCCTAGCATAATTGCCTAATTGGTGGTTGCGCCGTGGAACGCCAACAACCATGGTTCGGGAACAAACCTTCTCGGGGTTTGATGGCGAAAACCCATATCATCACTTACGAGAGTTTGAGTAGCTCGTGCATGCGACAATTGCAGGCATGTCATAGTTGTTCCCCTTTTCACTTGAGGAGAGAGTGAAAATATGGTACGCCCATAACGTAGGGAAGGTAAACGGGGATTGGGAAGAATTGAGGAACAATTTTTGTCTTGCATTCTTCCCTATACCTCAAATCGCTTCCTTGCGTAAAGAGATCCTCAACTTTCATCAAAAAGAGAAGGAAACAATAGGTGCAGCCTGGGACAGATTTTCAAGCCTACCACATCTTCGCCCAGACTTGTCTATACCAAACCATGTGTTGTTACAACACTTTTGGTTAGGTCTTAGCAAGGAATACGCCCTCCATTTCGATATCGCCACGGGGGGACCTTCGACCATAAAACCTTAGCGGAAGGAGAAGCCCTTTTAGATCGTTTTCTAGAAAACACTCCTCCACTAGAACCCCTCTGTGTAGTGCCCGAGATGATCCTTGAGGAAGTCTCTTCGGCCAAGGCTGAACTAAAACCTCCTATCCAGAGACCCTCACCCAAACCAGAGATTCCGGAGGAAGGTTTCCAATCTTCGGAATTTCAATACTTCGAGGACATGTTTCATGAAAATTATGGGAACACCTCGAAGTATTCACATCAAAAGAAACCACCTATTCGTGTCACTCCCTCGTGAACCTTCGGACAAAAGAAATTCTTAAGAAATCCATCGGGAGTTATTTGCTTTCATGCAGAGAATGGATAGAAGAAGCAGAGCTTTCTTCTGAAGAAATTCAGATTCATGCCCCTTCTTCGACCATTCAATGCAAAATTCGCGATGATTTGGTGGATGTGCTTCACAATCCAACTGTTGGAGCAAACATCATGTCCACATCTTTTGCATCTGCCTATTTTGGCAAAGAACCCCTTGCTCCAACAAACAAATCTCTTAGAATTGCCCCCATGTTCTTGCTTGCAAGGACATGGAATTTTGCATAGAACGACTGTTCATCATCATGATGTCGTTATGGCACTTGACTTCCATGTCTTTGACATCCATGATTTTGGCATCATGATAGGGCATCCCCTAGAAAAGTTCTTCTTTCACCCACCAAAAATAGGGGATTTGAACGTAAAGCTGGGGAGGGACACATTTTCCATCCAAGTCACTCGTGCCAAAAACTTGATGGCAGCACCTCTCCCTTATCCTAACCTGCCCTCGGAAGTCATGTCGGTTTTACCTTTTGACTCACGTGAGTTATCCTTAGAAAAAGATGCCCAATTCTTCATAGAAGAAAAGGACAACTTAGGAGCGACCATAGAGCTTCCCAAGGAGGAAGAGCCGACACGACCTCAGTTGAGCTTAAACCCTTACCCACGGCCTATGCTATGTCTTTCTGAACGGCGACACACAAACTCCTGTCATCATTAATGATAAGCTTAACGAGCAGAGACGGCCCAACTCATCGCCTTTTAGAGAAACATAGAACGGTCTTTGGGGATTCCCTTGCATGATCTCAAGGGGATATGCCCAACACTTTGTACCCATCACATTCTGTTGATCCTTTGAGTACACCAACTCAAGAACCCCTAGAGAACACTCAACAATGCGATCGCGGAAAGTCGTGAAGAAGGAAGTCCTCAAACTTCTTCCGCCAGGGTTTATTTATAACGTTCCACATAGTGATTGGGGTAGTCCCGTCCATGTGGTACCCAAGAAAGGAGGAATGATGATTGTTGAGAATAACGGGAATGAGTTAATCCCACAGCCCGAACCGTCACGGGGTGGAGAATGTGTATTGACTACCGAAAACTCAACACGGCGACAAGGAAAGATCACTTTCCGCTCCCCTTCATTGATGAAATGTTGGGCGGTTAGCGAAACACTCTTTCTTTTGTTTCCTCGATGGGTATTCAGGATATCATCAAATTCCTATCCACCCCGATGATCAAAGCAAGATGACTTTCACTTGCCCGTATGGAGCGTATGCATATCGATGAATGTCGTTTGGGTTGTGCAATGCACCGGCTTCATTCAATAGTGCATGATATCTATTTTCTCGGACATGATTGAAGAAATCATGGATGTTTTCATGGACGATTTCTCAGTCTATGGAAAAACTATTGATCATTGTAATACCCTAAAATTTGTGTTTTTGAAAATATATTTAAATTGATTTATTTATGTATTTTTGGTGTTCATGAGACATAAGAAAATAATATTTTTCATTAAATTAAAAATTTATCATGGGAATTAGATACATGGTTGTGCATACATGCTGGTGCATATCGTTTATTTTACTGAGTGGCTTTGATCCAAAACTCAAGTTATTCAAGTTGCTTTCAAAAAAGATTTCAAATTGGTTTTGAAAATAAAAGAAAAAAAAACAAAAGGAAAGAAAGCTTTCCTCCTTTCCCTTTTTGGCCCATGCGTTTTTTTTTTCTCCTGGGCTGCAATGGACGTGGCCCAACTTGACCAAGCAGCAAGTGCCCAGCGCAGCGCTGCTGCCGCTCTCTTCTCTTTGCCACCGGGACCCCACTGGTCAGGGTCGCCGCCTTCCTTAGGCCTCGTTCGGTTGTTCTTTGGAACCAATCCGTCTGGAACCAATCCAGGGAGGTATTGAGTGAATCCCTGCGTTTCACTTAAACCCCTTCTGGAACCAATCCATCTGTTTACATCTGGTTTCAATCCCCTCCTATGCGTTCGGTTTGGGATGGAACCAATCCAGGCCAGCCCAGGGGATACCTCCATTCTTGAATTCACTTTTGCACAAACATAGGAACTGCTGTTGCATACAAAAATAGGAACTGCTGTTGCATACAAAAAACGATCCGTGTCACTCAAACAAGAAGTCACATATTCAGACAAAAACAGGAACTGCTGTTGCACACATACACTGCTGATGCATATTCAGACACATTCACACGTTATAATTTAGTACTGAGTACTAAACATAGTGCTAGTTGAAAATGGACACAGTACTGAACACAGAACTGGGTCTCTGAGATTCACTGATCCAAAATAGCAAAGTGAAAGGGCAATGTTTTCTTGAGCTGCACCAAGAACAGACCTTGAAACCTCTTTCTCCTCCTTGTCATGTGTTCTTGAGCTGCACCAACAATAGAGAGAAACCAAACTTCTATGAGTTTTTAACACACAAGTAACCCAAACTATTGCTATAGGACTAGACATAGGGCTCGACATAGACTCTAGTATGAGCAGGAAACACATTGCAAATCTTCATTAGCAGCACAGTTATTAGCAATATTATGACTAGGTAGTTAGCTATCCACCAAAGCATGGTCTGATTCTATACATGAAAATCAAACTATTGCAGGCCTGGAATTAGTTCGGCACTATTGTAATGAAATGATCAACACTATTGCAGCAACATTTCACCATTGAAGAAAACATTCAGTTAGGCACAGGCAGGCAAATTTGCATATATGTTGAGACAGCTAAGGCCTATGACACAAGTATAAACTGAATCTTCATGCTTACCACAAGTATAAACTGAAAACTTGGTACTAACAAGTTGTCTGCATTTTCAGCTAATGATTCTCAAAGACAGAGGAGAAAAGGCTTCAGTCAATAAATGGTATGCTTCAGTCAATAATATGTGGATGATTTGTAGTTTGGACTAGCAGACAACAGTAACCATTTCATGTCAACTCAAGTAGAAAACAAGGACGAGAGCTAACCTTTGGTGATGCTAGGCCATTTCACTTCTCAGCCAAATTAAAGCAGACTCCAAGTCATCATTGCAGGCACATAGAAAGGCTTCTCTATTTGCTGGGGTCTTAAAAACTGCATAAGCCTTTGCCTTCTCTTGCTTGGTAACATCCATTGTGCTCAACATAGATACATACTTCTGGAAAGAATAATCTGTAGCCTGTGAACATTCCTTCTCTCTAGCTGCAACTTCATCTTCAACTTGTTTACTCCTCATCCCAAGGTACCGCTCCATCATGATCTCCACTCTTGAATTCTTGCTAGCCTTCTTAGCCTTCTTATCTTCTTTTTCTTATCTCTTCTTTTCTATTAAAGCCTGTCTTCTTTGCGCTTCAGTCACACCTCTTGACTCCTCAGCTGGAGTTTCTTCCTCTCTTGGGTTTGTTTGGTCTAGAAGCAGCACAACGTCATCTTCTTCCTCTCTTGAGTTTCTTTGGTCTTCAGACAGCACATCATCATCTTGCTGTAGAGTATCATCTTCCAATTCATCTAGTAGCCTCAAGGGTTCCTCATCTTCCATTGAATCAAGTGAGGTGCAGTTATGTTTTCCCTCAGCAAGGTGCCCTATGTAAGATAGCAAGGTTACAATTACAGCAGCTTATAAATTACAGCAGCTTATAAATGTATCCAACAGTTTATAAATTACAGCAGCTTATAATTACAGCAACTTATAATGTGTCCAGCACCTTATATGTTTTGCAATTAATTTGGACAACAAAATCAAAATTTACCATCATATAGCTCACCAAGTGTATCAAACAAGGGAAAGGTAGCCTTGTTGCTATGGAACTTTAGGATCTTTGGGAATGTCTGCACATGCAAAAGGATTTCAGCAAGTGGTGATCGTAGTAAGGCATCAAAGAAATTGCAAATCACATGCAAAAGAAGATATTGATCACAAATTTACTTACAACTTTCAAGTTATCCCACAGAGCTTGCGATCCCTCAACCATGCATCTCTTTTCGTTCCAAGAAGCCCCACTTTGTTTTCTGGCCTCTTTCAACATCTTGTAATCCCTTTTCAGTTGAGTCTCCCTCTCTTGGACTTGTTTTTGGTGAATGATACGTATTTGTTCCGTGCATGGAATTCCTTGACCATTCTATTCTAGCCTTCAGAGCTCCAGCCATTATCTCCTCTACAACCAGTGTCTTTGTACTCGAAAAGGATTTCAACAAGTGACCTCTCCAGCTCAGCGTTCCAAACTGCTCTTTGTTTGACTTGGTTGCCTGAAAGGAATTATCTTTAGAATCATTTACAGACATAATAGATGTACATTGTGATGAGTATTGAGAAATCATGAATAAACAATAAATATCATACCTTTTGGAGAGGCTGTCTTCTTAGCAAATCTGCTTTGAGGAGAGACTTTCTTCATCCTAGTACTTGTTGTAGCTAGCATCCTACCAAATTTAGGAGATCCTCTTCCAACCATGAGTTTTGGAGAACCTCTTCCAACCATGGCTGTCATATTATACATAACTTTATTCAATTATTACATGATCACCATAGCTGTTATATTATACATAACATTATACATAACTCATAGGGAAAAAGAAAAAGAACTAATGTCACCTAATGTACATGTTAAGCGTCTTTGTGTTGATGTTTCTTAACGTATGCACAAGAATCCGCAAGCGTCACGGAATTGTCGTTATAGCATTTCACCCGGAAGTATTCGAGGGGTATCGTATTTCCACGAGGCGGTTTGTGTGACTTAATGCGAACAGAATCACCCTAGGATAACTATGGGTGGTGAGGTATCTTTATGGGCTCAAACTCTCTAGCGGGGATCACTTGGCATTATGTCCTTGCCGGGCACCGCCCACGCCCAAAGCGACGTTAAAAGGCAATTGCTTTGCGCCACACCGAACGTGGGGGATTACAAGGGGCGGAACAAGGCTATCACGACCCAGCCACCTACCCCCCTCAACCGTGGGATGCGCCACAAAAGATAGATAACCCCTAGCCTAGACACCACGTCTACACTAGTGATTATTACTCTAAGCGTGTTAACAAGGCTTACCCGTCCCCCGAGGGTCCTTCTACTAGAGCAACGCCCGAAGGGCGACTATCAATCCCGCAAGTCTATAACAGCTAGGTAATGTACTTAAGAGTAATAAGCCAAAAGAGGGACACAACCATTCTTACCCAAAATGATTAGAAGGTTATAGAGGTACAAACGTGGCGCGCACCGAGACAAGTCCGGTACTCGGCCCCGAGAAGCTGCGATGCACCGGGGTACACCGGGACTCCATGGAGAAGAGGCCAAGCCCTCTTCTAGCTTTCCCTCTCTCACTCCCATTAGAAAGAAGAAGAGGAAGAAGAAGAATAAGAGTGGGAGCTTCTTCCTCTCTACTACATTGTGGCTCTTCCTTGTGTTGTGTATGAATTGGTGTGTGCAAATGAGAGGAGAGGAGGTCCTATTTATACTAGAGAGGAGAGGGAATAATCCTAGGCATATTCCCTATGGAGTAAATGAGATGCCGATCTCCCCACCATGCAACCGACGTCCCTGATGACGGTAAATTGAATGCTCCCACCGCCTGTACCGAGAACCGGCCAAGAACCACGCAGGAAGGGGCTAAACCGGAGCAAAACCGTGTCCAAGTGCGTTGTACTGTGGTCTATAGCAGAAAATCGGAGTTCCAGGTGAGAAAACCGGCCTGAACCGGCTCCTGGACTGTGCCTGCGCCACTGAACCAGGATACCGCCTCCCCGCGTCCATCCTCCGTGCGCCACGTGTTCGGCCGGCCGAGCGAACCGCGCGCTCCTGCTCTCGCCTGCGTGTGGAAAAGCGCCGGACAGTCCCGGGCCCCATGGCGCCCAGCGCATCAAGTCAGCGCTCCGCGTTTCGCTTCGCGGCGGCCGGTTGGGGCTATTGACACTGTTATAGCATAATATTATTAGTCAATTAAACATGAAATAAGGGCTTAAGTTGAATACCAACATAAGTCTAGGGGTCTAACTAACATATTTCCATGAGTTTTGGTATTTCATGACTTTGCGAGGGATTAAGAGAGAAAAGAGAGAAGAATGGTGAGAAACAGAAGAGTTTACATCCCATAAGATGACAAGACTTAACCGTGAAGTAACTCAACCCCGAAATGTGGACTAAAACACTCTAGAAGATACCGGAAGACACCGAGGAGAAGGGAGATCTCGAGATGATCTCCACCCACGGCGGCCGCCAGAGGCTTTTAGGCCGGCCGCGGGTGGGGTCACCTGTCGGACTGAGATTTTTATGTCGGTTTACCACCGACCTTGGGGTTGTATCTACACCATTGTTGAAGGTCGGTTTGATCCAAGGGTCCCCTGTTCATCGCCAAGTGCTATATAAGAAGACCCCGACCCCGGGGGCTAAACCCTAATTCATTATCAATTCATTACGAGTTCATCTCAACTCACAACAAGTCCAACCAAGTCTAGACCTAAGCCCTAGTTCATCATATTAGAAGTAGTTAGCTATCTAGCTAGTTCTAGAGGAAGTCAAGTTCATCTTGGATTCCTGATAGTCAAGAAGTAGCGGGAGCAGTGATTCTCGTGGCTTCTCTCTTGTATTCGATCTGTAAGTATTATTATCGAAATACAATTGATATGACTTTGATCTATATAATGATTATATTCTTATTTATATGTATCTATGCATACTATGGTTATATATTTAGTTTAGTGAGTTTGTCTTATATCTTATGCATGGAATTGTATAGCATCCACGTAGATGATCACTATGTGGGTGATAAGCAATGTGTAAACGTGGTGTTTATACAACGTTTATCTGCAATTGCACCCTACATTCCGGGACGTGTGGTAGATCGCGGGAGTGACAGTCCTGTTGAGTCCTTTGGAAGTCCACCCCCCGAATGATAGGCCAAGTTGAGCCATAATTACGATGATAATTAAGTTTCGTCCTTGATTGTCATTGGTAATGCTTACCATGTGTAAATGTATGGCAACCTTGCCATGATAGCTAGATGTATTGCACTAATTGTAGTATTCATTGGCATATGATTAGGAGTAACTTAGGAATATTCTTTCTATTCCTTCTATACCATGCTAATAGCTCGTATGATACTAGTGGCATATGATGATCTTACACTTGGGTAGTTATCATCTATTCAATTATCTTTATCTTGTGACTTATCCTGTTAAGAGTATTGTTAGATTCATATGGCTACTCTGCATTATACAACTGCAAGTGGATCTCATAAGTAAATCACAATCTAAATCATTATACCCCTTTCTCTCTACTTTCCATAGACTCCCCTTCCCTGTGGTAAAATATAAATACGATACCTAGATTACTCTCGGTGAAGTGCTACGATGGTATTTCTATCTGTGCGCTTGCAGATATCATGTTCATTCTTTATCAAGGCCTATCAAGAATACCATACCCGCATTTCTTAGAGCATTATTGCTAGGGTGACAGACTAGTGTGTAGGTAATGCCTAGAAATGAGTGGTATACCTTAAGTACATATCCTAGTGAGATTAATTCCACTAAGGATAATGATGCTGAGATTACACCCCACAACTAACACCGTCTAACTCCACCTTTGTTGGATTGTGAGATTAATTCCACATCCAAGCTAACATGATTAGATAGATACCTTATATATTTCTTTCGCCTTCCTAATTTGGATCGTGTAGGAAATATCAACAAGCATTTCCGGCGCCGTTGCCGGGGAAGGGCGTTAGTCTAATCTTAAACAATAGTTTTCTGGCTCTACTTCCAAACTCTCCTAGTTTGGAAGGGCGTTAGTCAAAACTTAAAAAGTGTTTTTTCCCAGCTATATAAGTTATCCTAGCTTCGTTCCCAACTTTCCTAAGTTTGGAAAGGTGCTAGTCACAAACTCTAACCGCTAGTTTAGTTTTTCATAGCGCTGTTTCTAACTTTACTAGTTTAGAAAGGGTGCTATCCAAAACTCAAACACAACATACATGGAAATAAGAGAGATCACTTGCATCACATAATGCATTGAGAACCCATTATCACATAATCAAACAGGTTCAACCCTGTTTTCTATTTATTTTTGATTTTATGCAGGGGAATTGTATGAATTGGAACCGTCCAGATAATTTTATTGAAGATCCTGAAAAATTAATCAGATAGGCCAGAGCAAAACTCAGACAAACACCAGCACTTACATCATCATCATCATCATCTTCTGAGACATCAAGACCTTCTGATTTGGACGTTGATCAAATCAGGCGAAGCTTATCACCTGAATTTGAAGCTATGGCAACCAAGACACTTCGTGAGTTCTCAGCTCCTACCACGGACAACATCCTCACTGGTCCGAAGGTAGAGGTTGGAGATAATGGCTTTGAGCTTAAGCCAGGGCTCATAAACATGGTGCAGTCAAGCCAATTCTGCGGAAAGGCACATGAAGATGCGAGTGCTCATCTCCAACACTTTCACGGAGATTTGCGGTATTTTTTACTATGAAGGACGTATCCAGAGACGCCATATTGTTGCGCCTCTTCCCATTCTCACTATTGGGAAAGGCGAAGCAATGGTTCTATGCTACAAAGGAGAAGAATACAACTTGGGATTTATGTTCCACAGCCTTTCTCGCTAAGTTCTTCCCTATAGGCAAGACGAATGCCTTAAGAGGGAAAATATCGAATTTCCAATAGCAACACGATGAATCTGTCCCGGAAGCGTGGGAACGTTTCCAAGAATACATTTCAGAATGTCCACACCATGGGATGGAGAAGTGGTTGCTAATGCAAACTTTCTATCACGGGCTTGTTCCTAGTGCTCGTGAGACGATGGATGCTGCAGCAGGAGGTGCTTTCTTGTCACTTACACTAACCAATGCTACAGAGCTTGTGGAGAAGATGGCTTCCAACTAAGGTTGGAATGAAGAGCGTCAACCCCGCAAGAGAGGGATGCACCAGCTGAAAGAGGTAGATATGCTATCTGCTAAGATGGACCTTATCATGAAGAAGCTCGAGGATAGAGATCCTCAACCCAAGGCAGTTATGCAAATTCAAGATTCCCGCATGACATGTGAAGAATGTGGAAACACAGGCCACACTGGAAGGAATTGCCCAGAGATTGTGGAGGACATCAACTTCATCAATAATAACAACAATAATTTTCCGTCCTCAACAGAATCAAGGTTGGAACCAACAGACGCCCAACTACCAAGGTAATAATCAAGGTAATAATAACTTTAATACTTATCAACCTTCCTTGAGAGACTTAGTTCTTAACCCAGGCAAAGCTATGGAGAATCTGTCTAGGAAGATAGTTTCCAATGATAAAGCTCTAGAACTTATAAATACTAGAATGGAAAGTTTTTCTTCTACCATTAAGAATCAGCGCAGCTTTAATAAGATGATAGAATCTCAGATTTCTCAGCTTGCAACTTCCGTTCCACTAACCACACCAGGAAATATTCCGGGGCAGCCAGAAGAATTAGAATATGCAAATCTTGTCAATATCTTTAATGTAGGTAACTACTATAGAGAAACTTCAGGGAGCTGCTGGTTGGATGACTCGATGCCACCTAAAAAGGAAGATCCAGGAAGGCCAGTCATTACAATCCAGATAGGACCACATACCTTCAATAATGCTCTATGTGACTTCGGCTCAAGCGTGAACATAATGCCTAAGGTAATTTATGAAAAGATTAATGGTGAACCACTTTGGTATACAAACATGTGCTTGCAGCTAGTAGATCAGTCACTATGCTATCCCAAGGGAATGCTTGAAGACGTGTGTGTGGGAATCAGAGGCTCTTACGTGCCAGCAGACTTCGTAGTCATTGAAACCGGAGGAAATGAACAACCGACGATCATACTTGGTCGACCATTCCTATGCTCAGCTAAAGCTATCGTCTACGCAGACAGTGCGAAGATTTGTTTCAACATTAATGGGAAAAAGGAGAAGTTCAACTTCAAGAACAAGGTACATACCTCTCCTACTAATCCACAATGGTCTTATTCAAATTTGCCAGAACCAAAGATAGAGACCTACAACAAGAATAGAAGAAGGAATCAGAATAGATACAAGAAGGCACAACCTACAAAGGTAATGGTGGTTAACAAGGTAAGTACTGAAAATGACCATCTACTTCCATCTCCTATGCTTCGTAAGCAAGATGATCCAGGTACTCCTACCATTGCATGCTCCATTCTTTGTTTAACTTTCTATAGTACATTCTGCGATACGGGGTCTGGTATTAATTTAATGGCAAAAGTTACATATGAATTATTATTTGGAAAATTGCCATTGCAACCAACATTTGTGCAGCTACAGATGGCAGACCAATCATACAGGATTCAAGAAGGAATTGCTAAAGATGTACCAGTCAAGATCATGGACCACTATGTTCTCACTGACTTTGTAGTCATGGACATGGGGAAGGAAGAAGACCCTCCAATAGTGCTTGGGAGACCATTCCTCAACACTACACGCGCAATCATCTACATCCATACAGGAGAGATACATTTCCAATTCCCTACAGAAAAGGTACGTGTGTTCTTTAATAGTTATAATGATTATATGAGACCTAGAAAGAGCAGGTCAGCTCGTCGCCGCCAAAGGAGGTAGTGGATTAAAGATCCAGAAGAAGATAAGGTAAGTAAAGAGATTAAATCCCTTATGCATAAACCATCCATGAAGAAAGAAGAATCAACCACTCCTGAGAAAAGTCCACCAACTAAGCAAAAGTGGAGGAAGAAGAAGACATCTCCCAGAACATCATCAGAAGAAACGATAGAATCATCAATGCCACCGATTGTGACAACCGATATACCATGGGAGTAAAGAGCAGAACTAGAAGTCTTGTTGGGAGGACTCTAAACACCGAATCCTCGTCGAAAGGTAACTCAATAAGTTATCCATATTTAAATTCCTTGCATTACATATTTATTCTTTCCATATCATGTTTATCATTTTAGCATCCTATATCTGCATTTGAAAATAACAAAAATATTTTGTGGTTTGTTTTATAAAAACCCTTAAAGCCCCATGCTAATATCCCCAAGGTTTAAACACCTCTAGACTATTTGCTATGGTGGCATAAAAATAAAATAAAATAAAGATGCATAAGTACTTTATCTTTTCTTGCATATATAAAAAAATAAAATAAATAAATAAATAATATATTTATCCCAGGCAAAATAAAGCAACGTGGCTAACCCCTAATGTTTAATCAAGTTCCACTAGCTTTGTTGTCTATTTGAAATTCAGCAGGAAGAGAGACATGCTAGGCGCCATCCTTTGTCGCCAACTACCTCAACCTCTACATCAAAAAACCACACTTCAATCCGGCTTGGGGAATGCACCCCAGTTATCCCGATAAGTATCTTTAATATCTATATATTATAGTATTAATATTATTAGTTAAATATTTTGTTTGCTATAGAGTTTGAGTCTAGTTTTATAAAGTTTAGTTGTTTAAAGAGTCTTTTGTTTAGAGTGTGAATAAAAGGATCAAGAGAGAGTGTGCACCAGTTTGTTTTTGCTCAACTAAAATAAACCCCAATAATCTGCCAACATGGAGATGATGAATAGTTGCTCTGTCGTAATACTTTTCTAGTACCTAGCTTTCAAGCTTAATTTCTCTTGAGCTCCATTTGCAAAATTACTTTGACTTGAGATTTACTCTAAACCTGAAATCTATGGGTTGCAAATTGCTTGCTCTAAAGTCTAGGTAATTGACGGATATGATATAAGATAGTCTGAGCTACTATTTGATCTTACTCCTAGTGACACTAGATTTCTGGAGATTTATATTTTGAAAACTTGAAAATACACATGATAAGTTCCTGTGTGACAGAGTGTTTGAACCTCCTACCACAGCCATATATACATACTCCTTAGATTAGGAAACCCATCGATATATATATAGGCTGCTTGCTTTGCATTGAGTTTGTTCAATCTTTGTTGACCCTTAGAAACTTGTCATGCTGATCATGAACACTCCACTTCACTCATTCCATCTCACTACACTCCACTTCACTCGACTCCATTCACTTATATGCTATTTCCACCCTGGAAGTACGCATCCACCACATATACACTCACTATATATACACTACCATATACATCCATTCACTCTAGCCACAAAAAATGTTCTACACTTGTTAGAGAGAGCAACAAAATATTCCCTATACCCATCCACTCATTCATTTCTAGCCAATATCTTACAAAAGCTCCATTACTTCTGTTTATCTCTCAAAAGTTATTGTAAAAGAGATTTGGGTTGTAGATTAAAAAAGAGAGAGAGAGAGAGAGAGAATAAAAGGGAGATGAAAAATGGACAAGTGTCCTACGGGCCAGTAGAGCCTACCTCCCTAAGAAAAAGAAAGAAAAAAGGAGAGTTAAAAAATGGACAAGTGTCCGTTGAAAACAATGGGTACTTAGATGCTCGTCTCTCCATAAAAGAAAAATAAAGAAAGAAAGATACAACCCAAGTTCTCATAAAAGTTTTCAGATTCCAAAGAGAGATGATTCCTCATGGAGCAAAAGTAAGATTCCCTTTCATTTATTCCATACACATTACTATATTCCCTATCATCTATATTCTATCCACCATACACATGCACCACTTGATCAGTGTGACTCGTGACTTTGGATCCATTGCTTGAATTCACAATATATGCTTAGTAAGTAAATATAGTTTCTCCTACCTATGAGCTCCAGATATAAGCCTTAGATATAGGGTGAGAGAGAAGAAGGCATAGTGTGCTACTGCCTTAGCCAAAAATACCACATAACATGAGAGAAAGGCAAAACAACCTTATTGCCTTAGAGAGGATCCACAAATACCACACATGAGAGACTAGAGAGAGTCATACTAGGAACTTTGAGTTTTATTTGAAAACTTGCAAAAACTCCACAAGGACAGTTGAACAAAAGAGTTTGAGATATAGTGCTTGACTTGACTGTTCTATCTTTCAATTACCCAAGATTGAACAAAAGGTTATAAGCCCTGAAAGGTAAAAGGTAATATGGGTAAGTTGAAGGTTTGAAAAGTTTATTCTTTTCTGGAGAGAAATTTTGTTTGAAAGCATGTGTACTCTTAAGGTATGGAAGTTCCAAAGAACAACTCCGATCCAAGTAAGTTTAATATAGTATCATGTGTCTTGCTAGGGACTAGAAAGAGGTAAGCTTGGGGGAGCTTGTTGACACCTGTTATAGCATAATATTATTAGTCAATTAAATATGAAATAAGGGCGTAAGATGAATATCAACATAAGTCTAGGGGTCTAACTAATATATTTCCACGAGTTTTGGTATTCTATGACTTTGCAGGGACTAACAGAGAAAAGCAGAGAAGAACGGTGATAAACCGAAGAGTTTACATCCCATACGATGACAAGACTTAACCGTGAAGTAACTCAACCCAAAATGTGGACTAAAACACTATAGAAGATACCAGAAGACACCAGGAGGAAGGAGATCACCAGGGGATCACAACCCCTGGCGGCCGCCAGAGCCATTTAGGCCGGCCGCCAGAGCCATTTAGGCCGGCCGCCAGGTGGGGTCGCCCTGTTAGTCTCAGATTTTTATGTCGGTTTACCACCGACCTTGAGGTTGTATCTACACCGTTGCTGGAGGTCGGTTTGATCCAAGGGTCCCTGTTCATCGCCAAGAGCTATATAAGAAGACCACCTAACCCCAGGGTGAAACCCTAATTCATAATCAAGTCATTCTAATTCATTATCATCATCAGCCAAGTCCAACCAAGTCTAGACCTAAGCCCTAGTTCATCATATGAGAAGTAGTTAGCTATCTAGCTAGTTCTAGAGGAAGTCAAGTTCATCTTGGATTCCTGATAGTCAAGAAGTAGCGGGAGCAACGATTCTCGTGGCTTCTCTCTTGTATTCGATCTGTAAGAATTATTATCGAAATACAATTGATATGACTTTGATCTATATTATGATTATATTCTTATTTATATGTATCCATGCATGCTATAGTTATGTGTTTAGTTTAGTGAGTTTGTCTTATATCTTATGCATGAAATTGTATAGCATCCACGTAGATGATCACTATGTGGGTGATAAGCAATGTGTAAACGTGGTGTTTATACAACGTTTATCGCAATTGCACCCTACATTCGGGACGTGTGGTAGATCATGGGAGTGACCGGTCTTGTTGAGTCCTTTGGAAGTCCACCCCCCGAATGATAGGCCAAGTTGAGCCATAATTACGATGATAATTAAGTTTGTCCTTGATTGTCATTGGTAATGCTTACCATGTGTAGATGTATTGCAACCTTGCCATGATAGCTAGATGTATTGCACTAATTGTAGTATTCATTGACATATGATTTAGGAATATTTAGGAATATTCTTTCTATACCATGCTAATAGCTCGTATGATATTAGTGGCATATGATGATCTTAGACTTGGGTAGTTATCATTTATTCAATTATCTTTATCTTGTGACTTATCCTTTTAAGAGTATTGTTAGATTCATATGGCTACTCTGCATTATACAACTGCAAGTGGATCTCATAAGTAAATCATAATCTAAATCATTATACCCCTTTCTCTCTACTTTCCATAGACTCCCCTTCCCTGTGGTAAAATATAAATACGATATCTGGATTACTCCCGGTGAAGTGCTACGATGGTATTTCTATCTGTGCGCTTGCAGATATCATATTCATTCTTTATCAAGGCCTATCAAGAATACCATACCCGCATTTCTTAGAGCGTTATTGCTAGGGTGACAGACTAGTGTGTAGGTAATGCCTAGAAATGAGTGGTATATCTTGAGTACATATCCTAGTGAGATTAATTCCACTAAGGATAATGATGCTGAGATTACACCCCACAACTAACACCGTCTAACTCCGCCTTTGTTGGATCATGAGATTAATTCCACATCAAGCTAACATGATTAGATAGATACCTTATATATTTCCGCCTTCCAAGAAATATAACATGATTAGATAGATACCTTATATATTTCCGCCCCCATGGGGGGGACAGCCCCTTGGGGGCCCGTGTCGGTGATGATGCTGGTTCTGCCTTTGCCTCCGCTCTGCCACGTGTCGGCGTTTGGTTGGTCGTGCATGGCACTCGCTCACGTAGGCATGGGTCCTCATTTCATGGCAATTTTGTGTACATGATATCTTTTCATCTCGGAGTCCAAATATATCAAGTAATATATCCATTTTGATCAGCGCGACGAGATCTCCGCGATGGTATACTCTGTTTTGCCATATAAGATACTTATCTTTATGATAAATGGAGAATTCCTGCATTGCTCTTAGAAATACCAAAAACTTGTGGAACTTGTTAGATTTAAACCTTACCACTAAGTTTGATGGTAAAAGTGAATGTTTTATGCGGTGTTGACGGTATAAAATAGGTAGTTAACGACCGTCAACAAACTCCCCCACACTTAGTCCTTTGCTCATCCTCGAGTAAAGGTTGAGGACTAAGATGGGTCATCTCCTTGATATGTAACCTGCATACAAGTTATTCCTAGCTTCACCTCGCACTTGTGAACTTTTTGATGTGTCTACCACGTTAATCTTGGGTAATTGAATTATGGAACAACGTAGATTCAAATCCCCTTGCTTCAAATAAGTGCAGGAACTTGGGTTTTCATTTGATTTTGAAAATGTAAATGTAGCCTTGCTCCTCAAATGATTCACTTAGATCACTCAATTTGTATGTGGTTTGTTCCTCACCAAAGGCTTAGATTTGCCTTTTTTTTTTCCTACCAACTATATAAGGCTTTTTGTGGGGTTTTGGATAGGTAAAAAGAATGGCATACTTGTATCATGTCATGTTGCCGTAGTCAAAAACCGGACCACATGGAGAGACTAGTCATAGGCCTAGATCAAGATGTGCAAAGTGTGTGGTATATTTTTGTGTACTCCAGGTATCATGACTCTCTCTTTTGGTGGAATTTATTTGAAGGAGGTATGGGCTACCTTATTCTTTTTCTTTTCTTTCTCTTCTTTTTTTTTTTTGGACGAGTCTTGACTTCCTTGTCTTTTTTTTTGAGGACTCATGTCCATCCTTTCTTTCGTCATTTTTTTTTTCAAACATGGCCCATACTTCTCCTTTGGTAACTGGGATTTTGGTGAGAGGTCATGATACAAATAAATGGAGTATATTTTTGGTGGATGGAAGGGTGCATGTTGTGCGCATCTCTCGGTGTAAGAGTCGGCATTTTATTTGTGGGTGTACGTGAATCTTGATCTTGGGCATATGAAGAGAATCTCAACATAGGTCACACACAATTTGACACGGGCTCACCATGAAAACAAGTAACATATGACTATGGTTTATTTTCTTCATGAATGATCATCATCATGTCATATGGCTCACGGTGGAAATGCATATCATTAAGGAGCATGCTATTTGAATTTTGAATTTTTGAAAATGAATCCCAAGTTCATATAAAAGAGCAAGGTTCATATCATCCAGCTATATCACATATTCCAATTACTTAGATAACATGGGGTCCCTATGATAAGTGGTTCACAAGCTATAGGAATATTAGCAAGGAATAAAGAGTATGCACATTTTATCAATGGATAGCATGGAGATGGAGTTTTTTCAAAAGGTTTTGTCTTTTTGATTTGTTCAATTTTAAACTTCAAAACTTTTGGAGGATGTGAGAGAGGGAGTTGCACAAACCGCCGTTTGAAGAGGAAGGAGTTAATGGTAGTCGTTCGTCTTGTCCTTCTCCATCGTGAATTGCTTTCGGGGTTTGTGCATTGTGTTGGGGAGATCTCAGATGAGTGTGATTGTATGTTTGAGAGATCTCCCTTACACTTATTCTTGTACCTGTTTTTATTCAAACAAAGAAAACAAAACAAAAACCAACACATGGCTCTATCGGCAAGAATACCGTGGAGCCTTTATTATGATTATTTGTAACACCCGGTTTTATGAACAAAACAGAGATGATGCTATATGTGAGCCACGGAAGTCAAATCTCACATATAGTTTACAAATGAATTGTAGTATCAATTCACAATGCTTAAAATATAACGAACATAATATAAAAGACATAACCTCAGCTAGCGTGACATGTAGGAAAAAGACACTCGATCTTCGGTGTAGACTCCACAGGAACGATCGATTTGGTTGATCACAAGCCTAACTACTTCCCGAGGGGTGAGGGAATAGCAAGAGTGAGTCCATGTCGAACTCGCAAAAATATAGCTAGGCAATATCTACCCAAAAACCCATAATCATTATAACATAAATAATGAATAGCATGAAACAATAAATCATGAACAATTTAATAAGCATGTATAGACAACAATTATATCATAAACATCATCAACAGAAAGTAAATCCTTCCCTCGGTTTTCCAGGCCGTTCATAACCGCGAACACGGCTGATATATCAGTTTTTAACTCTGCGCAGAGGTGTACACTTTCACTACGGGTCATGAATTTCCACTGCATGGGCTCTAGAACCTCCACAACACTGAAAACCCACATAAAGCCTTTCAAGGGTTTACCTAACAATATTAGTGGCCAACAGAGCTACAACCCCGTTTCTCCCAATTCTGGCAAACCACCAACAAAGATAGATAAGGTCCTTTGACCGACTAAAGCCAGTGCCACGTAGCCCCCATAGTTGTACGGTAAATCCCGGATTTTGCCAAAGGATAAGTCCTTATGGAGAGCTAAGAGCATCATAAACAAAACATAGCTCTTTCGCCCTATGAACCATGTTATCAACAATCCATATTTAAAGTTCAGTGCATAAACATTAAGCAAGTCATAAGATCATGGTTTAAAGATAGCATATCCCAAAACTATACTTGCCTTAAATAGACATCCTTCTTCAAGTCCAAAGCTTTCCCAAAATTCCTTCTTGATCAACAACTTCTTCCGAACACCACGTAAAACTCACCGCCTACTTTGGTTCCAATTAGCAACACACAAACACATGGATCCAATCATGCATGGCAAAACAAGACTATAATTAGAACAGTACACCAACAATAGCAAAACAGTTTGAAAAGCCTATAAAACTATTCTACACGTTACTACGATCACACAGGCGTAAAGATCACCTAAAAACGGAGCTAAAAGCTAAGAAGATAATGATTTTTACAAGATTTGCATGAAAAAAAAATAATAAATTAAATACTTGATTTCGAAATAAAATAATTAAATTCTGGTTTGGATTCCTGAAAAGACCATGATGAGATACTGAAGGAGCTTAGGTTCTCTTTAGCAAAGTTTTGGACATAGATGAATAAAAGAATAATCAAGGATTAGCTAATTAGCTTGCTTGATAAAGATGTGTGTAATGGATGTACGTACTGTATATGACATACACCTGCTGGATAGAGTGGAGCACGCACGACATATAGTCGACATGGCAGGATGGCTGGAGCAGTACATGGTTCTGTTGCGGTTATGAACAAAAAGAAATTAACAAAGGAGATGACAAGACATCGATCTATGAGCAAGAGATAGATTAACATAACCAATAGCAGTTTTGTAATTACCAGCATCATCTTTCTTGTGCAGATGGCAAAGAACGTGATGGCCTCCGTTGCCAAGGCTGGTCGAAGGGCGGATAGAGGAACAGGCAGGGGTGCCTTGCCAGCCATAGGCAGCCTGTACAAAGGCATGCTGTCAAGCAAGAGATGATGGATGATGATCGATGCATGAACAACGAGGTATGAGAGGTGCAGATCAAGATTTCATACTAGATTTCTCACTGACGGAGGCAAGACATCCACGGACAACTTGACCGTGAGATTGACGATGACTCTGGTTGAAACGCCGATCGATCGTTACGCAGGCGACATCCTTGGATGATGCAACAGCCTTGTAGGAAGGTACATATTTATAGGAAGAAAAACTCTCCACGTTACATCAACTAGCAATATGGTGCTAATTGATGTTGTAGGCTCCACCTTACTAACGGGCCTAAAAATAATCATTAAGCCCATTGATAAATAAATCCATAGGCTTAGGGAAAGAATGAGATATTTTATTATTTTCAAAATTAATTAATTTCTTTGATAAAATAATTCTAGAAAAGTCTAGAATTATTATTTAAGCTGTGAAGAATACTCTAAAAGCTCCGAAGATTTAGGAAAAATTCTCAGAGACAATATAGAACATGAGATTAAAACCCCTTTTTTTTTTTAAATAATAATTTCAAAAGAATTTGAACTCCTTTTCAAAAGCTTCTCCAAACGAATTTGAATTTCTTTTGCACAATTGATCAATTCCAAACAGTACAAAAATATCAATGCTGCTGCATGTATGCACAACCATGTTTCTAAATCCTATGATAAATTTTAATTTCACAAAAGTATTTATTTTCCTATATTTTATGAGCACAAAAAAATACTTAAATAAATCATTTTATTCTATTTTCAAAAGAGGCAAAATTTGGGGTGTTACATTATTATTATTTTATTTATTTATTTATTGTATAATTTTTTTTTTGTTCACCTCAAAGCATCACTCAAGCAAGGCTAAAATAAAGAAACATTGTAAACATGGCCTTGATTCATCTCCCAACATAAGATACTTCTAAAGATCATGACAACAAAACTCTAAGTTCATTAACCAAGCTTCGACACCATGTCGAAGTTGTGATTAAAGAAGGTCATTTTAATCAAAGCACCATGCTTAATTCAAAAAGACCTATGGATGTATTTCAATTGTAAATGCACCCAAACTCAAAGCATATGTCATGGCATGGGAAGCATAAACTTTTATTTTCATGGAGACAAAAATGAGTGAAGAGGTGGTGAACATTACCTTTGCATACCGAAAGCATAAATACCCAACAAAGCATTTATGGATAAAGCGCCGAAGTTGATGCCGCGGTTTGCATGATGGATTTTGTTTAGGTGCTTCTCAAGGCCAGGCCACACACATGTGTGGGTCTTGATGATAGCCATAAAGGATAAGAGACGAGCCCTTCTTGCTTGTGGAAGTAATGATGGGTGGAGTCGGACAAACACATTAGTATGTTTCTTGACCATGCGGGGCCAACTTGCTCCTCTCTTCTCTTATTGTTGTACATTTTTTATTCTATATATATATATATATATTTCGACAACACTCTTTCTTTTTTTCTCTCCCTCTTTTTTTTTTTCTCTCTCTCTTTTCTATCTCTCTTCTTTTTTTTTATCTCTCTTCGTTTTTTTCTATCTCTTTATTTTTCAATAACATTTTTTCTATATTTTTTTCTTTCCTTTTTTTAACCCTCTTTTTTTTTTTTCTTCTTTTTTCAGCAAGGCAGGGCTAACATCATCTTTTATTCACCATCAAAATTTTTTTTTGTATGACCCCTTGGTGGATGGAACTTGAGATTCTCACCATCTTCCCCCACACTTGGACTTTCGTGTAAAAGTCAAGTGTGCAAGGTCCGGTCTCCTTTTGAGCATGTTCCATCTCCCATGAGCATCATAGCTTTCTTTCTCTTTTTTTTTTTTCTTTGTTGATGTGGCCCCCATGTTCTCGGCGCCGCATGCCTCTTTGTTCTTCTTAATTGATCTCCACGAAATGGTTAGCGACAAGAATACCCGAAGGTGCATGCTAACTTGATAACATGTTCTTGCTTTTATTAATAAGAGAAAGAGAGATTTTTTTTGATAGTCAGGGGTATCTCCCGGCAGTGCTTGAGTTATGGTCATAAGCTTGACCGCGGGAAAACATCTTGCAGCTGATGGTGGTGAAGTTCCCAATTTCACCATGTTGATATTTCTAACACGATCCAAATTAGGAAGGCGAAAGAAATATATGTGGGATATCTATCTAATCATGTTAGCTTGGATATGGGATTAACCTCATGATCCAACAAAGCGATGTTAGGCGGTGTTAGTAGTGGGATGTAAACTTAGCATCATTATCCATAGTGGAGTTAATCTCACGAGGATATGTACTCAAGGTATACCACTCATTTCTAAGCATTACCTATACACTAGTCGTCACCCTAGCAATAACGTTCAAAGAAATGCGGGTATGGTATTTGTTGGTAGGCCTTGATAAAAGAATGAACATGATATCGCAAGCGCACGAGATAGAAATACCATCGTAGCACTTCAGGGGAGTAATCTAGGTATCATATTTATATTTTACCACGGGGAAGGGAGTCTATGGAAAGTAGAGAGAAAAAGGGTATCTAATGATTTAGAGTGTGATTTAATTATGAGATCCACTTACGGTAGTATAATGCGCAGTAGCCATTTGCATCTAACATTACTCAACAGGATAAGTCACAAGATAAATATAATTATATAAATGATAAATACCCAAGTCTAAGATCATCATATGCCACTAGTATCATACGAGCTATTAGCATGTTATAGAAAGAATATTCCTAAGATACTCCTAAATCATATATGTCAATGAATACTACAATTAGTGCAATACATCTAGCTATCATGGCAAGGTTGGATTACATCTACACATGGCAAGCATTACCAATAACAACCAAGGACAAAACTTGATCATTACCGTAATTATAAGTTCGACTAGTCCTACATTCGGAGGGTGGATTACAAAGGACTCAACAGGATTTGTCACTCCCCGCGATCTACCACACGGCCGGAATGTAGGGTGCAATTGTAGATAAACGTTGTATAAACACCACGTTTACACATTGCTTATCACCCACATAGTGATCATCTCGTGGATGCTATACAATTCCATGCATAAGATATAAGACAAACTCACTAAACTAAACATATAATCATAGCATGCATAAACACATATCAATAAGAATATAATAATTATATAGATCAAAGCCATAACAATTGTATTCTCGAATATAATAGTACTTACAGATCGAATACAAGAGAGAAGTCTCAAGAACGATGATCCTTGCTACTTCTTGACTATCGGGAACTCAAGATGAACTTGATCTTCAACTAGAACTAGCTAGATAGCTAACTACTTCTAGTATGAACTAGGGCTTAGGTCTAGACTTGGTTGGACTTGATGAGATTGAACTGTTTGGTATGAATTGATAATGAAGTTGATTCCTAGCCACGGGGTCACTGGTCTTCTTATATAGGACTTGGCAATGAATGTGGACCCTTGGATCAAACCGACCTTTAATAACTTGGTGTAGATACAACCTCAAGGTCGGTGGTAAACCGACATAAAAGGTGAGGATGGCGGTGGGACCCACCGGCGGCCGGCCTACATGGCAGCTGGCGGCCGCCGGTGTCATGCCACCTTGGCTTCCCGTTTCTTCCGGTGTTCTCACGGTACCTTCTAGAATGTTTTAGTCCACTTTTCGGGTTGAGTTACTTCACGGTCAAGTCTTGTCATCATATGTCTTGTATATTCCGAACTTTCTCCATTCTTCTCTACAATTATCCGTTAAGTCCCTAGAAAGTCACGAATACCAAAACTCATGGAATTATGTTAGTTAGACCCCTAGACTATTGTTTGGTCTTTAACTTGAGCCCTTATTTCATGTTAATTGACTAATAAAATTAAGCTATAACAGGTGTCAACAAGCTCCCCAAGCTTATCTCTTGCTAGTCTCTAGCAAGACATATGATATTATATTAAACTACTTACTTGGATCATGAGTTGCTGCAACGCTATCACACCTTAAGAGTACACATGCTTTCAAACAAAATTTCTCTCCAGATAGGAATAAACTTTTTAAAACTTTAACTTACCCATATTACCTCTTACCTTTTGGGGCTTATAACCTTTTCTTCAATCTTGGGTAATTGAAAGATAGAACGTCAAGTCGAGCACTGTATCTCAAACTCTTTTGTTCAACTATTCTTACGGAGTTTTTGCTGGTTTTCAAATAAAACTCAAAGTTCCCAGTATGACTCTCACTAATCTCTCATATGTGGTATTTGTGGATCCTCTCTAAGGCAATAAGGTAGTGTTGCCTTTCTCTCATAATATGTAGTATTTTTGGCTAAGGCAGTAGCACACTATGCCTTCTTCTCTCTCACCCTATATCTAAGGCTTATATATCTAGAGCTCATAGGTAGGAGAAAACTTTATTTTACTTACTAAGCATATATTATAAATTCAAGCAATGGATCCAAAGTTACAAGTCACACTGATCAAGTGGTGCATGTGTATGGTGGATAGAATATAGTGGTAGGAAAAATAGTAGAATGTATGGAATGAATGAGGGAAAATCTTACTTATACTCCTTGAGGAATCTTCTCTCTTTTAGAATTTGGAAACTTTATGAGAACTTGGGTCGTATCTTTTCTTTCTTTTTATGGAGAGGCGAGCATCTAAGTACCCATTGTTTTCAATGAACACTTGTCCATTTTTTAACTCTCCTTTATTCTTTTTTTTTCTTAGGGAGGTAGGCTCTACTCGCCCGTAGGACACTTGTCCATTTTTCATCTCCATCTTCTTCTTCTTCTTCTTCTTTTTTTTTTTAATCTACAACCCAAATCTCTTTTGCAATAACTTCTGAGAGGTAAATAAATGTAATGGAGCTTTTGTAAGATGTTGGCTAGCAATGAATGAGTGGATGGGTATAGTGAATATTTTTGGTTGCTCTCTCCTAAGATAGGAGTAGAACATTTTTGCTGGCTAGAGTGAAATAGATAATGGTATATATATTGTGGGTGTATATGTGGTGGATGCGTACTTCCAGGATGGAAATAGCATATAAGTGAGTGGAGTCGAGTGGAGTGGAATGTAGTGTGATGGAATGGAGTGGAGTGTACATGATCAGCATGACAAGTTTCTAAGGGTCGACAAAGATTGAACAAACTCAATGCAAAGCAAGCAGCCTATATATATCTCAAAGGGTTTTCCTAATCTAGGGAGCATGTATATATGGCTGTGGTAGGAGGTTCACACTCTTGTCACATAGGAACTTATCATGTGCATTTTCAATTTTCAAAATATAAATCTCCAGAAATCTAGTGTCACTAGGAGTAAGATCAAATAGTAGCTCAGACTATCATATATCATATCCGTCAATTACCTAGACTTTAGAGCAAGCATTTGCATCTCATAGGTCTCAGGTTTAGAGTAAAAATCAAATCAAAGTAATTTTGCAAATGGAGCTCAAGAGAAATTAAGCTTGAAAGCTAGGTACTAGAAAAGTATAACAGCGGAGCAACTATTCATCATCTCCATGTTGGCAGATTTTGGGGTTTATTTTAGTTGAGCAAAGTAAACTTAGTGTGCACTCTCTCTTGATCCTTTTATTCACACTCTAACAAAAGACTCTTAACAAACAACTAGACTTTATAAAACTAGACTCTTAAACAAACTTTCTAGCAAACAAAATATTTAACTAATAATATTACTATATAAATAGATAGTAAGATACTTACCTGGATAACTGGGGGTTTGCACTCCCCCAAGCTAGATTGGAGTGTGGTCTTCAATGTAGAAGTTGAGGTAGTCGGCGACAAGGGTGGCGCCTAACATATCTCTTCTCCTCTTGAAATCTGCTGATAAAATAGACAACAAAGCTAGTGGAACTTGATTAAGCGTTAGGGGTTAGCCACATTGCTTTAGGTTGCCTGGGATATGTTTTTGGATTTTCATTTTTCAAATTTTTATTTTATTTTATATGCAAGAAAAGATAAAGTACTTATGCATCTTATTTTATTTTTTTATGCCACCACAGCAAATAGCCTAGAGGTGTTAAGCCTCAGGGATATTAGCATGGGGCTTTAAGGTTTTTACAAAACAAAAGACAAAATATTTTTATTGTTTTCAAATGCAGATTTAAAATGCTATAATGATAAACATGATATGGAACGAATAAGTATGCAATGCGGGGATTTACATATGGATAACTTACCGAGTTACCTTTCGGCAAGGATTCGGCGTTTAGAGTCCTCCGAACAGGACTTCAAGTTCTGCTCTTTACTCCCATGGTATATCAGTTGTCACAATCGGTGACACTGATGATTCTATTGTCTCTTCTGATGATGTTCTGGGAGATGTCTTCTTCTTCCTCCATCTTCGTTTAGATAATCAACTTTTCTCTAGAGTACTTGATTCTGTTTTCTTTGTGGATGTATTAGGTGTAATAGAATTGATTTCTGCACTTACCTTTTCATCTTCTAGATTTTTGATCCACTGCCTCCTATGGCGGCGACGAGCTGTCCTGCTTTTCCTGGGTCTTTCATAATTATTATAACTATTAAAGTAAACACGTACCTTCTCCTTAGGGAATTGGAAATGAATCTCTCCTGTATGGATGTAGATGATTGCGCGAGTAGTGTTGAGGAATGGTCTCCCAAGCACTAATGGAGGATCTTCTTCCTTCCCCATGTCCATGACTACAAAGTCAGTGAGAACATAGTGGTCCATAATCTTAACTGGTACGTCTTTGGCAATTCCTTTAGGGATTCTATAAGATTGATCTACCATCTGTAGCTGCACATACGTTGGTTGCAATGGCAATTTTCCAAATAGTAATTCATATGTTACTTTTGCCATTAAGTTAATACCAGACCCCGTATCGCAAAATGTATTATAGAAATTCCATTGATTGATAAAGCAATGGATAGTTGGGGTACCTGGATCATCTTGTTGACAAAGCATAGGAGATTGAAGTAAATGATCATTATAAGATTTTATTTTATTCACTACCATTACCTTTGTAGGCTGCGCCTTCTTGTTTCTGTTCTGATTCCTTCTTCTGTTCTTGTTGTAAATTTCTATCTTTGGTTCTGAAACATATGAATAGGAATTTTGGGAATAAGTAAGAGAGGTGTGTACCTTGTTCTTGAAGTTGAATTTCTCCTTTTTCCCTTTGATGTTGAAACAAATCTTCGCACTGTCTGCGTAGATGATAGCTTTGGCTGAGCATAAGAATGGTCGACCGAGTATGATTGATCTTTCATTTCTTTCGGTATCTACGACTGCGAAGTCTGCTGGTACGTAAGAGCCTCTGATTCCCACACACACGTCTTCAAGGATCCCCTCGGGATAACAGAATGATTGATCTGCTAGCTGCAAGCACATATTTGTTTTCCAAAGCGGTTCACTATAAATCTTTTCATAAATTACCTTGGGTAGTATGTTCACGCTTGAGCCGAAATCACATAGAGCATTATCGAAGGTGTGCGGTCCAATCTGGATTGTGATGACTGGCCTTCTGGATCTTCTTTCTTAGGTGGCATCGAGTCATCCAACCAACAGCTTCCTGAGGTCTCTCTATAGTAGTTACCTGCATTATAAATATCAACAAGGTTTGCAGTTTCTAATTCTTCCGGCTGCCCCGGAATCTTACCTGGTGTGATTAGTGGAACAGAAAGCTGAGAAATCTTATCATCTTATTAAAACTGTGCTGATTTTTAATAGCTGAAGAAAAGCTTTCCAAACGAGTATTGATAAGTTCAAGAGCTTTATCATTAGTAGCTATTTTTCTAGACAGATTCTCCATGGTTTTACCTTGGTTAATAACAAGGTCTCTCAAGGAAGGTTGATAAGTATTAAAATTATTACCTGGATTGTTACCTTGGTAGTTGCCTTGATAGTTGGGCCTCTGCTGGTTTCAACCTTGATTCTTTTGAGGACGGAAATTATTGTTGTTATTAATGAAGTTGATGTCCTCCATAATCTCTGGGCAATTCCTGCCAGTGTGGCCTGTGTTTCCACATTCTTCACACGTCATGCGGGAGTCTTGAATTTGCATGACTGCCTTGGGTTGAGGATCTCTATCCTCGAGCTTCTTCATGATTAAGTCCATCTTGGCAGATAGCATATCTACCTCTTTTAGCTGGTGCATTCCTCTCTTGCGGGGTTGACGCTCTTCACTCCAACCTTGGTTGGAAGCCATCTTCTCCACAAGCTCTGTAGCATGAGTTAGTGTAAGTGATAAGAAAGCACCACCAGCTGCAGCATCCATAGTTTCACGAGCACTGGGAACTAGCCCATGATAGAAAGTCTGCATCAACAGCCACTTCTCCATCCCATGGTGTGGACACTCTGAAATATATTCTTGGAAACGCTCCCACGCTTCCGGGACTGATTCATCATGTTGCTGCTGAAAATTAGATATCTTCCCTCTTAAGGCATTCGTCTTGCCTATAGGAAAGAACTTAGCAAGAAAGGCTGTGGAACATATATCCCATGTTGTATTCTTCTCTTTAGTAGCATAAAACCATTGCTTGGCCTTTCCCAATAGTGAGAATGGGAAAAGACGGAGCAAGATTGCATCTTTGGATACGTCCTTCATAGTGAATGTGCTGCAAATCTCCAGGAAGTGTTGAAGATGAGCACTAGCATCTTCATGTGCCTTTCCGCAGAATTGACTAGCTTGCACCATGTTGATGAGCCCTGGCTTAAGCTCAAAGCCATTGTCTCCAACCTCTACCTTCGGACCAGTGAGAATGTTGTCCGTGGTAGGAGCTGAGAACTCACGAAGTGTCTTGGTTGCCATAGCTTCAAATTCAGGTGTTAAGCTTCGCCTGACTTGATCAATGTCCAAATCAGATGGTCTTGGTGACTCGAAGAAGATGATGATGATGATGATGTAGGTCTTTGGAGTTTGTGTCGAAGTTTTGCTCGCCTGCCTCGATTAATTTTTCGGGATCTTCAATATAATTTTTACGGGATGGTTCCAATTCATACATATATTTTTTCCTCGCATAAGATCAAAACAAATAGAAAAAACAGGGTTGAACCTGTTTGAGTATGTGATAATGGGTTCTCAATGCATTATGTGGTGTAAGTGATCTCCCTTGTTTCCTTATGTGATGTGTTTATAGGATTTTTGGCTAGCACCCTTTCTAACTAGGAAAGTTAGAAACAATACCAACTTAATAGGAATAACACTGTCTAAGTTTTGGCTAATACCCTTCCAAACTAGAGAAAGCTGAAAAGAAGCACTAGGAAAACTTATGTAGCTAGGAAAACACATTTTGAAAATTTTGAAATATTGACTATGCTCTTCCAAACTAGGAAAGTTTGAAAAACAAAGTCAAGAAAAATTATTTCTCTGGATAGACTACGCCTTCCCCGGCAACGGCGCCAGAAATGCTTGTTGATATTTCTAACACGATCTAAATTAGGAAGGCGAAAGAAATATATGTGGGATATCTATCTAATCATGTTAGCTTGGATATGGGATTAACCTCATGATCCAACAAAGCGAAGTTAGGCGGTGTTAGTAGTGGGATGTAAACTTAGCATCATTATCCATAGTGGAGTTAATCTCACCAGGATATGTACTCAAGGTATACCACTCATTTCTAAGCATTACCTATACACTAGTCTGTCACCCTAGCAATAACGCTCAAAGAAATGCGGGTATGGTATTTGTTGGTAGGCCTTGATAAAAGAATGAACATGATATCGCGCAAGCGCCACAGATAGAAATACCATCGTAGCACTTCACGGGAGTAATCCGGTATCGTATTTATATTTTACCACGGGGAAGGTAAGTCTATGGAAAGTAGAGAGAAAAAGGTATCTAATGATTTAGGAAGTGATTTAATTATGAGATCCACTTTACAGTAGTATAATGCGTAGTAGCCATATGCATCCAACATTACTCAACAGGATAAGTCACAAGATAAAGATAATTATATAAATGATAAATACCCAAGTCTAAGATCATCATATGCCACTAGTATCATACGAGCTATTAGCATGTTATAGAAAGAATAGAAAGAATATTCCTAAGATACTCCTAAATCATATATGTCAATGAATACTACAATTAGTGCAATACATCTAGCTATCATGGCAAGGGTGAATTACATCTACACATGGCAAGCATTACCAATAACAACCAAGGACAAAACTTGATCATTACCGTAATTATAAGCTCGACTAGTCCTACATTCGGAGGGTGGATTACAAAGGACTCAACAGAATTTGTCACTCCCGTGATCTACCACACGGCCCGGAATGTAGGGTGCAATTACAGATAAACGTTGTATAAACACCACGTTTACACATTGCTTACCACCCACATAGTGATCATCTACGTGGATGCTATACAATTCCATGCATAAGATATAAGACAAACTCACTAAACTAAACATATAATCATAGCATGCATAAACACATATCAATAAGAATATAATAATTATATAGATCAAAGCCATAACAATTGTATTCTGAATATAATAGTACTTACAGATCGAATACAAGAGAGAAGTCTCAAGAACGATGATCCTTGCTACTTCTTGACTATCAGGAACTCAAGATGAACTTGATCTTCCACTAGAACTAGCTAGATAGCTAACTACTTCTAGTATGAACTAGGGCTTAGGTCTAAACTTGGTTGGATTTGATGAGATTGAACTCAGCTGGTATGAATTGATAATGAAGTTGATTATTAGCCCTGGGGTCAGCTGGTCTTCTTATATAGGACTTGGCAATGAATGTGGACCCTTGGATCAAACCGACCTTCAATAACGGTGTAGATACAACCTCAAGATCGGTGGTAAACCGACATAAAAAAGTGAGGCTGACAGGTGGGGCCCACCTGGCGGCCGGCCTACATGGCATCGGGCGGCCGCCGTGGTGTCATGCCACCTTGGCTTCCGTTTCTTCTGGTGTTCTCTGGTACCTTCTAGAATGTTTTTTAGTACACTTTTCATATGGTTGAGTTACTTCACGGTCAAGTCTTGTCACAATATCAAAACTCATATGTCTTGTATACCCCTAAACTATTGTTTGGTCTTTAACTTGAGCCCTTATTTCATGTTAATTGACTAATAAAATTAAGCTATAACAGGTTATGCTCAAGCCGCAAGGTTAGCGTCATCATGCTACTACGAGACTTGCAACCATTCTCTTAAAAGGTTTACAAAGAGAACCAAGAGATGGTTGTGATCTTCGTCAAGCACTCGGCTAGAAGCAAGACAAAGTCAAGAAGACCGAGAGGTGAGCATGTAGGAAGTCTCAATTGACAACTTGTTATGCTCAAAAACAAATTTCTGCTTGGTCTCAAGAGTTGTTGCTTCATGCATGTCCATGGCACATGAGGTTTTATTCTCAAAAGATTTGTGATGAAGGACTAACCTTTGAATCTCGACCACCGTGAAGAACAATGTTTTGTTGGCCGGAGGGACATGACTTGCGTTCGAGTTATAAGTTAACTGTATATCTCGTTCTCTTCGGATGGCGCTCTACATTTGCTCTTTGAGCACGGTGAGGAACATGCCGAAGTCTTTTCGTCCGAACCCGTAAGTTCTTTTCCTTTTGAACTTGAGTACGGAGTTCTTTTGGTCTTGGTGTCTTAGTATTGTTTCTTGCTTCTTACAGGGTTGCCTACGTCATAGGCCGATGCTGGTCGGGTTCGGTTTGTTGAGGTTTTCGCTCTTGAAGTGAAGCCGCTTGTGACTTCTGGTTTGCCCCCGTGTTCCTCGTGGTGTCCTTTAGGTAAGTACTCTTGTTGGCAAGTTCTTTTCTGGTAGAACTTGAGGTGTCTTAACACGTGAGATTCTTTTTCGTAGGAGGCCTTTGTGAAGTTCGGGAGACTGTTTCTCCGAAGTTCTTCCGAGCATCTTGCATTGATGTCTCCCCGGTCGTGGCGATCTTGGTGGTCAATCTTCTACCGCGCATTTTTCGTCACGGAGGCTATTCTAGTGCGTACTTCGCGGCTGGTACTTGATCCGCCGCCGCTACCGATCTTCGTCGGGATCCTTCTCTTTCTGATTTGAAGGTTCTTGTAGAGTCTATTGATTCTGAATTTGAACGGGACCCCGAGTTGCTGATTGCCCGGGTGTGTATAGCATTGCAATTCTTTGCTTTCTGTCGCCTTTGACCACAAGTTCTAGGTATATTTCGGGCTCTTTTCTTGACTACCTCTTTTTTTTGTTGGGTTGTCTTTGGTCGACTTGTTTCTATTTTCGTTGCAGTCCTTTGTGCGTGACCTTCCTGTTTTCTCTTCCGCCCATGAGAGTGATTCTCGAAGGTGAGATCGCCCGTCTTCGAGAGTCACGGCGAGTTCTTCGTGTCAAGCTCGGGGAGGCGTGGGCCCTTTCTTGATGGGCCGGAGGAGTCTTACAACAAGGTGTTGGGGAGGTCAAAGGTATTTTTCACTCCTCGTTGTCCTCTAGAGTTGTTTTGCTGCTTTGGTTCTTTTTCGACTTGGTGTCCTTGGTTCTAGCTCTTCGGGGTGACCAAGACTGGTCGAGACCACTATTGGTGATCTGCGGGTTGAGCTCCAGCGCACGAAGGATGCCTTGGCTGCTCTTGAAACCAAGTTTACGGAACTCAAGGTAACCGTCTCTCCTCTTTTTGGGCGCATCCGTCTTCCCTGAAGATCATGGCTTGTCCGGGAGGGTTTCTTCCTCATGCGTCCAACGCTTCCGCTTCTTCGTGGGGAGATGTCATTTGGGAGGCTTTTGAGGAGTTCCCTCTACTACTTCCATCATCTTGTGCCCGACTTGCCCATTGCCGAGGTTGTGAACGGGTTTGTGGCTGATGCTCATGCGAGATGATGGAGAAGGAAGACCCCGTGGTGGATGCGGCCGTGGTGTCTCTTGTCGACACCATTGATCTTGGCATGAATGAGGAGGTGGTTCTTGACTTTGATGAGGCCCTGAGTGCCTAGTTGTGGTGGCTTTGTCCACTTTGTAATGAATACTTGTGTTGGCCTATTGGTTGAGGGCCTTTTGAACACTGTAATGTGCTTTCCTTGAGACTTTTAATATTTTCTATATCGTCATCGTGCGTGGACTTCTTGCAAATATTTTTCTCTTGTTCGCTTCTTGAGCTTTTATCCGCTTCTTGTCGCTAGGGTCTTTTTCTTCTGGTGACTTAGTTGCATCCTCTTTCTTTGTCGTTGAGTGGAGTTGATTGCTTGGATTTGCGCCTTTAGAATTCTTTCCTTAGGCTTACGGCTTCGTCCTTCTTAGGTGAGGCTATGCCAAGTAGATTAGAGTCTTGCTCGGATTGTCCAGGGTTGTTCTCTCGACTTGTTCAAAGCTTGCCTTCTCGTAGACCTGCCGTAAATAGGTTGAGTCTTGCTCCGAGTTGTCGGGGGTTGTTTTCCGACTTGTTCAAATCTTCTTCTTCTTGTAGACCCGTGAAGATAGATTGAGTCTTGCTCAAATGCGTTAGAGTTGTTTCTTCTCTGTCGCAGTAGCTGGCCGTCTTCTAGGCCTGCTAGAGTAGATTGGAGTCTTGCTCCTGGTTGTC
This sequence comes from Hyparrhenia diplandra, assembly GCA_015847255.1. Classification (NCBI taxonomy): domain Eukaryota; kingdom Viridiplantae; phylum Streptophyta; class Magnoliopsida; order Poales; family Poaceae; genus Hyparrhenia; species Hyparrhenia diplandra. The sequence goes on from JADLZK010010001.1 coordinate 158,299, forward strand.
AGGGTTGTTCTCCTGACATGTCAGTTTGCCTTCTTCTTCTAGGCCTGCTGAAGTAAGTTGGAGTCTTGCTCCTGTGCGCTTAGGGTTCTTCTCCCGGACGCTCGACTTGTCTTTTTTTAGACTCGTCATAGAGGTTTTGGAGTCATGCTCCGTGTACCAGAGTTGTTTTTTTCTCTGGGTTTTTAGCTTGTCTTTTCTTAGACTTACTGATAATGTTTGGGGTCGTGCCCCCATTTGTCAGGGTTGTTTTCCTCTAACAAGTGACTTGTGTCTTCTTCTAAGACTTGTCACGAGAGTTGGAGTCTTGCTCCTGGCCGTCCGGTTTCTCCTTTAGGCCTCTAGCGTTGTCTTTCTTAGACTTGGTAGTATGATTTGGTGGAGTCTTGCTCCGAAAAGAGTTGTTCTAACTCTGGGTTGCCTCTTCTGGGCTAGGGAGCTCCCATGCCGTCCGGTGGACTATGACATGACATCCCATGTAAGGTTCTCAGTCCGGGCCCATTTAAGTGCATTGCGGACTGAAGGGCAAGATGGTTGGGTTTCTATTTCACAACACTACAATCCACCTTGCCTGGTTTGGGCTGCTCTACTTTCTGAGAGACTTGATGTGAGACGATGGGTTTCTATTTCACAACACTACACCGTTCACGCCCCGATTTGAAAGGCCGTCCCGCCGTCATTGGACATAGTGGCGCTTTCTAGACCCTCGATGGCCTCTACGACCTAACGTGCGATTCTGACCTTCTCTTTTTTAGAGTTACGACCCTCGATCTCCCGTTAGGATTTAAGGAGTGGGGCTATTCGCAGCTAGGGCGTCGCGAGGTTCCATCCTTGATTTTGACCTCCGTTACGGTGGTGGGGGTAGCCTTCTTTTGGTGGACTTCCTTTTCGGGTGCGGTCGGGCTGTTTTGTTCTTCTCCCTTGGGAGGAAGGTAGCTTCGATTCTGTTGACTTCTTTCTGTTTTGAAGTGCGAGGGAGCTGTGTGACCTTTCCTTTGGTTGGATGGTCTAGAGTTGTTCTCGGGCCGCCTTCTTCTCGGCCTTGAAGTGTCGAGAGTTGTTTTTCTTTTACGCATCTTCTCTTCGCGTCTTGGTGGCCTTGAGTCTCTAATTATGGGTAGAACCTTCCGAGAAATGGCTTATGTGCCAAGAGTTTCTGATTTCTTCCCTTTGCATTGTCATCAACTGGTAGGTTCCGGTCCCGATGACTCTTTTGACGGACGAAGAGTCCTTCCCATGGATTTGGCGACTTGTGCTTGCCTTCTATCTTCTGATTTCTTTTTGAGTACTTGATCTCACGGGTTGAGTTTTCTTGGACGTGTGCTTTTGTCATAATGCCTTCTCGAGTCCTGCGGGTATCTTATGCTCTGAAGGGTGGCATCCGTCGACTTCTTCGCACGGATCAATTTCAAGTCTTCTTGTTCGTTCTCCTTCTCCTTCTTTGAATTGCTCAATTCTTGAGAGCTCCATATTAGGTCTCGGTAGAGCGACTTTCCGACCGTAGGTTAGGAAGAAAAGGAGAATAGCTCGTTGCTCGCTGATTTGAGTTCTTAGGCCCTGGGCGACTTTTGGGATTTCGTCAATCGATTTGGCTTCGTAGTCTTTGAGTTCTTCATACGGTCTAGGCTTTAGCCCGGCGAGGATTAGCCCATTGGCCCTTTCCACTTGCCCGTTAGCCTGAGGATGTGCCATAGATGCATAGTCGATATGTATGCCGCAGTCTCGTGCCCAATCTTCGAATTCTGCCGCTGTAAAGGGTGATTCGAGGTCTGTAATGATCCTGTTGGGTACGCCGAATCTGTGCATGATCTCTTGTATGAACTCGACTGCTTTGGTTGAGCTGAAGGTGACCAGTGGCTTGTATTCTATCCACTTGGTGAACTTGTCGATGGCGACGAAGATGTATTCATATCCTCCTTTGGCTCTTTTGAGTGGTCCGACTTGATCCAGTCCCCAACACGAAAAAGGCCATGATGGTGGTATGCAGATCAGGTTGTGAGCTAGTACATGCGCTGTCTTGCAAACATCCGACATCCTTTGCATCTTTCGACGAGTTCTTCGCGTCTTTGAGAATTTTGTTGGCAAGAGTATCGGTTCTCGTGCTTTTCCGACGAGCGTTCTTGACGCAGCGTGGTTGCCGCAACATCCAGAGTGGATTTCTTTGAGGATTTCTTTTCCTTCTTCAGAGCTTATGCATTTGAGTAGTACTCCTGATGATGCTGCTCTTTTGTAAAGCTTGTCCCCAATGATCACGTAGTTCTTGCTTCCCCTTAAGATCCTTGTGGCTTGGCTTTGTCTTGGGGTAGCGTCTTATTCTTGATGAAGCTAATGATGTCTTCGATCCGGGAGTTGTTCTCGCGACACGGAGATATTATCATTACTCCCGTTTAGAGTGATGGCTCCATGTTGTCTTCTTTCCTGGTTCTCTTTGATTGAGGGCTTCAAGAGTTCTTCGATGAATACTCCCGGTGGGACTTGAGCTGTCGGATCCGAAGTTTGGCCGGTGCGGCTGCCCACGTTTGCGCCCCTGAGCACGTGCGGGATCTCTAGGCCTTGGAAGTTCTTTTTTTTTTTTTTATGCGTGCCGCGTAGTAGAGGCCCATGTTGTCCTTGGTGCAGTCCCAATCCTTGTTGACTTGATTGATGACAACGAGTCGCCATATACTTGAAGTCTTTTGATTCCGAGTTCTTGCTACTTTGAGGCCATGGATGAGTGCTTCATACTCGCCTCGTTGTTTGTAGCTTGCCACATGATTTGTAGCACGTATTTGAGTTGTCTTCCTTACGGAGATATGAATAGAATCCCGGCCCCTGCCCCCGAGCTTCAATGATCCATCAAGTACATGTTCCAATGCTTCTTGATGTCATCGGGTATGGGTTGTTGGAGCTCGTCCATTCTCGCTACGGTCCGGAAGTGCCGGGATTTGATTTTCTCCGTGGGGTGAACTCTATATTTAGTGCTCCGAGTTCAACTCGCCCATTTTGATATGCGCCCCTGTTGAATCTCGTTCGCTGAGATGTCCCCGCGAAGCGGGGAGTCCGTGACCACCTGTTATCTTGTGGCCGCCAGTAGTGCCGTAGCTTCCTTGAGGTGATCGCATATGGAGTAGAGTAGTTTCGCACGTGAGGGTATCGAGCTTTGGATTCGACAAAGACACTTCACTCACGTAGTAGACTGGCCTCGCACTTTGTTGGTGTATCAGGGCTCTTCTCTCTCCACGATGATTGCCGAGCTGACCACCATGTTGGTTCTTTTGCTATGTACAAAGCATGAGTTCTTCTTGAACTTTTGGAGGAGTTAGGATGGAGCTGATGTTGGGTACTTGTTTGAGTTCTTCAAATGCCTTGTCCGCCTCTTCAGTCCCTCGAACTTCCCTTGGTCTTGATCGGTTTGAAGAAGGGAAGTCCCTTCTCTCCGAGCTTTGATATGAATCGCTGAGTGCCGCCATGCACCCCGTGAGTTTACGGGACGCCCTGACGCGCCGGGGGGGTTGTTTCATCTCCGTGATTGCTCACGATTTGCTTGGTGTGGCTTCTATGCCTCATTACCGCGACCAAGAACCCTAAAGTTGTCCCGATGGTACTCCAAAAACGCATTTGGTTTGGGTTGAGCTCCACTTCCACTTCTTGAGGTTTTGAAAGTCTCTTCCGTGTCTGGAATCGAGTGTCCGTTCTCTTGTTTTCACCACCACGTCATCTACGATGACGCCGGCGTTTCCGCCAATCTGCTCTCCCAAGCAATGCTCAGACGCCCTTTGATACGTTGCCCGGTGTTTTTTAATTCAAGTACATTATTTTTGTAGCGAAGAAGCACCGAACGGAGTGATGAAAGAGGTCTTGCTCTAATCTTCCTTCTTCACACGCAATCTGATGGTATCCTGAGTAGCAATCCAAGAATGATAGCAGAGCTGATCCTGCCGTGGAATCTACTATCTGGTCAATCCTTGGTAACCCGAAAGGATCTTTCGGGCAGTGCTTGTTCAGGTCCGTATAGTCTACACACATGCGCCATTCTCAAGTGTTCTTCTTTTGTACCGTAACCGGGTTAGCTAGCTAACGGATGTAGGATTTCTCTCGATGAACCCGGCCGTGAGCGCTTTCGCGATCTCCTTCTTGATGGCTTTTTCTTTTTCGTGAGCGCGCCCGTCTTTGTCCGATGGGTTTTGACCCTTCGTTGATGCCGATTCTGTTCTCGCCCGGCTCTTTTGGAACGCCGGGCATATCGGTGGTTTCCGTGCAAAGATGTCTTTGTGTTGCCTTAGGAAGTCGGGTGAGCGCGAATTCCTATTTTGGAGATAGGTGAGCACCGATGACGCCGCCTTGAAGAATCACCCGTTTTGCAAGTCGATGTGCTTGACGTCCGCTTCTTGTGGGGGTGCCAAGATTGCTTGTTTTTTTGTTTGGAATCTCGAGTTCTTCCGATTTGTCTCCTCAACCATCTTGTTGACTTCTTTCTTTTCCAAGAGCTCTCCCGTCTTGTTTGCAATTTCGATGGCTTGTTGACTTCTCTTTCGGACTTCAATTTTTCATACTCGCTGGATCGCCTTGATATTTGTTCCGTGCTTGCATGCGCGCGTTGTTGCTCGTCTCGGCGCCCATTCTTCGGCTTGTTCTTCTTCAGCCTTGCTTGACGTTGATCTTCTCCTTCGTCTTCTTGGGTTCTTTCATCCGCCGATATGTTTGATAGGCCTTCGTGGCGGTGGATCTCGATGTCGGGGGCATCCGGGACGGTTAAGCGGGGAGCGAGTTCTTGCCACCATTAGGATCTCTCTCGGTAGGCATGGTCTCGGTCGCCACTCCTTCCGGGCCCGTGGTCCTCCCCGGCTATCTCTCGCTTCCCGCGGTCTACCTTGGTGAGGGTTCTTGGCCGTGGATGATGCACTCCCCAGGGTCCTTGTTAAGACGAGCCCTCTTTGCGCGCCCTTCAAAGGAATCTCTAGCTTCCTCTTGAACGTCATCTTGACGCGCTTTGTGTCGTGACGCCGAAAGGCGTAGTCCGGTTGGGAACTGGAAAGGTAGTCCGGCTTGGTAGCGGAGTTGTTTCCGGTGTCGCCTTCCTTCTTCGAGTCGGGTAGCCTTCCTTGAGCGATCTGGAGAAACTCCGATCCGAGTCAAAGTGTTCTTTGAATGATTTGGAGAAACTCAATCCGAAGTCAAAGTGGCTTCCCTTGTCCGAGTCGAGGTGGGAGGAGAGCTTCGAAGCTGTCTTGAGTCCGTCTTAATGCCTTGGATGTCCTCCCCGAGTTGGTTTTGTAGTCGGGTTCCGCCCCCCGTCGGCAAGAAATCGCCGGGGATCGCTTCGAGCTTGTCCTCCATGTTCGAGGCGGTTTCGGGCGAAGCGCCGATTCTCGGAGCTTCTACGAAGTTCTCGTTCTTCGGTTTTGGATTCCTTGATGATGTAGCTCGAGTCTTGCCGCCGTCATTGATCTCGCAAGCCCATGTCCCGAAGATGATTGTCTTCTTCGCCGGTGAGCTCATGATGTCGTGGTCCGCCGGACTCTCGTGCTGAAATTCGACGAGAGCCCCTACCGGGCGCGCCGGTGCCGATGTTTTACGACCGAGAGCCCGCCCACGGGGTGAACCGGCAGTTTGTTCGGCCTCGATGAACCCGGAGCCCGGCGGTTTGTTGCGCAGCTTGACATTGAGAGCGGGTTTTTATATCGGTTGGGGCCCTCGATCCTTGATCGAGTAAAGACCTTTACGCCCGGTCGGCGGAGCCTGTTTTTTATTGATGGGGTCAACCGAGAATCGGTTGTGGTGTTTACAAAGACTTTGATGTGTTCAAGTTGCGCTCTCCTCTACAAGGTGCTCCTTGGTCGCCTTTTATAGTTCAAGGGACCAAGGAGCTCGCTACGGTCCTAGTCGGATACAGAGAGGGTTGTCCGTCGAGGATTCGAACACCCGAATTCTAAACATTGATCTGACTAGAGTTCTATCCTAGTTACAACAGAAGTCACCATAGCTACGCTTCCATTGCCTTCTGAGAGTTGTTTGTGGCCGCAGGCTAGGATAGAACCCTGCGAACAACTCGGTAGAGTTCTTTGGTGATCCCGTATCCACAGTGTTGCCCTTTGGCACAATTTAACTTAAGCAAAAGAATTGTCTCCTGATTTGATTTGAAATGTGTTATGCCTGCAACCTGCTCTACTCATTATTAACAGTAATAGATAGTGTTACTATCTTATCATATTATAAAATTACCAATGTTTGGTGATTAATTAACTGTTATATATGTGATGCATCGGGTACACAATTATAGTCGAGATGCTACTACCAAGATGGTTGATGAATTGTGCAAGGCACGCATGCAAAGAGAATAGCATTTGTGTCACTCTACGCTAGTATTATAAGGACTACTCTAATCATGCTACCCAATTAGAAGGTTTCATCTTTTCAGTAATTGCCTATGAAGCATTCTAAAAGCCAAACACCTCATTCAGAGTTGTCCGCTTGAGGAAGATGATCGGGTCGCCGAGGTACTCGGCCGGCTCCGACGGGCTCTCTCAAAAAAAAAAAAAAAGAACATACGGGATCCACCATACCTCTTTAGTGTCTGTAAGCTAATGGGTTTTCGTAAGATGTGTACCGGCAGAGGAAGGAATTCAAATTATTGAAAGATGTCACTCATCACCATATGGAGGACACTATGGATCATTCAGAACCCATGCTAAGATCTGGCAGAGTGGATTCTTTTGGCCAACAATGCATGAAGATACCAAGAATTTTATAAGGAGATGCAATGCTTGCCAAAGGCATGGTAATATCAATGCAAGAGATGCCATGCCTCTCACCAACCACCTACAGATAGAGCTCTTTGACGTATGGGGAATCGACTACACGGGACCTTTCCCACAGTCGAAGAACTATGAGCACATTTTGGTAGCAGTTGATTACGTGTCCAAATGGGTTGAAGCTATGCCATGCAAAAAGGCCAATTCAAAGAATTCAAGGAAGAAGTTTGAAGAAGTAATATTTCTAAGATTTGGAGTTCCAAGGATGGTAATAAGTGATGGAGGAACACATTTCACTGATAAAAAATTCCATGAATACTTAAAGAAGCATGGAATTTGACACAACGTTGCTACACCGTATCATCCTCGCACAAGTGGCCAAACAGAACATCAAATAAACAAATCAAGAACATATTACAGAAGACAGTGAATGAGATGGGAACTGTATGGAAAGATCGATTACCCGAATCACTTTGGGCATACAGAACAGCATACAAGACACCTTTGGGTATGTCACCATATCAGTTGGTCCACGGAAAGACTTGCCATCTACCTGTGGAGCTAGAATTCAAGGCACATTGGGCTATCAAGCGATGGAACATGGATCTTGAAGCCGCATGAGAAAAGAGGAAACTGCAACTATCAGAATTGGAAGAATGGAGAGAAAAAGCCTATCACAATTCAAATATCTATAAAGAAAGAATTAAGAGATGGCATGATAAGAGAATCAAGAAGAAGGAGTTTACACCAGGAGATAAAGTATTACTTTTTAATTCCAGGGTTAAATTATTCGGGCACGGAAAGCTTCGAAGTAAGTGGGAAGGACCATTCACGGTGGTGAATTCATTATCGCATGGAGCAGTAACTCTTCAAACTAGCGAAGGTACGTTATTCAAGGTAAATGGTCATCGTCTTAAAATTTTTCTTGAGCCTGATATTCCTTCTGTAGTAGTCTATAGTCCGGATTTTTGCATTTTGCCATGATTGCTTAGAAATTATTCTTCGAATCAAATGAAAACAATTAATATAAAATTATGGGACATATATGGGTCCAATAGACAGCAGGAAAAAAGATCGAGGTGAATGGGCCCAGGTCACGGACGGCCATCCGTGCTCAATGGGGCCGGCCGTCTGCCCTGCCACGTGGCCATTCGCACCGACCTTTTTCTCGTATATTTTTGCGATCATTCTTGTTATGGGAATTTATGCTAGAGTCTCGATCTAGATTTCCTTCGTAGGATCCTATTTTAGGAAGCCAGAGCCATCCTCCCAGCTATATATATGTCCCTAGACCACCCCCTCCATCTCATCTCATATCATTTGAGCCTATTCGACTTTTTGTTGAGAGGGTTCTCTAATTGAAATTTTATTAATGGCTGAAGAGAGAAACACGGATCTTGTGCCTACGCACAGGAGACCTGTCCTTACCATCCCTGCCATGGAACCCAGTGGTTCTAGGCAGCCTCGCTTCCAACTTAACCAAGAGCGTCTCATACAAGCGAGGGAGTTCTTTCATCAAGCCAGGCTCAACGAACCTATTCGCATTCTAGAGCGAAGGAGAAGCAATATAGTCATCTCGGAGGGAGCTAGGCTGGCACCTAGGCCTACTCAAGCTACAAGGAGGGCGCCTGAGGAGGTGTCCAGCGCAAGGTTCGTGATGGCACTCCCTCAGACAACTCTAGAAGGGACGTATGCTCCTCTAGGAAAGGTGCAGTACATCCCCCGCTTGCTGACTCCACCACAGAACTCCAAGAAGAGGGCAGCACCAGAGCAAGGCCCATCAGAGCCAGCGAAGCGCTTCAGGAAGACGGTGGCAATGGTCGACAAGAGGGTCGACATGGTCAACGACAACCTGAAGATGGCAATAAAGACCGGCACTGCCCAGGCCAAGATAGTCAATACCATGCATGAGCAGCTGCTGAAGATAACCAACAAAGTGAAAACCCTTAGAAAGCACATGGAGCTTATCTATGACATTCTAGGCTTACATGAGTAGAGCCTTAGTTATGGTTAGGGTTAAATAAATGAGTGTGAGAATCTTTAAGTTAAAGTCTTTAAAATTTATGTTTGAGTGCGAGTGATTGGTCGAGTCAGTGTGATCGAAAGTCAGTCGACGATTAATAAATAAAGTTTTTATTGAGTTTTAATTTTGTCTTTAAAGTTTTTAATGTTATTATGAAGTTATTATTGTTTACTTTATCTCTCTATTTATTTTTGGATATGCGTTTGTCTCCACATATTTTGCAGAGAAAGAGAAGAATGAAGGAAACAAGTGTGGGGAGAAACATGACAGTACAGTCTACAGTCAGGTTATAAATTCTAAACACTCTTTATTTTAGGCTTAAGCTGTTTAATTATAATGAATTATTGCATTAATATTGTTTAGAATCATACTTGTGCTTTTAGAATTATATTTTTACTTATCCTGTTTAATTTAATACTTAGGTTGTCTCAATTTAATTTTTAAGCTGTTGAATTAATATAAATTTTTAATTGAGACATGATAATTTATTTTAACCATAACTTAAGTGATAGACTTACATAATGTTTTCCTAAAAATCTTTTTTGCTATTGGGAACTTAATTAATTAGGGACCCCATATTACTTAAGTTGTTGTGGAATATGATATAGAAGAATAATGAGAACCTGAATCTTGATATCTTGTTACTAGAGAATTTTATTTTAAATGCTTAAAAATCAATAGCTACACTTCTCCTGTGTGATAATTGCTATGTCCTACCAAAGCCATATAATTTGATAATTAATAATTATTTAAAGAGCCCAGCTCATAAGCTGCTTATTTTTGTGTTGAGTTGTTTCAAACCTTGTGACCTATGTAGTGTGGTTTATCATATTTTTGAGATCAAGAGCACGTACACCCAGATATATATGCTGCTCTTACACCGAGAGTACGCAAAAACATGCTTCTTTCCATCCCAAAAATCTATTCCTACACTGGAAATAGATGCAAAAATAATTAGGATTTATTAAGTGCTCATTACATTTCGTATCTCTCTGTCATTAAGTTTGTTGCAATAAAAGACAAAAGGCATGGGCTATGCAAAAATAAAGTATTGAAAAAAAGAAAAAGAAGAGAGAAAAAAAAATGGACAAGTGTCCGCAATTAAAACAATGGGTACTTAGATGTCCGCCTCTCTAAAAAAAAAAATAGCCCATGGTCCTTGTTCTTAAATATTTTAAGTATTCAAAGAAGAGAGATAAGTTTCTCTCGAGCATTGTAGGATTAGGATTTGCCACTATATATCCACACACATTGCACATCTTGATCTTGATTATGAAAGAACCCCTGCATAGATCTGAGTTTTGACTTCACGATATATGCAAAGTAAGTATGCTATTCCTTGACATACCTCAGTAACTCCATATAAGCCTGTTAAATATTTAGAGGCAATAAATGCTTTGGTGAGGATCCAAAAATACCACATATATTGAGTGATTGAGAGTATCACTTACAGAAGAAGGTAAGCTATGTTTTCTTTTCAAAATTATTACAAAAACTCCAATTGACTTGACTAAAGATAGGAAGGTGATCTTTTTTTTAGCTTACTTGCCTGCTTTCTCAACCGCCTAAAGTTTTGTGGTAGACACTCGAATCCCGCAGCAGGGAAAGATTAAGGAATACTTATGTTTGATGTCTTGATCTAAAGTTAAGTCTAAAGTAAACCATCCTTTTCTCGAGACAAGTAAAAGCCCAAGTGTGGGGAACTTGTTGATGGTAGATAACATCTAAAATTAATTATTAAATATGCTATCAATCAAGGGATCAATGCTACTAAAAGATTGTTATTACTAATAAATTCCATGAGTTTTGTTGTATACTAAGTTTTACAGAAAAATCCAGAAAAAGAGTAGAAAAGAATGGAAATTGAGAAACGGAAGAAAAGGACCGAAATGTAAGGATTAGTATGAATTCCAAGGACCTAAAAGACAAGAGAAGACACCTCACGGAAGGTGGACCCACACATCGCCAGTGGGGCCAGCCCGTCCGTAAGGCCCATGGCGGGCCATCCGTGCCACATGGCGCCACATGGCCAGCACGGAATCTTGTTACAACCGACTTTGAGATCAAATCTAGGCCGCCCAATCAAGTCGGTTTGATCCAATGGTCGAGATTCATCCTAGGAGGCTATATAAGTAGGGGCAAACCATCCGGGGGGCGATAAACCCCTATCCCCTCATGGCCCATCATGGTGTAAGGTCCTAAAATGGCTAGAGGGGGGTGAATAGCCTAATAAAATTTCTACAAGTTGACTAGAGCAAACTTATTAGTAAAACAATCGGCGTGAATAATGTTAGCTTTGCTCTAGCTCTACACGGTTAGGCAAGCCACCTATTTGCATAATTCTAATTGAACTAAGATCTCTAATCCACTCACAAGGCTAGGTTGCTAATTTATTCCTATATGAGAGCACTACACACTTACAAGAGCAACTAGCACTAGACTATCAACTAGAATCAACTAAACAATTACAACTTATCAAGCTACACAACTAAGAGCTACACAAGATAGATATGAAACAATGTAAAAGCAACTATGAGAGGAGAGCTTGTTATACCGACTCGTAGTGGCAATGAACCAATCACCGATGAAGATAGACAATATGAAGCCAATCACCAATAGAGACAATGAACACGATGATTTGTTCACCCAGAGTTCACTTGTGCACCGACAAGCTAGTCTCCGGTTGTGCCGACCAACACAAGGATGGTGCTCAAGCTAGGCGGTGACACTTGCTAGCTCCAAAGCCACCACTCACAAGTGAGGTACCCAAGACACGAGCAATCCACTAGAGTTGCAATTCGTCGCTCCAACGGGGATGCACAATAACCCCTCACAATCAACCGGAGGTGGCCAAGAACAAGCTCCAACTCTTGCCAACGCCTCCACCAATCACCGAGCTGGCTAAGAGTGGTGCTCTCTAAGAGCAACAAGAAAATCACCGGCCATGATGAACCTCAAGTGCCTCTAAATGCAATTCTCAAAGCAATGCACTTGAATCTCCACAAATCTCTCAAGAATGTGCTCACAAGCAATGTGAGAGAGTGGGAGAGAGTTGGCTCAGCTCACAATGTGTTAGGATCAATCAAAATGTCCAAGAGAGAGAGCACAAGCCGGCCAAACCCATATATATAGACTCCCCATCGAAATAGAGCCGTTGGGGGAGGTGCGCGATTTTTTCCACGCGTCGGACACGCCGCCGCCACTTCCTGGTGCGCCGGCCCGCGTTGAAACCGCACACGGGAACTAGCCATTGGCCGCCGCCAGACGCAGCGACGCAGCCCGAGACGGCATCCGCCGGGCGCGCCCCGCCGCGGCGCCGCCGCCCGCCCGATCAAGGCTGCGGGCGCGCGCGCCAAATGCGCCAGCGTGGCTTGCCACGGGCGTCGCCCGCCGCGCCCGCGCAGAGCCCTACCGCCAGCTTTCAGTAGGCCGGACGCCGGGGCCCGAACCCAGGTGGCTGGCCGTCGCGATAACGCCGACAGCCACAGCGTTCGTGTGGTAATGATCTTTGCGAGATGAAGTCATTCTTCATTGCCTTCGTTTCGATCCAACTTCCGCCACTTGTTCCATGTTGCCAACATGTCGAAGAACACCTCGAGCACGTGTGTTAGCATTTTGAAAATATTTTCTCCACGGCAGCGAAGTTAACTCTCTAGGTTAGAATGCATGCACATGATTTTGAACCTAGAGGCACATGAGGATCACCGGTTCCGACGTTTCTCCCCTCTTGATAGTCCGGCTATCGATCCTAAATCACTCACACCCTCTATGGTGTCTTGAGTGTGAAATCAAAATGGCCCTATGGTTATACCTTCACCTTGAGCCCATTTTGATCCTCGAATCCACTCCAGGCGATGTTGGGTGATTGCTCAACACAGCACTTTATTGATGATGAAATGGTTTACAAAGTGGTCATTCAACCTCGCGAATACAAAGGATCTCAGGGGGTATTTATAGGCCCCCCTGACTTCGTAGTAGTACAAAATATTACAGAAACTTTGAGATGAACCTATTCACTATATCTTTCCCCGCGAAGTTGTGTTCTTTGTCTTCGCGGTGCTTTTCTTAATCCTCCTTACTATTGTGTGACTTCTTGGCGGAGTTGTTATCATCATCTTCGCTTAAAAACCTGAATTCGCGTTCTTTTGTCTATTGATGTAGACACTTCTCCGCGAAGCCTAATCCCGCGAAGTCATCTTTGACGCTTTGACTTCGTTCCTTTTCTATTGCTAGTCCAAATGTCCCGCAACCTTCAAAGTTTGGGATGAAAGTTTACTAAAATCAAAGTTAGAACTCCAACAAAGAGCCTCGTGGGCTTAAGGCCGACTTCAAAGGCGTGAAACCCATTTAACTTAAGTTTTTTTTCGACAAACTTCGCTTGATCAAACGTCGCCCCTGCACTTTGAAGTTGGACTTTCACTTCGCGAATACCTTTGCTTGATGAAGGGTTTTTTTTTTAAAATTGACCCCAACGGCTAGTTTGACCGAAGTGGTCTATAAATAGCGGAGTGACCCCCTGTTTTCCTCATCTTTTCGAAGAGGGGCCACCTTTTTGAAATTTTTCCTAGCGTAGCGAAGTCAAAATTTTGTGCAAAGTCGTTCTTCTCCGAAGTCTCTTGTCTGAGCGGAAGTTTTTAGCTTAGTTGATCTCAAAGTGAGTTACCTCCCGAAGCTGGTTTCTTGACTTTATACCTATATACGTATACTTTTATAATGCTTTTTTGATTTTCAGGATGGTCGGTTGATGAAAATGTGTGTTTGTGTCTCAAGAAGATGAGATCGAGTAGTCATCATCTCATAATCAAGAAAATGAGAATTCGACGAAGGACTTAGTGATGTGTCTGCTTCGAATCGAATTGGACTATTGAGCAACGCAAGGTGCAACTATATTTTGGATGTTGTAGTTTTAAAACAGCTCGAGGCCAAAAGCAAATATCTCCTGCATCTAAGAACAAATGGACCGATGGGTGGTACAATTATTGGTTTTATCACAAAGTTCCTATGGTGGAGGAGAGGCTTGGTAGGAAGGGTGTGGTTAAGAGTTACCCTTTTGGCTTCAAGCATGCATAGGGAGCAATTTGATTGCAAACCTAAATTTTCCAAGTCTCAGAGTTATGCCGAATGCTTGAAGGCTTTTGGGAAAGTTGTTTTTCAACAATCTACTCGAGATCTTGTTGAAGAGTATGTCGCTGCTGGTGTTTGGCCACTTTCCCTTGGTTGGGACTTTCTTCGCTATCATACGAAGAAAATCAGAGAAAAGGATTACATTTTCCCGGATAGAGATACTATAAAGCCTTCAAAGTTTGATACAGAAGAGAGTTTCGTCTCCGTTGTTGAGAGCAAGGCTGTTGAATTGCTTGGAAAGTATCTTCATACAGAGAGGAAATCCATGGATGATATCATTGGAAAAGATTATGTGAGATTGAACAGGATTTTTGATCTTGCCAAGATTACATACAAAGTCCGTCCCCCTCCTGCTTATGCTCAGACTAAAGACAAGAAAGATTCTGATAAGACCCTGAAGAGGAAGCGTACCGAAAGTACGAAGGCGACTTCCTCCGCGAAGGTGCCAGCGAAGCCCGTAGCCACCAAACCTTTGAAGAAAAAAGCTAAGAAGCCAACAGTGGATTTGCTTGGAAATCTTGAACTTTCCGACAGTGAAATCGATGCCTCAGCTCTTGGGACTTCTGCTCAAGACTTGGAGGTGAGAAAGATTTGCAAGACGTTCACTTCTACTGGGTTGACACCGGCATTGCTTACTCCTCTTGCAGAATATTTACAAAATTTTGGCTCTTCGCAGAATTTGGCTACCTCGGGTGGTGATGGTGGTGATGGTGATGCTATGATTAGAGAGTCTTCTCCTACTGGTACTGCAACTCCTTCCTCACCTAGGTTTAGGCATTCAACTCCTATTCTTTCAGCAGAGTTTATTTTGTCAACTTCTGCTTCATGTGATGAACATGCTTCTCTTGAGTTAGCGAAGTTAGCTAGAAATATTCACATGAGTCATTTATTAGTGCATCCAGAAAATCCTTCTTCAGTTCCCGAGACAGTGGTTTCTGAGAGGATTGTTAATGAAGAAACTGAGGCTGCAGCGAAGTTGTCTGCGAAGCCTTCCTCAGAACCTACGAAGGTTTCTGGGATCAATGTTGAAGGACAGGCTGATGTGTCAAAGGAGGATGTTGCAAGTATGAGTTTTTTACTTATATATTTTTATGCTATTGTGATTTTGTATTTTCTTGAAACTTGCTTTATTTTTCTTTTGCCTCTTCTTTTTTCAGAAAAAACTTTGACAGAAAGAGCTCAAGAGGCAGTTAAAGTCATGAAAGAAAACTTCACAAGAAGGGGACAAGAACTGCTGATTTTTCTTTCGATGACTTTTCTGATGTTGAAGATGAAGAAGCTGAGCTTGACCAGCGAAGCCGTTTATCGGAGTCGCTGGTTAATGTTGAGGCTCAGAAGAAGATTGCTTGCCCTTTGAAGGAAGGAGAAAAAGTTTGTAAGTTTTCTTGTTTTACTTTGTTATGCCATTTTATATTTTTATCTTTGATTGCTCTATTTGATGTTTCTTGTTTGTTTGTTTCAGCTCAATTTTTCCCTGATGCATCGACTTTATCTAGAGAAAAGACTGTTGATGTTGGTTCTATGAAGGATGTTGTCGAAGACCATCCGACTCGCAGGTGGCAGTAGATGCCCAAGAACTTTCTTCCGAAGATGTTTTGAAATCTTTGGAGAATACTTTAAAGTTTTGCTTGGACAGCGGAGTCAACTTGGATGCGTACAAGTTTGTTGGGGTAGGGATAGATAAACTTCGAGTGCTTCCGAAGAAGCCTGAGAAGCAATTATCGAAGTGCATTGATGATGCTTTCTCTGTCCCTGACGCTGAAGGAGATTTGGCTAAAAAGAACCCATTGGAACTTGCTGATGCCGGTTTGAATCTAATGTACAAGGTATATTTCTCTGTTTTCTTTTGCTCTAAGTTGATTGTTTATACTTCGCTTCTGATTGGTTTTCTGTCTTTTTTATAGGGTGTGCTTGTTCAACGCGGACTCAAAAAATCTCTTGAGGACAATGCTACCGCCTTCGCGCTTCGCGAGAAATCTCTTTTGTCTGAGATTGATTCCTTGAAGTCTCAACTCGCGGCTAAAGAAGTGGAAAGAGGCAAAGCTGTGGATGAGTGGCATAAACTTGATCGGTTGTATCATGGAGCATCGGATATTATCAAGGAAAAAGATCAGCAGCTTGAGGCCGCGAAGGCTACTATTTCCACTCTCAAGAAGGAAAAGTTGTACTTGGAGAAGAAAAGGACTGATATGGATGAATTCTTGCTTAGGAAGTTCAACAGGATGTGGGAGCTGTGCAAAGCTACATATGAGAAATGGGGAGCTACACCCGAGGAGCCTTGTTGGGAACTTGGGGAGTATGATCCATTCTTTAGCTGGCTTTGTAGGCAATATGAAGATCTTGGAGTGCTAGTTCAAGCTGCATCGATTCTAGTGTGATGTACATGCGTGCCTTGCTACATTTGATGAAAGATGCTAAAGATCCTCTCGTATGATATCTTCGCGGAGGATTCATTCAAATTTCGGGGATGCCATTAGTAAGATTTCAACACACACTCATCTTTTGTGTAAGAAATTCTTTGAGCAATATTGGTGCAATTGTGGGCAGGAACATTGCCTTGAGAAGGTTAAGGAGAAGTTAAGAAAGGTACTATGTGACTATATTTTTGTTTTGTTCTTTTTTCTTTTTCTTTGTTTTCTTTTTGACTTGCTAACTTTGCTTTTAATAGATTGAATTTGATATTCTACAGGAGGAAGAGGCCTTGAAGAAGCTAAGGGAGGAAGAGGAGAAACAAAGCTCGTGAAGAAGAGGAGAGGAACCGGACTAATGTTTGTGAGCCCAGGAATTAGTTGTTTGGATTAGTTCTAAGTTTTTACTTTGAGGGTTTTTGGAGAGGATTAAAAACATGTTGGCAAGAAGAGTTGTAAATTTGTTACCTTTATGATTTATCTAAATTTGCGAAGCTTAATTTAGTGCGAAGGAAGATTGTGTTTTTTGAATTATGTGTGTTTATGCGGTTTTTTGACTTTGGAATATCCTCAGCAAGGGTTCCCCAGGATATCATGCCTATTATGCCTCTTATGATTGCTAAGGATAATTTTGTCTTTGAAACTTCGGAGTTCTTGGAATGTTGCGAAGCTACTAGTGATATTGATATCGGTGTTTTTGTTGACAAGTGCCTTGGAAAATCAAAAATGAAGTCTTCTTATAGAATGCCTAAAATTGTTGATTTTAGTGTTGTTGGGCAGGTAACATTTGTTTGATAAAGTCTTTTTCTGTTGAGGTTTGTTTGTGTTGCCCTCAACTTTCTTGTTTTTATTTCAGTCTTCTTGCTCAAGCGCTTCTCCAAGCTTCGTTCTTGGAGATAATCTTGAGATACTGGCGACGACATAATCAACGAAGTTGTCGGTGATATTTTGAGCGAGGCAAAGCAACTAGTGTTGCCTCTCGAAGAATTTTGAATGTTTCTACGGAGAGCTTGTATATTTGTATTGTATGTATACTTTGAATAAATGTTTTTGTATGGTATACTTCACCTTTTTGTGGCGAAGGATTTTGTAATAAAGTTTTGATTTTGTAAAAGTGATTTACTTTTGGTATGAAATCAAACGTTCTTAGAAGTTTTAAAACATCATATGTTTCTTTTTTTTTGCGGAGTAGTAGTGAAGACTTCGTTTTGAAGCCCAAATTTTCTCCTTAGAGAAATTTGAAAAACGTCGTCCCCTTCTTTTTTTGCGAAGGAGGAGCGAAGACTTCATTTTGAAGCCAAAAAAATTCTTCCTAGAGAAATTTGAAAACATCGTCCCCTTCTTTTTTTTGAAGTAGGAGCAAAGACTTCGTTTTGAAGCCCAAATTTTCTCCTTAGAGAAATTTGAAAACGTCGTCCCCCTTCTTTTTTTGTGAAGTAGGAGCGAAGACTTCATTTTGAAGCCAAAAATTCTCCCTAGAGAAATTTGAAAACGTCGTCCCCCTTCTTTTTTGCAAAGTAGGAGCGAAGACTTCATTTTGAAGCCAAAAATTCTCCCTAGAGAAATTTGAAAACGTCTTCCCCTTCTTTTTTTGCAAAGTAGGAGCGAAGACTTCGTTTTGAAGCCCAAATTTTCTCCTTAGAGAAATTTGAAAACGTCGTCCCCTTCTTTTTTTGCGAAGTAGGAGCGAAGACTTCATTTTGAAGCCAAAAATTTTCTCCTTAGAGAAATTTGAAAACGTCGTCCCCCTTCTTTTTTTGCGAAGTAGGAGCGAAGATTTCATTTTGAAGCCAAAAATTTTCTCCTTAGAGAAATTTAAAAACGTCGTCCCCTTCTTTTTTTTGGGAAGTAGGAGCGAAGACTTCATTTTGAAGCCAAAAATTTTCTCCTTAGAGAAATTTAAAAACGTCGTCCCCTTCTTTTTGCGAAGTAGGAGCGAAGACTTGATTTTGAAGCCAAAAATTCTCCTTAGAGAAAATAATGTAGGTAATAATTTTGATTTCATGCTTAAATTATACCTACCTGTTGTTTTTTGTGAAAATTTTAGCCTATGTAAAAGCATTTTGCTTTTCGGCTGTTGTAAAGAAGTAAAAATGCATAGGTTGGAGTTATGCTTTGGGGAAACTACTTTCTCATTTATATTTGATATGAGAATTTACAATAGAGTCTGCCTCGTTAAAAACCCACTCACCCTCGCGAAGGGCTTCCCCCGAGTGGAAAAAGAGTACTGACTCTTGATTAAATTGGTAAAATGCTTCTAAGAAATTGAATCTAACTTGCATATTTACAAAATTTTGAAAGAAAAATCTAGGGATAGTACTTGCAAAGGTCTCGATGTTCCATGTATGACTTAGTTCTTCTCCTTTGAGATTCTCCAAGTGATATGAGCCTTGCCACGTTTGACTTGGTTATGACGAAGGGTCCTTCCCACTTTTCTTTGGAATTTTCCCACGGTGTCTTCGTTTCTTTTCCTCTTGAGCACGAAGTCTCCTGGTTGTAGTTCTCTTTTTACTACTTTCTTGTTGTACCATTTGCTTGTTTCTTCTTGGTACTTTCTCAAATTCAAAGACGACTTGGTTTCTTTCTTTTTCGAGCAAATCTTTGCTTGTCTCTTGGTCTTCTTCGCTTGTTATTCCCACATTTGTTCTTGGACCTTGAATCGGATTTCTTCTCGAGTCATTGCTTCATCTCCATATAGTAACTTGAAAGGTGTAAATTTTGTTGATCTTGTTGTGGTTGTGTTGTGACTCCAAACAATCCTTGGTAGTTCTTCGACCCATTTTCCTTTTGGTAGTCCGACTAGATTTTTTGATATTCCCACACATATTATGCCATTTGCTCTTTCAACGACTCCGTTTGATTGTGGATATTCGATCGATGCGAAGCAAAAGCTGGATTCCCAAACTATCACAATAATCTCTAAAATCTTCACTGTCAAATTGAGTTCCATTATCCGGGGTTATGTGTCTAGGGACCCCAAATCTGCATATAATGTTTTGCCAAAGGAATTTCTTCATTGTTGTTGTGGACATGTTTGTGATTGGCTTCGCTTCTATCCACTTTGTGAAATACTCAACTACTACAACCGCATATTGATAGTTGCCTTGGGGGCGGAGGGAGTTTTTCAATTATATCTATTCCCCATCTTGCGAGTGGCCAAGTTGGTTCTATTTATTTGTGAATTGGATTTCTTTGGAGCAGTTGACTTGTTTCTTTGAAATTTGACAATTATGGCAAGTTTTTCACTATTTCCTTGCTATCTTTTTTGAGCTGTTGGCCAATAGAACCCTTGTCTAAATGCTTTTCCGCCATGGCTCTTGGGCTGCATGATTCCCACATACTCCGCTATGTATTTCTTGAAGTAATTCCTTTCCTTCTTCGCTTGAGATGCACTTGAGTAATGGTTCACAAATGCCATGTTTGAAGAGTTTGGTTGTCGATAAGCTTGTAATTTCTTGTTTTGTGCTTCATTCTTATTTCTTCGGCTTCGCTTTACGGTTCATAGAACCCTCTTAGGAAGGCTATTATTGCCGATCTCCAATCTTCGCTTTCAATGATATGGATGTACTTTGGTTCTTCAATCTTTGCTTTTATCGAAGATTCTGAAAGTACTTGATAGAACACATCTGGTGGTAACTTGACTTTTTTGGGTCTGCTTTGCTTTTGCAATTTCATCCGCTTCTTTCGTTATTTGTTCTTGAAATGCTTCGCATCTTGTGAAACCTTCGAAGTGTTTTTCTTGATCCCTAATACTTTGCAAATACTTCGCTAGTTCAGGGTCTTTTGCCTTGTAGTTTTTCTCAACATGCCCTGCTACAACTTGTGAATCAGTTTTGATCAAGATTTTTTGCACTCCCATTGCTCTTGCTTTGCGAAGCCCCAGCAATACTGCTTCATACTCCGCGATGTTGTTTGTGCATCGAAATTCTAATCTTGCTGCGTATTTCATCTTGACACCAGATGGTGAAGTGATTATTGCTGCTACACCAGCCCCTGCGGAGCCCCATGCTCCATCGCAGTTTATTGTCCATTCTTGACAAGATAAAGTCCATTCTTGATGGTTTTTTTGGTCTTCGTGACTTGTTGTTGGTGTCCAGTCTGAGATGAAATCTGCTAACACTTGTGACTTTATTGCTGTTCTTTTTTCGAATTCAATGAAGTATTGTGAAATTTTGGCTGCCCATTTGCCAAGTCTTCCAGAAGATTTACAGCTTTGCAAAACATCTTTGAGCGGTTGATTTGTTGGTATTCTTACTTTGTGTGCCAAAAAGTAGTGCTTCAATTTTCTTGTTGCCATGAGCACTGCGTAGGCTATTTTTTCTATCTCTGAATAATACATCTTTGACCCGGATAGGGCTTCGGACACAAAGTAGATTGGTTCTTGCTTCTTTGTGTGATCTTTCTCTTTCTCTTGAACTAGTACTGCGCTTACGGCTTTCTCAGATGCTAAGATGTAAAGGAGCAGTTCTTGATCAACATTTGGGGTTGTTAATGTTGATGGATTGGAGAGATACTTTTTTATTTCTTCGAAGGCTTCTTGTTGCTCTTTTCCCCATGCGAAGTTTGTCTTCGCCCCTTTCAACGCTTGAAATATTGGAAAGCTTTTTTCTGCTGACTTCGATATGAATCTATTCAACGAAGCCAACCTTCCTGTTAGCTTTTGGATGTCTTTGATGTTCTTTGGAACTTTAGTTTCCATTACTGCCTTTATCTTTTCTGGATTTGGGTTGATGCCTTTTGCTGAAACTATGCATCCGAGGATTTTGCCTTTTTGTACTCCGAAGGTACATTTTTCAGGATTGAGCTTGAGGTTTGATTTTCTCAAGTTCTCGAATGTTTGCTTCAAGTCCTTTATGTGGTCTTCGCGCTTCTTGCTTTTTATTATTATGTCATCAACATATGCCAATAGATTGTCTCCAATTTGATCTTTGAGTGCTACCAAAGTCATTCTGATGAAGCTAGACCCGGCATTGCGAAGCCCCTCTGCCATTCTTTCGAAGCAGTAAGTTCCAAATGGTGTGATGAAACTTGTTTTTTCTTCGTCCTCTTTTTTCATGTATATTTGATGGTATCCCGAAAAACAATCAAGGAAACTTAGCATTTTGCTTCCCGCAGCTTGATCTACTAGTGTGTCGATTCTTGGTAAAGGGAAGTTGTCTTTAGGGCAAGCTTTGTTGAGATCTGTAAAATCTATACACATCCTCCACTTTCCATTGCTTTTCTTCACCATCACAATGTTAGCTAACCAGGTTGTGAATTGGACTTCTCTTATGACCTTCGCGTCAAGCAATCTTTGCACTTCAGCCTTCGTGGCTATTGTTCTGTCTTCGGAGATCTTTCTTAACTTTTGTTTCTTTGGCTTGTAGCTGGGATCAATATTTAGGCGATGTTCGATAATGTCCCTGCTGACTCCTTCTAAGTCTTTTGCTGACCATGCAAAGACATCTTGATTGCTTCTCAAGAAATTTATCAATTGTTCTTCTTCTTCTTTAGCTAGATTCGCTCCTATGATAACCTTTTTGTTAGTTACCATCGGATCTAGCAAAACTTCTTTGGTTTCTGCCTTTGAGCAAGTCTTTACTTTTTTTTACGTGACTTCGCGTTTTTCTATTTCCTTTTCTTCTTCTTGATTTCTTCGATGGCCAAGACATTTCTTTGCTTTTTGGAGTTGAGTCTGTCTCAATATTTCTTGCTTCTGTCTGGTTTCCGTGGACTGATATCGGCCCGTTGATTGCTGGAACTTTCATGCATAAGTAAGAGTAGTTGATTACGGCTTCGAAGATGTTCAAACTCCCTCTTCCGAATATTGCATTGTATTGGCTATGCATTTCTATAACATCAAATGCGACTTGCTCTGTTCTTGCATTGTTTTGTGTTTTGAAAGATACTGGCAACACAATTCTTCCAATTGAGTTTATCCTTTTGCCGCCGAAGCCAACTAGTGGATATTCTGCCCTTCCCAAGTTTTGTCTTTTGATTTGCATTGCATCTAGAGTTGATGCGAAGAGAATGTCTGTGGAGCTTCCTCCATCCACTAGAATTTTTGTAACGTCCCAGCCATCAATGTTTGCCTCTATGACCATGGCATCCATATGTGGATAGTCTTTGAGTTTCATGTCTTGTTCTGTGAAGATAATTGGTTGGTGTGACCATCTTGTTTTCTTGTAAGGTCCTTCCATTGTAATTGCATTGACTCTTCAAAAATAGTTTCATCTTTCATTGTTTGTTGAATGTTCTTTGCTGTTTCCCCAACACATTGTCATTATTCTTCCTCTACTTGCTGTTGACACGGCTGGGGAACCGTTGTTTTGGACATTTGAGATGTTGTTTTGCCATAGAAGCTTCGGGTCGGGTGTACTTTGCATTTGTCCCCATTGTGGCGGAGCTATTGCCAAAGGTTGGCAATTGTATATTGGTGGTGGTCCTGGTAACACTTGCTGATTGTAACTTGGGTCATAATATGCTTGATTGCGCGAAGTGCTTGCTTGAGACAAGAAGTTTATTGACCTTTGATTTTCCGACAGCTTGTTCTCTTGCTGTACTTGTTCTATGCTTTTCTTTACTATAGGACACATCTTGGAGGTGTGGCCAGCCCCTTTGCCATGAACAATGCAATACATTTCCTCTGGTTTCAACATTCTTCTTTCTCCGAATCTTGCTTGGTTGAAGCCTCCTCTTTGGGTGTTATTGAAGTTTCATTTGTTATATGGCCCATTTGGTTGTTTGGTGCCTGGATGTTATCTCCGCTTTGCTCATTATTGATTTGATTGAAGCGAAGTGGTGGTTGGTATTGGTATTGTCTTCGCTCAAAATTTTGTGGCTTGAACTGATTGTTTGACTTCGCTTGGTTTCTTTGTGCATTCTCTTCTTCAGTCTTCTTTCTAAAGTCATCGTCTGATCTTGCTTATTTTTGAAATTCTTCATATAGTTGAGCAACAGTTGTTGGTCTTTCTCTCCTCAAGTGCGAAGACAATTGTCCGGCTCTGAGGCCTCTAATTGCAGCAATGATTACGACTTCGTCTGATACATCTGGAATTTGGGTCTTCATTTGAATAAACCTTTTGTAATATTGAATAATTGGCTCTTTTGGATATTGCTTGATGTCAAATAAGTCATCACTTGTTAATCCAGTGTGCTGGAATCCTTGGAAATTGACTAGCAAAGTTGTTCTCAGCTGTTCCCAACTTTTTAATGATCTTGGCTTGAGCGAAGCGTACCATTTCTGGGCTGGTCCTTTCATTGCCATGATTAGAGCCTTCGCCAATGTTTTATCGTCTCCTCCTCCTGATTCAACAGCTGCTTCGAAGCTCATCAAGAATTGCCTTGGATCTGTCAAGCCTTCATATGTTGGTATGACGTTGAACTTGAAGCCTCTTGGCCATTTTGCCATTTGTAAGTCTACTGATAATGGAGATTCTGGGTCGATTGTGACTATTGCCTTTTCCTTGTCTTGTTCTATCTTATTTTCATTTGTGATAATGACTTCGCTGTCTTGATTGTTGAGTTCTTCATTCAATCTTCTTATCTTTGTTTCGGCTTCCTCTATTCTTTGTTTCAATGTTTTTTCTCTGGTTCTTGCTTTGCAAGCCTCAAGCTCTTTCTGCTTTTTGATTAACTCTTCTTCTAGTTCTTGTAGCTTTCTTGCCTCTTCGCTTTGATTTTCTTGGGGAATGACTTGTTTGGACACATTGTCTTCGCTTGTTCTTGGTACTTCATCTTCTGCTGTTGTTTCTTCGGCAATGCCTACCGACTTGTTCTTGGGAGGTCTTCCCATGATTCTTGGTGGTCGTGGGTTAGATCGTTGCTCACACAAACGGTGGGCGCCAAGATGTTGGGTGATTGCTCAACACAACACTTTATTGATGATGAAATGGTTTACAAAGTGGCCATTCAACCTCGCGAATACAAAGGATCTCAGGGGGTATTTATAGGCCCCCCCTGACTTCGTAGTAGTACAAAATATTACAGAAACTTTGAGATGAACCTATTCACTATATCTTTCCCCGCGAAGTTGTGTTCTTTGTCTTCGCGGTGCTTTCCTTAATCCTCCTTACTATTGTGTGACTTCTTGGCGGAGTTGTTATCGTCATCTTCGCTTAAAAACCTGAATTCGCGTTCTTTTGTCTATTGATGTAGACACTTCTTCGCGAAGCCTAATCCCGCGAAGTCATCTTTGACGCTTTGACTTCGTTCCTTTTCTATTGCTAGTCCAAATGTCCTGCAACCTTCAAAGTTTGGGATGAAAGTTTACTAAAATCAAAGTTAGAACCCAACAGGCGAGCACTTGGTCAACTTTTGGATCACCTCGATCCATCCACCATGACCACCATGCTCCACACTTGGCTTGACCAATCTCCAACTAATTCAAACACTTAGCATTGAGAGATTAGTCCTAGGACGTCATCAATTTGCCAAAACCAAACTAGTGATCTTCAATCTCCCCCTTTTTGGTAATTGGTGACAACCCGCATAAAGATTTTATGATTAAAGGTTTTTGAACCTATCATGATTGTCCAAGCAATCTGCTCATGATTATAGGATTTGACGAACAACATAAGTTCGGTTTTGGTAGCATGAGCTCCCCTACATGTATGCCAAGAGTTTAGAACGAAGCTTTGCATACATGTGTGAATATTGAAATTTGGGAGTGAGCTATGTTACCAAAATGATGCTATGGTGAAAGAATCGACCTTTGAAGCGTGATACCAATCGGAGTTGCGCCTTTCTCACCATAATTAGCATCAAGGATAATTAGATATTTCATCAAAACTCAAAGTACCACGTGAGATCATATTGTAAGCAAGGTACTTGAATTTAGAGCGGAATTCAAAATATCTAGCTATCTTCCTATGCATGCTAGTTGATCATCCATCAATCAAATTACCACTAGCATACACCACACAAGCATGTATATGTAATTTTAAGTACATGTGCAAGAGCAAGTCATATGTTAGTGCACAAACAAATGCAACGAATGTCTTATGAGCTTGCTCCCCCTACTTGTGTGCTTCGAAAATTTTGATCCCCTTCTAATCTTTATGCACTAATCTCTCCTCCTTTGTCAACAATTGACATAAAAGGATTGATGGGGTCCTTTTGATATTGGAAAGATTAGTTTTCAAATTGGCCAAATTTGGATAGCTTGCCAAACATATAATTCAGTTTGAGCCAAAGACAAGCTTCTTCACACCTCACGAAAGGGTTATCATGTCTATGTTGAATCACATATTTGACAATATATCCAAATTCAACACTTAAGATTGCAAGCCCACAAGCATGTCATATGTCATCACTAGATCAATCAAGCATAAATAGCAATAGTGATGGCATACATACATTGAAATTCATTGCTTTTCCATGAATGCAACCTAAGGAACCAAGTTGTATGTCTATATGTTCTAACAAGTCCTTAGATATCATGAATGACATGTCAAACAATTTCACCTTTGCTTTGCTTGGTGGAGGGGCATGTCATATATGTGGGGTGCATTCAACTCATATTGGAGAAGTCAAGAATATTCAATTCATTTCTTAGCTTGCAAAATCTCTTCTCATCAAGTGGCTTGGTAAAGATATCGGCAAGTTGATCTTCGGTACCAATAGGATGGATTGCAATGTCACCTTGTTGTTGATGCTTGTTGACGGTCACTAACGACATAGTTTTCCCGTCAACTTACTACCATAAAGGGAGTAAAACTATACCTTTTTATACTCATATACATTTATTACTAACATATTTCCACTTGTAGTGTTCGAAATGTATTTTGTAGTATTTATAATAAATACAGGTGGAAATACGTCCAAAGTACGCCATCCTGGAAAGCGCATTCTCAAGACTATCAAGCCCAGGATGGAAATGAACCAAATCGACACATCTGGACCAGGCCAAGCCCACACCACGACTTTTCAAGCCCAACCAAAGCAGACGCGCGAAGCTCGGACTGGGCCGAGCCCAAAGGGTCTTGGGCGCACCCCAAGGTGTGGCCGCGCCCTGATGGGGCGGTTCGAGCCAGCCCGTGGCGTGGCGGTACATTAAGTGCTTTCGGATGGTCGGTTTGGGTGTTGATGGCCGGTTAACGCGCACTGGCGCGCCCGCTTAGGTCGGTTTAGGGGTAGTTAGGTCATTTAGCTCACTCTCTCTTGTGTATAAATACCTCCTCCCTCTCCCTCATTCCACACACCACACTTGGAGTCACCACACCAGCACACTCACACTCTCCACCTCACTCTCCACCTCCACTTCTTCTTCTTCTTCTTATTTGGCTAGCATTGGAGTAGAAGAGCTACAAGAGAAGAGCTTGTAATCTTGGAGCAAAGTGAGCTTGGTAATATAAATCCTCCATGGATCTTTCTCCTATGTGCAAGTTCTATTTCTATGATCATGGTCTAACTTATGAATTAGAGTATAGTCTTGTTCATGTTTTAGTGTTGGTATATGAACTAGCATATAGTTTGTATATCATAATCTTAACGTGTTCATATTTGTTCTTCATCGATCATCGTATGCATAACATGATTATAGATGGGATAACGGTTCGTCGTTCTTTCGGGTTTGCTCTTGTCTTAGTCCGTCCATCCATAGGGTGGGGATCCTGGGGGGACAAAAGTAGTGCTCTGGTACGCGGGCATGGTGCCCGGGTATTACGACACCTTCGAATATGAGAGCATGCCACGGTCGTGAGGGTAGGCGGCAGGGTTGTGACAGCCCTGTCCGTCCCTTGTAATCCCTCCACGTTCGCATGTGATGTAGGAGTTCGTAAATGCTTTCCATTGGGCCGGATGGTACCGGGAAGTCTCCCTGTTATCCTAGACATAACCATGCTCATATCGTGTTAGCATATGATCCTAACTATTCATTGTAAGACCATGACTAGAATACATTAGATTACTCCATAGGACATTCGTTTATTCTTTATCTATTTTATTTATCCTTTCCTGGTGGATTCCAATGTGTGTGTCACACTATCTATAAACAGTATTGCTTACCCCTATTATGATCGAGTTGGTCTTAGCGTACACATATTTCATCATCCAGATGCCATGCTACTTCTTATACAACATGCCTTCCTTTGGGAAAATATAAATAACGATACCCCCGAATACTTCCGGGTGAAATGCTACAATGATAGATCCCGGCGCTTGCGGATGAAATATCAACTTTGGCAAGATCTATCACCGTTGATTGAAAGTGCGTTATCAGCGACACGGTGATTCCACTTAGTGATATCGATGGCACGTTTCCTAGCGTCGCCATTAGAGATGGGTTCTAAACCTGTTTCTAGTGATTTGTTTGGGAAATGTCAACAAAGCATTTTCGGACGCCGTTCTTGCGGGAATAGGTTTCATATCTATTTTTAGTAACGGCGTTAAGAAATGCCAACAAGCATTTCTCGCACCGTTGCGGGGAAGGCATTGTTATAAGAAATCACTAGTGGCTATGAATATGAAATGTGTATGCGTGGCTACCACTTGCTCATACTGGGGCTAATCTTGTATGTTTTTTCTCGTTGTGGATGAAAGCAGGGATAGTGTATGTCGGGTTTTCAAGCTGCCGACAAACTTCACCGAGAATCGAGGCACTCCTAAGGAAGAACAGGTCTCGTACCTCCTCTTCTTCTTTAGCCGGAACCTCGGCAGTTGAGACCGACACCCTGCACCAAGCGAACCGCAAGCTATGGCTCAAAAAAGTCGCTCTGCGATTTCTCCGTTCCCGTTGTTGCAAGCGTGCCTTGGGCGGTGGTCAATGTTGCGGACAAGAACTTTCGAGCCGCCTTTGGGCTAATTACCATGGTGCAGGCCGGTCCCTTCGTGGACTGCCTAGCGAGGGCCAACGCACATCTCCAACACTTCCTCGGCCGTGCGACACAATTGTTATCAGGACGTCGAACCCGGCGTTATCGGGTTCCGTCTGTTTCCTTTCTCCCTTGTGGGGAAAGCAAAACAGTGGTTCTACAAGGACAAGGAAGCAGTAAATACGTGGGCAAAATGCTCCACGGCGTTCCTAGCTAAGTTCTTCCCCATGGGCGAAACCAATGCCCTGAGGCGAAGAATCGCCAACTTCCAGCAGAATTCAATAGAACCCATCCCGGAGGCGTGGGAAAGGCTGCAGGAATACATTCAAGCATGCCCGCACCACGGAATGGAGAATTGGCTGGTGCTCCAAAACTTCTATAATGGTCTCACGGCCATATCGAAGGGGCACCTAGACGCCGCTACTGGTGGCGCATTCTTGTCGCTCACCATTGATGGGGCAACAGCCCTGATCGACAAGATGGTGGCAAACCCAGCCGGGGGGGGAGGCGAACCCCCGGCCAAAACACAAAAAGGCATGCATCCCGTGAAGGAGGCGGATATGCTTGCCGCAAAAATGGATCTATTGCTGAAGAAGCTAGATGAGCGCAGCACAGACTCAACCAATCAGCAGGCCCAGTTTACGCCACAGACTCACACATGACATGTGAGACCTGTGGTGAAGTTGGCCATTCAGGGGATAACTGCCCCGAGACTCGTGAAGAAGCAGCATTCATAAACAACAACGGGTATCGCCAACCTCAGCAAGGATGGAACAACCAGTCCCGTCCACCATTCCAAGGTAACCAGGGCTATAATCCCAACTACAGCTCCGGTCAACCTTCACTAAAGGACCTGGTGTTGGGCCAAGCCAAGATCAATGAAAATCTGACCAAAAAGATGAGCCATCAAGATAAAATCCTAGAAGGGGTGAACAACAAGCTGGAAGGGTTGACATCGGCTGTGAAGAATCAATTAAGCTTCAATAAGATGATGGAAACACAGCTAGCCCCAGATTGCCGCCCAAGTCTTGGGTTAACGACTTCGGGTAGGATCCTAGGGCAATCGAGGTCCCCACGAAGTCGATCAACATGATATCACTAAGGCTTAGTCAACCCCCAGAACTAGCAAAGATCCCCGTGGACTCGCCGTTTATTACCAAGAAGGGAGACCCCGGGCGTCCGATCATCAGCTGTGCCATTGGCCCCCACTTCTTCGCCAATGCATTTTGTGACTTAGGGGCCAGCATTAATGTGATGTCCAAGGCTACCTTCAACAGAATCCATGGTGGGACACTTGCTCCTGCAAGTTTTGTCCTCCAAATGGCAGACCAAACAACACGGCAGCCCGAGGGAATTCTCGAAGACATGCTGATCAAAATTAAAGATCAATACATCCCCTTGAGACCGTGGTCCTAGACATGGGCCCGAAGGAGGAGGATGTGTCTCTCCTCCCGGGGAGGCCGTTTCTATCTACCGCCAAGGCCGATATCGGCTTGGGGAAGGGCTTCATCATCTTCCATGCCCGAGATAAGGCAAGTAAAGTGCCCATTCATTGGGTACAAGCAACAAGACACCCGGTATCATCGTCAAGACCGGTGTGGTGTGTTGAGGATCGACTCCAAAACCCCGAAGCGGATACTCTTCGCCCGGTGATCGGGGAGAGTCGACAGTGACTATAAATAACCCGCCCTCTAAAAAAAAATGGGGTATATGAAAAAAAAATTTAAAATTATATATATATTTTATTATCAAAACAAAACAAAAATATTTATTACATAAAATCTATAAGTAAATATTTTTAAAAACTAAAACAAAAGATCTTTATAAATAAAATAAATTTTTTCTATGAAAAATTAAGAAAAATTTTCCCTAAATAAAATATACTGAGAAAAATATTTTCTAAATAAATTTTTAGTATATAAAAAGCAAAATTTTGAAAAAACTTTTTGGAGAAAATCAAAAAGGGGGAGAAAACGGCCGAACGGCGTGAGCAAACAACGGTCACAAACTTTTCATGACCGTTGTGCACGCCAAAACCAAAATCCAACGGCGGCCGCCTCGGGCGGGAGGTGCGGCCGCACCCAAAGGTGCGCACGCACCCACTGGCTGGCGCCGCTGGTCCCGCCTTTGCCAACGGCTCCTATCCGTTGCATGGCGCGGCCCTGGTCGCTTCTTTCGGCTATATATAGCTTGGGCACCGGTGTGAGAGCACCAACCTTCCATTCTCACTCTTTCTCACTCTCACACTCTCTCCCACTTTGCTCTACTCTCAATTTTCTCCACCAAAAATATTGTGCCGAGCAAAATCACGGGTGTGAAAGTTCATACTTTCATCTAACCCTTGCACACCCGAGGTTTTTGCTCAATCGTTTTTGCAGTAGTCATGAAGAAAGTCGGGAAAGCTCTCAGCGGGTTGAGGCGATCGTCAAGACAAAGCTCACGGCGCACAAGCACAAGCTCCTTCAACCTCGACGAGCAAGAGAGTTCCCCCATGCAAGAAGATCTTTGCACCGGTCGAGGGGAGGAAGAAGCTCAAGCTTCCCCGACTCTCAACGAAGCCGACGTTCCGTACCTCGACATCAGGGGAACCCGGGAGATGCAAGCCTATCTCCTACTCAAGGATCGTGTGTTCCAACACACGCCCGGGATCGACCCCGACCTTCTTGAACAAACAGGTATGGACGATGAACTTAGTACTATTTGGAAAGGTAGAGGGTGGCAGGATTATCCCCTCTCGAGGATGAAGGTTCTCGCCACCTAACAATCCAGTTTCTATGCACTTTGGTAGAGGACAAGCTAGGAATTTCTTTCCGCCTTTTCGGTCGATCTTATCATATTAAGTGGGCGGAACTAGCTAGTCACTTGGGCTTCAGTTATAGATGTGCACTAGATGTGGATGCTGCTTTGCCCGGCTTCGTTCGACCCCAGTTTTGGGAAGAGATTACCGGTGCTCACGAGACCGGTGTCTTCAAGCCTCGCCACTCACAAATCCAGCACCCATCACTTAGATTCATTCATCGTTGGATGTCTTTGGCACTATTTCCTAGGCACGGGGTTAGATGGGTGAACGAGACTAACCTTAAGCTTCTCTAGGCCGTTGTCAATAAGGTGAAAGTAGCCCTAGTGGTAGAGATGTGCGGGAACCTTCACCATATTATCACCAAAGTTTCTTTGTTCGATCCACCGCACATCGATTATCACACGCGACGCTCTCGCGATTGGGGCATTGGACAACGAGCATATTGAGTACATATCCACACCCCCGTGAGTCTTCGGATCTGCCAAGACGGCTAGTAGTTGGGTGTTGGCGGTCATTATCAAGCATTTAATACCGCCAACTCAGGTTCATTCCAAGGGAAATAAACAATCTCATGGTGCATATGCATTTATTTCTAACCTAGTTCCACTTGTATTGGTAGAAAACATGTTTTGTAGGTATAAAAGTGGAAACAGTACAAATATGCCTAATAAACAATGAAAGCACAAAACCGAGGATTGCGCTTTGTCAAGGGGAGGGCCAACAGAGGCCGGAATCGGGCAAAATGGGCCGATGCACCTACGGGAAAATGAGCCAAAATGGGCCAAGAGGTGACACACGAAAGCTTTGGCTCGAACCGGGCCAAACACGGGCGGGGGCTAGGCGGCGGCCGGCGCAAGCTTGGCCCCCGATCCCCCGCCGCTTCGCCGACTTCCCCATGCCGAAATACTAATGCGGGAAAGGATGGTGCAAAATTCGTTTGGCGCCATTTTTCTCCCGCCAAAGTACCCAAATTTGGCCTCACCTCATGTATAAATAGAGGGGCACACCCCCCCCTCTATTCATCCACACACACACAAGCATTCACTCACTCATTGTTTCACTCACACACTCCACTCCACCACTCACACTTAGTACACATTGGAGTAGAGGAAAGGAGCTAAGTTAGAATTAGAAGGGAGTGAGAGAGGAGGAAGTGTGGAGAAGAGGAGTAGCGACCCCTCTGCCTCAGGTAGATGGAGTTCCAAACCTGTCGGCTCCCGTCTCCGCATTTGTACCTCTACGGATCATCCTACTGGTTTGGAGTAAGAGATCCGTGTTCTAATTACGATAATTATCTTCGAGTTTGAGTTATTACTTTAATTATACGTTCACGGTTCGTTGTTTACTATATCGGTAGATGCTCTAGTAGAGGACTCGATGAAGACGGATGTTCCTGGCCGACACTAGAGTACGTGATAAGTAGTGTAGACGTGGTGTCTAAACTACGAGTCACCCTCGTTTGCCAATCAGTCCACGGTAGTGAGGTAGGCGGCGGTGGTGACAGCCGTTTGACCTTAGTATTCCCTCCACGTCCCGTGCAGGCGGTAGTCCGGAGGCGGACCCTTCTCGCGTACCAGGGGAGAGCCGGTGGCTACGTGAACGTATAAGAAAAGAAGTAATTTGGCTTTAGGATAATCTGCTGTAGTAGAAACTCACTACCCAGTTCACCCTTTCCATCTTCATCCGGTAGCTAGTCAAACCGACTTAACACCCGTTCCTACGGAAATCGATACCCCCGAACACTTCCGGGTGAAGTGCTACAACGGTATTTCCGTGTGCTTGCGGACTATTTCGCTTTACGCTAAGAAACACCAACAAGCATTTCGGCGCCGTTTCTTGCCGGGAACGGTTGTCGTTATAGTCTTGAACCTAGTCTACCCGTGTATCCTACATTATCCATTTCCACCCCGCCATTAAAACAAAAATCTAAAAAAATTATGGAGCACCCAACTATTGCAAAACTATGCGCTCCAAGTGGCGAGCTCTTAGAATGCCCATCTTCTTCGAAGCCCATCACGGCTTCGAAGTTATGAGCTCATACGGCCTCACGGCCATGGTTGGGATCAATCCTTCTCGGGTTATGATTACAAAAATCCATACCATCACCCGAGGGAGTTTGAGCAACTCTATGCTTGCCTCACCATTGAAGGCATGTCACAAGACACGTTGAGGTGGAAGCTATTCCCTTTCTCACTTGAGGAGAGAGCGAAAACGAGTTGGTTCGACCACAACGTAGGGAAGGTAGCGGTGATTGGGAAGAATTACGAGCAAGGTTTTGCCAAGCTTTCTTCCCTATATCCCGAATTGCTTCCCTCCGTCAAGAGATACTACGCTTCCGACAAGGGGAGAAGGAGTCGATTAGGTGCAGCCCGGGGACAGATTCTCAATTTTAACGAGGTCCGGTCCAGAACTATCCATTCCCGACCATGTCTTTGCCAAAGCATTTCCGGGCCGGGTTTGACTAAAGAGTACGCCCCTGTAGTTAGACACGGCCGCAGGAGAGTCGTTTACACACAAAACCATAGAGGAAGGGGAAGCCCTTTTAGACCGAATACTTGACTAGAACCCGTCCGTGTTGAGCCGGTGTCCGACGAGGTTTCGTCGCTTCAAGCCAAACCTCTAAAAATACCGGACCCGAACCAAAGGAGGAACCCCTTCGGGAGACCTCCCGTATATCGAGGACGTATTTCTTGAAGATTTCGGAAATACCTCGAAATACGAAGTCGGTAAAGAGACCACCCGTTCTGTCACCCCTAGAGAACCTTTAAGCCACGGACTCTCTACGAGAGTCAATCAAGGGGTTAACGTCTATCATGAGAGCGAATGGGTACATGAGAACGAGTCGTCTTCGAAGAAATTCGGATTCGTACTCCCTCGTTCCCCATTCAATGCATAATAAAAAGAAAAACAGGAAACTATTGACGGTCACCAACGACATATTTTTAACGTCAACATTCTACCAATAAGGGGGTGAAACTATACCTTACTACACACATATACATTTATTATTGACATAATTCCACTTGTAGTGCCAAATAATGTTTTGCAGGATTTATATAAAAACCAAGTGGAAAATGCACCAAAAGGCGCCTCCCGAAAGCGCATTCACGAGAACATCAAGCCCAAGGGAGAAAAGTCCATAAAATATCAATATCCAAGCACAAGCCCAAGAGGTCGAGGCCCGAGTCCAACATGAAATGATAAACGGACCGCAGGACATGGGTTCAATGTTTTGGGCATAACTTTCTCATACGAAATCGGATTTCAGTTAACGAATACTCGAAAACGAAGCTAACTCCGAGGCCCACGTGCTCCTGCAAAGTTTCAGCCCAAATGGACAAAATCTTGGTGCGGGCGCACCTTAGGGTGCGCGCGCACCCTCCCCGGAGGCCAAATCGCCCATCTTCGCCCCTGGCGGCCCATCATCTCGACCGAAAAGTCCGGAGGCGGTGTTTGCTTGCCCGTAAGGCGGTGCGGGATTAGTACCAAATGGCTTAGCCAAGAGAGGATCCCATGGTGAAGGTCCTATAAATAGATGGGCACTCCCTCCCTTGTAACACACACCACACAATGTAGCCTCTCTTCTTCTTCTTCTTCTTCTTCTTTCTTCCTCCTCCTCTCCCTTTCTTCTTCTTTCTTCTTCTTCTTCTATCTTCTTTCTTTCTTTCTTCTTTCTTTTTCTTCTTCTTAGTTTGTACTTAGGAGGAGTTTGGCAAGGATTAATAAAGGAGAGCAAGACATTTTGGAGCTATTCGGTATGATCAATTTAGAGTTCTTCAT
This sequence comes from Hyparrhenia diplandra, assembly GCA_015847255.1. NCBI lineage: Eukaryota > Viridiplantae > Streptophyta > Magnoliopsida > Poales > Poaceae > Hyparrhenia > Hyparrhenia diplandra. Next base: position 192,954 of record JADLZK010010001.1, read on the forward strand.
CTTGTTCTTGTTCTCTACTTATCAATATAGTCATGTTCTTGAATTAGAGCAAAGTCCTTATGACATAATCTTGATTGATGAACTAGTATATAGTTTCTATATCATAATCTTGTCTTATGGAACATCGTGCTTTAATTTATCATACATACATGTTTAGACCAAAGAGCTAGATCAATATGATGAGTTCTACCTAGAGTTAGACTTGGTTGATGTCGGGTTGCGGGATTGATAGTCGTTCCTTCGGGCGGTGCTACGGTAGAAGGACCCCGGGGGACGGGTAAGCCTTGTATACACGCCCGGAGTAATAATCACTAGTGTAGACGTGGTGTCTAGACTAAGGGTTTTCTATCTTTTTGTGGCGCATCCCACGGTTGAGGGGGTAGGGCGGCTGGGTTGTGACGACCTTGTCCGTCCCTTGTAATCCCCCCCACGTTCGGGTGTGTGGCGCGGTGCTAAATGCCGGTCTCCATCCCGCTTTTTGGGCGACACGGTGCAAGTAATTCAACAGAGACCTTGACTTTCTTGAATTAGAATCTCTAATAGTTGAACATGTGTGTATCTCGCTATCTTGACATGACTATCTAGGATATGCTCGCTCCATGTTAGACTTATTCTTTTATTCTTTCTTTTTACTTTTATCCTTGAGATTGGCTTGAGTGTGTGTGTCAAGTTATCATATTTACCTATCCTAATTTACCCCTATTATGATCATTGGTCTACTATACATTCGTGTCATCTTGACCATGTCCGAATTAGAGACTTTTACACCATGCCTTCCCTTTTGGGAAAAATATAAATAACAATACCCTCAATACTTCCGGGTGAAATGCTACAATGATAGATCCGTGCGCTTGCGGATGAATATCTTGTTTGGCAAGATCTATCACCGTTGATAATCCCGTTCAGATCACCGACACGGTGGTTTCACTTGGGAATGTCAACGGCGCATTTCTCGGGCGCCGTTATTAGAGATGGGTTCTAAACCTGTCTCTAGTGATTTGCTTTTAAGAAATGCAACAAGCATTTCGACGCCGCCGATTCTTGGGGAAGGCGTTGGTTAAAGGAATGATCTATTAGGACATGTTCTTGATAATATGCATGTGTAGTGATCTTTGTTCATCTTAGGTTTATCTAAAAGAAAAAAAAAATCTCTTTTTAAAAAAAACTCTTATAAAAAAAAAAAAAATCTTATAAATAAAAAGCAAGGAAATGGTATCAAGTTAGTAGGCACCTTCGGGTATTCTTGTCACTAACCATTTCAGGTGGAGACTAAGAAGAACAAAGGGGCATGCGACGCTTGAAAACATGGAGGCTACATCAACAAAGAAAAACTTTGATACTCTTGGGCGGAGGAACACACTCAAAAGGAGACCACGACTTTGCACATTTGACTTTTTTACGAAAAGTCCAAGTGTGTGAGGGAAGATGGTGAGAATATCAAGTTTCAAGTGCACTAAGGGGATTATAAAAAAAAAAAAGAGCTCGAGTAAAAAAAAAAAAAAGAAGAAAAAAAAGAAAAAAAAATATGATGAAAAAAAAAAAAGAGAGATGAATAAGAGATTAGCCTCCCCTTGCTATAAAGGAAAAAAAAAAAAAGAGAGTTGAAAAAAAAGATATATATAGAAAAAAAAAAAAAATTATATAATAAGAGGAGAGAGGAGGAGGGTTAGGCCTACATGGTCAAAGTAAAACAATAAAGACACGTGACTCCACCCCCGCATTGCTTCCATGTAAGCAAGAAGGGATCTTTCTCTCCCAAGACCTTTGTTGCACTGAGTGAGTTCGGTATGTCTCCCCTCGCGCTCCGGCCAGAAGTCATAACCAAACCAAGATCATCATGCCACCGACACAGCAATTATGAACTCTATCCTCAAGTTGTCGGTCAAGTACACTCGGGTACACAAAGGTCCAATAAAAAAAAAAAAAAAAAAAAAGTAAAGAAAAAAAAAGAAGGTAAAGGAAAGGAGGAACATCCTCCTTTACACCTTTGTGACCACTAAGGCCCATGGTCCATATACACTACATGTGTGTATCACCTAAGCCTTGTGGCCCGCCTGAGATGGATTATCAAGCTACCACCGCGAGAGTCTCAATGATCTTTCCTTCATGCGCAGATGGTACACACACACACTCAGGTATATGTAACACCCCAGTGTTAAGCATGTCATTAGCATATTCATTTCATGGGCATAAGCATCATTCTCTCATGAGCATCCATAATGCATGTCATTTCATGTAACTTTCCTTTTATAAAATAATAATTGTTTTGCCTTACTACGCCATGATATGTCGTGAAATGCATTATGCCTGCCATGTTTGAGTGTCCTATATGTATAGTCATGCTTAGGGAGTGATTTGGAGTAATGTGCATGTTGACCATGTTGGCTAATTTGACTTTGATGTGATGGTTGGCTTGTGTTGATTATTAATAATGTTCTGTTTTGGATGACTTAGAAAAATTAGATGGAGGCTCTGCAAGTCGATGTGCCCTACATGAAACTGTAGGGGATGTTGTGTAGAACAAAAGTGTTCAGGACCCATCCCATGATAATGCTCCTAACTTGCTCTATTAGTGCTCCAATGTATGATTAGAGGCTGTTTTGGAACCTTGGAGAAATCGGCCAAGTCCTAAGTGCTGTAGACAGTTCATGTACCCCACTTTGGAGCCCCGTAACTTTTTATCCAGACCGAATTAGAGCAGGTTGTTTGAGACAAATATGAAGTCCATGCATAGCTCTACAACGTTCATTAAAACTGTTTTTGCAAAACTCGAACCGATTAGGAGATTTAGCGTGTCAAAGTAGGGTCGTCAGGCTGGTTGGTCAAACTGAATCGAATCGATTCAGACTGAAACCGGCCGGCCACCGCCCAAACTGCCCAACGCACGCACGCGACGTGGCCGCCGGCGTCTGCCGGATGTCGACATCGCCCGGCCGTCCTCGCGTTTAAGTGGAACAGCAGCGCGCTCGCCCACTCGCCATCGTGCTCGCCTGCCACTCCACTCACTCACGCCTGCCCTTCCCTTCTCCAGCACGCCAAGCAGCAGCAGCACAGCGCCATGGCCGCCGCCACGTTCGCCGGCGCCGAGCTCCACCATCGCTGCCCCATTCTCCGATTAACCGAGCCCACAGCTCCTCCACGCACCCTCCATCTCCTAGACCTGCTGGCAGCCGCAGCCATCCATGGCCGGAACGCCGCCTCGCCGCCGTGTGCACGCCGCTGCTCCGCCGCGCACGCGGTCGAGGCTCGCCGCTGCGCAGTCCCTAGCCGCAAACCATGTCCGGAGGTCCGCCTAACCATCATGAATCCCGGGCTCACCTCTGCTTGGCCCACCGCCGCCGGAAACGGCAGCTCCGACGGCATTCAGCCGCCGCCGCCCGCCATGGCCGCCGGCGAGTGCTCGCCTGTGCGCCTCCGGGCCAACCAAGCACATGCACGAGTTCGTCTTGCCGCGTAGAGTCCATTGGTGCCAGTATCGTTGCCGGGAACCTCACCGCCGGCGAGCTATCGACGGTCAAAGCGCCGCCCCTGTTCGGTGCTTGTGACAGGTGGGGCCCTGTTGACTCTGGGGCCCAGCTGTCGGCTCCTCTGTGTGTCCAGATCTGGGTGCACGTAGCAGTTTAGGTTTCGTTTGTTTTATTGAAATGATTTCCAGATTTCTAGTAAATGCTTGTATAAATCATATCTTGAGATCTAGAGCTCGGTTTCTGGTGAAACAAATTTTGTAGTGTTTCTAATGAACAGATCTGCATGATAAAATTATGAGATTGCATTTTTGTGATACTTTTATGTATAGCTTTACTTATTTTGTATTATGCCATGAAAATAGATAAATGCATAAGTAATTGTAGGAGTGTGATAAAAATGTGATTCCTATTCATTTAGTCCTTATTTATGATGCTCTATGCAAGAAAAATAGGTTTGACCCTATGTTCTGTGGTGGAAGTTTGAGTTTTGATTTATGTGCTATTTACCATGCTTTATTAGGAAATTCATAATAAAATAGTTACTGTGAATTTGGCCATGATAATGTTTGGAGATGCTTATGATGATGTGAAGTAGCTGATAGTGAAGGTAGATCTGTGGTTTCATACATTTCATAGTACAAAGTATTTTCATGCCTAGTTTTTATACTAGCTTGCCATTTTTGTGTAGGCTATTATATATATGTATTTGCTGTGAAATTTTTATTATAGTCTTGTGATGACAGTAGTATGCTTGTGTAATTTTTATAGAATTTTCTAAGAGGTTTTTCTGTACAGTCCTTTTTAGGTTGAATGATTAATGTTGGTTTATGCATGATGACCATACGGTAAAAATAAAAGAAAATATGTTTTATTGCTCTTTTCATGCTTAGGATCTGTTGGTTCAGTTAGTTTGGTGAGTTTGTACCTTTTCACATGGAGCTATGAATTGTTTGGCTTATTAATGCAATTTGTGGTCGTATTTCAATGTATTGTTTAGTGAATGTCATCTCGTAGAAATTAGTTTATCTTTTAGGATGATCAGTAGGTTTGTAAGATGCATAAGGATCTCTTTTACTTGCTGTTCAAGTTTAATATCATTTACCCTTATAGTTTGAAAGGTATAGGTTGTGCATGATTGCCTTGTCTCTCTAGAACAAAAATGGTTGCTTGTTGTTTTGCATGCAGAGGTGTTAGAATCTGGTTAAGCAAGTTGAATAGAGTTTGTAGATAATTTCCCAAGCTTTCCAACAAGTCCTGGTTTGCTGCGATCGGAGTTATAGAACTCGGTTGTGTTCATTTTCGCACTACGGCTATATGTTGTCCAAAGGTGGTGAGTCGTAGATATGGTAGTGTTGATGGTGCAATGTATGCTTTGGTTTACGTAGGACTTAGCTTCTCTTCTACGGAAGAGATATGCACTTACTTAGTCAAGTAGAGTAGATTAAGTTTATCATAAAAGTAATTTGTTGATGCTTTATGCAATCACGATCATCTTGTTTCATGTGCATTCCCCGTGGCCTGTATATATCTGCCTTTGTATGTGCGGGTGTTGATTGATCTATCTCGCTCTTGTTAGTTAAACTTGTTTGGTGATTCCTAGTAGATGTATGCTTAGTGTAATATGAAGTGTGATGATAAGTGGTAGGTGATGAGTTGTCTTATCTAATGGTTATGTGCTTTTAGGAATATCTTTTTATAAGTGCGATTAGAGGGTTATGCTTTGCGTTAAGTCAAATGAAATTAGTTTACTTATTATCTATTTGGACCATGATTGTTTCTACGCCAATGTTTATATTCATGTTGTGTGTGCAAGACCGTTTCTGTGGCATTTCTCGTATTCATATATATATACATTCATTGCACTTCCATGCATTGAGACATCCGCATTGTTGCATCTCATTTAGGTACGATAGATGAACCATGTAAAGGATGTGATGTGGAGCTTAACCCGAAGATGGTGTTGACAGGGGATTCCTTGGAAGATGGAAAGGACTAAACAAGTACCAATTTTGGTGATGTCGAGCAAGGTGGTGTCGACCGACTAAAACCGACTTTTGAGTCGGATTCCGTGCAAGCCCGGAGCATTCTAAGTCTCCTACCCATTCTTTTTATAAATGCACTTTGAGTATAATATTTGTATCTTTGCATTAGGTAATAGGAGTTGAATGGAACCGTTGATGCATATCTTCCTACCTTGTCCAATATATAAAAAAGTACCTTAACCCTCATTAGTTTTGGATAACGATCTATGAGCTCTACTTAATAAATTGGTATATGACTCCTCCCAGTCTCTTATGGTGGATGAAATGATGATCATGTGGTTGGGAATGTAGCCACCAAGGAATTAATCATGAGAATATTAAAAAGTGAAGGCTCGGGTAGATGGGTTTTGCTTCTGCTCGAATTCATTAAGAATTGTCACCGTGTCGGACTTCAATCGGAGTTGAAAGCACCTATCACTTAGCTGGTTCCGCTGGGACGTGAACCGCGAAGCCGAGTAGATCTAGGTCGGGCCGGCACGTGGCCGTTTAACGCTCCTCATGGAGAGAAGGAAGTATGTGCGGGGCCACAAGTATCGACCGTGGGCAACATGACCTGAGCTACCTGGCATTATGATCCGTGGGCAGGCATGGTTGAGCTACCTGGCAACTTGGTTGGGTCCTGATGAGGGGGTTGCCGCCACGCCCGCGATACGTATCCCGAACAGTTCCAAAGGTGACCCAATGCTCCTCGACGGAGGAAGTCATGGGTGAGTGTTATGGTATTTGTCCCCAGCTGGGTAGTAATCGATTCGAGTCGCCATCTCTCCCGGGTCGGGGAGAACCCGATTGGCTTCACTTCATTGTGGCATTAACTAATTAATATGGAAGTAAGATTGATGATGTTGCTTATGGAGTATCATGATGGATATGACATGATGAGGAAGATGCTACAATGGATATGGTTACTATTGCTTGCTTAATGTTAAACAAGTGAATGCTCTAGAGTATGTGCAAACTAATATGATAAGTTTTACTAAAATATGATGCTAAAATATTGTTATTAATATTGAGATTAAGGACGCATGTTAGTAAGGCTTTTTTTCAGCAAAATTTTGCTATCCAACCAGCTCCATTAAATAGCCTTGCATATCCTTTTGAGAGTCTTTTTATTTTTCTCTTCGGGGGTAAGTCTAGCTGAGTACATTCGAGTACTCGGGGTTTTATTCCCAATGTTGCGGGTTGATAGCTTGTTGTGGTTTCTTCAAGGAGTTCTCCTATCCCGTGGATGAGGAGTACGTCGTGGGCACGACAATTCCATAGTCTTTACCTTTATGCTTTTATGGGATTGACCAAGTGATGGCACATGTATTTAAACTAAGTGGTGTTGGTGATTTCAAAGTTATATTGCTTCGCATTCAAATTTACATTTGGGTTATATTATCTACTACACTCCGATGTATTTTAATTATGTTCAAAATTTTTGTAACTTGTGAATTGTGGTTCTTGAATCGAGTACGATCTTGGTTGTGTGCGCCCAAAAAGTTTTAAATCCTTCGAGATTTTGTTAATTTGGGCGGTTCCGTCACAATATACAAAGGTAATAATTCACCAATTCTTTTTACTCATACTTATCTCCATAAAAATTTCATGTTTTCTTTTGTTTATGAAATATGATCCGGGTTTGGATGTGTTTGCATGTCGCTCATGCAATATATCCATAGGTCTTTTAAATCAAGCATGGTGCTTGGGTTAAAATGGTCTTCTTTAATCAAAATTTGACATGGTGTTGAATTTTTGACTAATGAACCTAGGGTCGACATCATAAACGGTAGAATTATTTTTTGATGGAGATAAAACAAGGCTAGACTTATATTGCATCTTTATCTTAGCCTTGTTTGAGTATGAAAAGTTTGGTGAAACTTTTATGTGTTCTCCCTTGATAATAAAATCCTAAAATAAAAGTCTTTGAAAAAAAAAAAGCTGCTCTTTTGCTCCTTCCGCATATGTTTGAAATTTGGTAATCACGAAGGATGTAAATCCACTCGTGAATCTACCATATACTAACCATGCAGGAAAAACCAAAAGCACGGGGTAAAACCCCGATCCAATGGCCTTTGAGCTAGCTTGGGGAGGACCAAAAACATGGTAATGTGAAACCTACACTCTCATCCTCTCGTCCATTACCTTCCAAAAAAAAGTGTTTTATAAAATATTTTATTATCAAAATAAACAAAAAAAAATATTTACTACACAAAAATCTAAAAGTAAATATTTCAAAAAAAAAAAAAAAAAAAATGGGGTATATTTCAAAAAAAAAAAAAAAAATGGGGTATATTTCATAAAAAAAAAAAAAATGGGGTATATTTAAAAAAATATATGTTTTATAAAATATTTTATTATCAAAATTAACAAAAAAAAATTTATTATATAAAATCTATAAAAAAATCTTTATAAGTAAAATAAATTCTTCTATAAAAAAAACTAAGAAATTTTTTTTAATAAAACATATTTTTTCGAATAAATTTTTTTAGTAAAAAAAAAAAAATTTATCTTTTTGTTCACCTTTCAAAGTCTTCATCTTCATTGAATGAATCTTATTGCTCTTTCATGCTTCCTCTTTCTATATTGGCATGTTTAAGTTTGGAAGTTTTTTTGTCCTACTAGTTCATACTTCCATAGGCGTTTTGAATTAAGCATGGTGCTTAGGTCAAAAAGTCTACCTTAATCGATTAGACATGGAGTCGAGTCCGATTATTGAACTAGAGCTGCTAGTGTAGATTTTGGTCAAATCTATGGACTAACCCCCCTGCAGGATTTTATCAAACATCATGAGGGTAAGTCCGAGAGATGACAATGGAGATCGGTTGTTTGGTGAACCAAAAAAATAATAAAAAAAAAAAAAAAAAAATTAATAATAAAAATAATAATAAAATAAATAAAAATAAAACCTTTGAAACTCCAAGAATGGTTGTCCCGCTCTTTCAAGATCATCACAAGACAAGCTTGGGGGAGCCTCTGGCACGCTCAAAAGATGATGTTGATCAAAGATCCATTCATAGCGTTCACAAGCTAGCAACATTCATAAACCGAAGGTAAGTCAAAAGCTAGCTTGGGGAGGACTCCCCACAAAGGTAACTTCAGTATCTCACATTCCATCCGGTTATTTTCTTATCTTATATGAATGATGAGATATGAGAATAAAAAAAAAAAAAGAGGGAAGAAGAAAGAGAGAGAGGAGACTTATTCCATTCCATATATATGTGTTGTAGAAATGTTTTAGTTCTACCCCCGTTGAAATGATGAATAGTTGCTCTGTCTTATGTTTTTTGCCTGTGCCTAGTTTATAATTCGAATTTCTCTAAAGTTTGGGTTTAGTGGCTAAGTCTAAGAACTCATCCTAAAAAAAAAAAAAACCCGATTCATGTGGGTTGCATAGGCTCTATCTAGTCTAAGTTGTTGCCAAGTATGATATGGTATGAATGGATTTGCTATGATTTCGTCCGTAAAGAGAAACTTGACATCCGGGAATCTAATTTGAAAGAAAAGAGAAATGATATGGGCTATGCTAAAAAAAAAAAGAGAAAAAAAAAAAAAAAAAAGAGAGATGAAAAATGGACATGTGTCCGAGGGCGAGTAGAGCCCACATCTCCAAAAAAAGAGAGAGAGAGGAAATAAAAGACAAATGTCTAGGGCGAGCAGAGCCCACCTCTCCAAAAAAAAATATATATATAGCAATAAAGCCCATACTTTCTCAAAAAAACAAAATAGAACTTAAATAAATAAATCACGGATGAGAAAGTTGATCAAAAGGATGAATGAAAAGTATTTCATTTGTAACCGTTCTATCGGCAACCGCCCAAGGCTTTGAGAAAAGCTAAAAAGCCCCGCTACGATGAAAGGTAATAAAGGGTGAGCAAAGGCATGCCATTTTATTCAAACTCTAGTAGAAAATCTTATTATAACCCCGGCACTTGTGAAACATAATCGGCATAGTACCAACTCCCGATCAACAACCAAGTACTTATCTTTGCTCGAGGACGCGCGCAAAGGGTAAGCTTGGGGAGTTTGTTGACGGTCACCAACGACATATTTTTAACGTCAACATTCTACCAATAAGGGGGTGAAACTATACCTTACTACACACATATACATTTATTATTGACATAATTCCACTTGTAGTGCCAAATAATGTTTTGCAGGATTTATATAAAAATCAAGTGGAAAATGCACCAAAAGGCGCCTCCCCGAAAGCGCATTCACGAGAACATCAAGCCCAAGGGAGAAAAGTCCATAAAATATCAATATCCAAGCACAAGCCCAAGAGGTCGAGGCCCGAGTCCAACATGAAATGATAAACGGACCGCAGGACATGGGTTCAATGTTTTGGGCATAACTTTCTCATACGAAATCGGATTTCAGCGAACGAATACTCGAAACGAAGCTGACTCCGAGGCCCACGTGCTCCTGCAAAGTTCAGCCCAAACGGACAAAATCTTGGTGCGGGCGCACCTTAGGGTGCGTAGCGCGCGCACCCTCCCGAGGAGGCCAAATCGGCCCATCTTCGCCCCGGGCGGCCCATCTCGACCTGAAAAGTTTGGAGGCGGTGTTTGCTTGCCCAGAAGACGGTGCGGGATTAGTACCAAATGGCTTAGCCAAGAGAGGATCCCATGGTGAAGGTCCTATAAATAGATGGGCACTCCCTCCCTTGTAACACACACCACACAATGTAGCCTCTCTCTTCTTCTTCTTCTTCTTCCTCCTCCTCTCCCTTTCTTCTTCTTTCTTCTTCTTCTATCTTCTTCTTTCTTTCTTCTTTCTTTTTCTTCTTCTTAGTTTGTACTTAGGAGGAGTTTGGCAAGGATTAATAAAGGAGAGCAAGACATTTTGGAGCTATTCGGTATGATCAATTTAGAGTTCTTCATCTTGTTCTTGTTCTCTACTTATCAATATAGTCATGTTCTTGAATTAGAGCAAAGTCCTTATGACATAATCTTGATTGATGAACTAGTATATAGTTTCTATATCATAATCTTGTCTTATGGAACATCGTGCTTAATTTATCATACATACATGTTTAGACCAAAGAGCTAGATCAATATGATGAGTTCTACCTAGAGTTAGACTTGGTTGATGTCGGGTTGCGGGATTGATAGTCGTTCCTTCGGGGCGGTGCTCTGGTAGAAGGACCCCGGGGACGGGTAAGCCTTGTATACATGCCAGAGTAATAATCACTAGTGTAGACGTGGTGTCTAGACTAAGGGTTTTCTATCTTTTGTGGCGCATCCCACGGTTGAGGGGGTAGGCGGCCGGGTTGTGACGACCTTGTCCGGTCCCTTGTAATCCCCCACGTTCGGGGTGTGGGCTAGTTATGCTAAATGCCGGTCTCCATCCCGGTTTGGGCGACACGGGTGCGAAGTAATTCAACAGAGACCTTGACTTTCTTGAATTAGAATCTCTAATAGTTGAACATGTGTGTATACGCTATCTTGACATGACTATCTAGGATATGCCTGCTCCATGTTAGACTTATTCTTTTATTCTTTCTTTTACTTTTATCCTTGAGATTGGCTTGAGTGTGTGTGTCAAGTTATCATATTTACCTATCCTAATTTACCCCTATTATGATCATTGGTCTACTATACATTCGTGTCATCTTGACCATGTCCGAATTAGAGACTTTTACACCATGCCTTCCTTTGGGAAAAATATAAATAACGATACCCTGAATACTTCCGGGTGAAATGCTACAATGATAGATCCGTGCGCTTGCGGATGAATATCTTGTTTGGCAAGATCTATCACCGTTGATAATCCCGTTCAGATCACCGACACGGTGGTTTCACTTGGGAATGTCAACGGCGCATTTCTGGCGCCGTTATTAGAGATGGGTTCTAAACCTGTCTCTAGTGATTGCGCTTAAGAAATGCAACAGAAACGGTATTGTATAACCCAACCGTGGGCATTAACATCATGTCACAAACCTATGCCCAAACTTATTTTGAGGAAGAGCAACGCTGGCCCACAATAAAGACTTTTAGAGCTGATATGCGTTCAACTCTCCAAGGGTTGGGGGTTCTACATAATGTTTCTCTTTACCATGAAGGTGTCGGAATGAGCCTTGATTTCCACATTTTTGACATTGAGGATTTCGACATTCTAATTGGCCATCCCCTAGAAAAGTTATTCACGATCCACCAAACACGGGGGAGTTAGATGTCAAATTAGGTAGGGACACGTTCACGTTACCCATACAACAATCCAAAAACACAATAGCTGAACCCCCGTCCCCGATAACAACCATAGAGGTGGTGTCAAAAATACCTTTTGAAACTCTGAAGAATCTTTAGAAAAAGACTCCAAATTCTTCATTGAAGAAATTAGCGAGATAGATGAATTTATCGATCTCCCTAAAGAAGAAGAAACGACACCACCTCCCATTGAGCTAAAAAGCCCTTCCTCGAAGGATTACGCTATGTTTTCCTAAACAATGACAAAAATGCTCCCGTAATTATCGGTGATAAATTAACCGACGAGGAGTCATCCAAATTGATCAAAATACTAGAAAAACATAGGACGGTCTTTGGGTATTCATTGCATGATTTAAAAGGGATTAGCCCTCTAATTTGCTCTCATCGCATCCCCGTTGACCCGAAAAGTCACCCTCACGCGAACCACAACGCCGGCTCAATAATGAGATGAGAGAAGTCGTGGAAGAAGGAAGTCCTCAAACTTCTTCACGCCGGGATAGTCTATCCCGCACCACACAAATGACCGGGTTAGCCCCGTCTAGGTGGTACCAAAGAAAGGAGGCATGACGGTGATTGAAAACGCTAAAAATGAATTAATTCCACAAAGCGTGCCATCACGAGGGGTGGAGAATGTGCATTGACTACCGAAAACTCAATGCGGCAACAAAGAAAAGATCACTTTCCGCTCCCCTTCATTGATGAAATGTTGGAGCGGTTATTAAAACATTCTTTCTTGTTTCCTCGATGGGTATTCAGGTTATCACCAAATTCCCATCTACCCCGATGATCAAAGCAAGACAACTTTCACATGCCCGTATGGAACGTGACGCTTATAGGAGAATGTCGTTCGGGTTGTGTAATGCACCCGCATCATTCCAACGGTGCATGATGTCGATATTCTCATACATGATTGAAGAAATCATGGAGGTATTCATGGACGATTTCTCCGTCCATGGAAAAACCTTTGACAACTATCTTGAGAATTTAGACCGAGTCTTGCAACGATGCCAAGAGAAGGACCTGGTACTAAATTGGGAAAAGTGCCATTTCATGGTCCGAGAGGGCATCGTCCTTGGACACCTAGTGTCCGAGAGGGGGATTGAGGTAGATAAAGCAAAAATTGAAGTAATTGAAAAACTACCTCCCCCTGTGAACGTAAAAAGGAATCCGTAGCTTTCTAGGCCACGCAGATTTTATAGATGGTTCATAAAAAGATTTTTCACAAACTTCTAGACCGTTAACAAGCCTGCTAGCTAAGGATGTACCTTTTAAGTTCACTGATGAGTGCATGAAAGCTTTTCTTACCATTAAGAAAGCACTCATCTCAGCACCAATCATTCAACCACCGGATTGGTCGCTGCCTTTTGAGATCATGTGTGATGCTAGTGATTACGCCATTGGTGCGGTCCTTGGCCAAACCAAAGATAAAAAGCATCACGCGATCGCCTATGCTAGCAAAACGCTAAATGGAGCTCAATTAAATTACGCCACAACTGAAAAAGAGCTCCTAGCTGTCGTGTTTGCTATTGATAAGTTTAGGTCTTACTTAGTGGGATCCAAAGTGATTGTCTACACTGATCATGCGGCATTGAAATACTTGCTCACTAAGAAAGACGCTAAACCTAGACTAATAAGATGGATTCTCTTACTCCAAGAATTTGATTTAGAAATTAAAGATAAGAAAGGAGTAGAGAACACTCATTGCGGATCATTTGTCGCGTTTGCAATTCACTAACACGCAGGAGTTACCTATCAATGATTTCCCTACGCGACGACATACTCCTCAAGGTGGAGGACGTAACCCCATGGTATGCAGATATTGTGAATTACATGGTTTCAAAGTTACGTACCACCCGCGAATCAAGGCACAAGTTACAAGTTGAGAGTCGCCGCCACCCTCGTGTGGGATGATCCGTACCTATACCGAGTATGTGCTGACGGTATGCTAAGGAGATGTGTACCCACCAGAGAGGGACAGCAAATCATCGAAAAATGTCATGCAGCCCCGTACGGAGGCCATTATGGAGTACATCGCACTCAAGCCAAAATTTGGCAGTGCGGATTCTTCTGGCCGACGATGTACCAAGACACAAAAGAATTCATCAGAAGATGCCAAAAGTGTTAGCTGCAAGGAGGAATTACGTCAAGAAATGCAATGCCCCTCAACTACAATCTCCAAGTGGAAGTCTTCGATGTTTGGGGTATCGACTTCATGGGACCTTTTCCAAAGTCCCATGATAGTGAATACATCCTCATCGCAAATGACTACGTGTCCAAGTGGGTTGAAGCTCGCATGCCCCCGCCGCTGATGCCAAACATGCCAGAAAAATGTTCCATGAGATCATTTTTCCAAGGTTTGGAACACCAAGGATGGTCATAAGTGATGGAGGATCACACTTCATAGACAGATCCTTTTGAGCTTTCTTGCGAGAGCTAGGATCTAAGCACAATATAGCCACACCTTACCATCCTCAGACAAGCGGCCAAGCAGAAACGTCAAACAAACAAATCAAAAACATTTTGTAGAAAACTGTTAATGTAATGGGGAAGGGCTGGAAAGACAAGCTACCCGATGCACTCTGGGCATACAGGGGACAGCTTACAAAACCCCCATCGACATGACACCATTCCAACTAGTCTACGAAAAAAGTTGCCACTTGCCAGTAGAACTCGAACTTCGAGCCTCTTTGGGCAATCAAGACATGGAACATGGACCTTAAGCTAGCCGGAAAAAACAGACAAAAACAATTAACCGAGCTAGAGGAATGGAGGGAGAAGGCGTATCACAAAGTGCCAAGCTATACAAAGAAAGAACAAAAAGATGGCATGACCACCGAATCCAACGAGTAAAAACTTTCCACGAAGGAGACAAGGTACTACTCTTTAACTCTCGTGGTGAAGCTATTCGGTGGAGGAAAGTCTGGAGCAAATGGAAAGGGCCATACACCGTCGTCGACGCCGCACCCCATGGCGCAATCACCATCACAGATGACTCAGGTAATTTATCAAAGGTAAATGGCCAACGTTTGAAAATTTTCCTCGAGCCTTCTCCAAATAAATATATAGAGAAAATAATGTTGGTAGATTTTGAACAATATAAAAACAACTCAACAATTGCTACCACATATTGGAAAGAAAACACAATAAAAATAATATTAAATACAAAAACACATAACCATTTCCTTTCTTTTCCTTTTCTCTATTTTATTTTTATTCCTAAATAAGAAAACATCACTCCAAACCGGGTTTTCCACCGATGCATTTGTGGGGCCAATGTTCCGACAAGATAGAGATGAGGGGAAAAGGTCGCCGCGACGAGACGCTTCGCGCCGGGGCGGCCGACCTTGCTTGGGACGGCCCAGCCCCTCTTGCGGCCCCCGCGCCCGATCTTCTCGCGACTCGATCCCACCGAGCCTATCCCAAGACTGCGGTGCACGGCCACAATTCACTGCGAGGGCTATAAATTGAGCTCCAACCCCCCATTTGAAGATCACACCAAACCAATTCACTTCTCCCTCATTTTGAATACTTGCTCAACCTATCCATGGGAAACAACAAAGCCTTGTACCTCTCCTTAGGATTAGACATTGAGCCATTTCAAGAAAACCCAGAAGAAATAGAAGAAGCCATGTTCGTGTCAGCTCAACCACTGGCAATCTTACCACCTATCAAAACTCCCAGGCCATCCTTCCCAATCGGGAACAAGGGTTCACCTAGCACCGAACCGCTTCATAAACCTCCCGTAAACAAAGAAACCCAACGCAAAACTCATCTCCAGGAAACTGCCATCCAAATCAACCACAACTCCCGCACAAAGGAAGCCGTCGATAGAAAAAGCTGCCCTCAAGAAGCCTGCACGCGTAGTCAAAAGAATTAGACCACCACTAGGGAGCCCCCCTATTAGAGGACAGCCCCCGGTTTCTTCAAGTGATAGTGAGGAAGAAAAACCTAAGAAGAAAAACTACACTTGCAAAGTGGTCAACACAAGGATCAACGACCTACAAACAAGAATAGAGAAAATTCATAACGAAGTAGTTTGTAGTTTAAATTAGAAGTGAAAAATCTAGAAGATTCCCTTTCGACTATGCGTCGCGGGTTTAATGAGAGATTAGACCATCTAGCGGACACAATAAAGAGGGCTCAAAATCACCGATTGCTTTAGGCTTTTAAATTCCTCGCATTTATTTTTATTTACATTGTAATTGTCTCAAGATCAATAAAGTTTGTCTTTGAATATTTCATTGTGCACTTGTTTCTCTATGTGTTTTTTTTAACTTCGTGAAAGAAACAAGTGTGGGGAGATAAAATTCATATGCCATAATGACCAACTTAAAAACATAGACAAACTTTATCCTTTTCGTCAATCTATTAAAAAGAACCACACATTATCCGAATTTTTGTGCATTGAGAGATAGCATGATTACTTGAATTTCTCCTTCCTGTACAAATAAGACTTGGTTTTTCCTATTGAAAGATAACCCAAAATCATGTTCCTAGGATAATCAAAACCTGAACTAGTATTCAAACAAAATAGCTACTTCCTTATTTATTGCATCTCGTCAAATTCAAAGATTAATGTTTGAGAAAGTTTCATGGTCCCAAGATCGAAACACATGTGCACAAATAAATTGGTGTTCTAAATATGATGAAACCTTTATGCTTCAAAGACATGGGCTATGCTAAAAAAAATGGGCACGTGCCCGCATATAAACAAAAACAATGGGTACGTCGATGCCCGCCTATAAAAAAAAAAAAAAAAAAAGAGAAGAAATAATGGACAAGTGTCCGAGGGCGAGTAGAGCCCACTTCTCCAAAAAAAAAAAGCAAAGAAGCCCATGACTCTTTAAAAGCAAAGAGGCATCATAACTAAAAAAAGAACATTTATCATATGCACATCTTTGATCTAGGAATATGACACTTCCCTCCATTAATCTAGAATTTGACTTGACATTTTATACAAGGAAGTAAGCAATTTTGTTGGTACTCTCAAGTTTGATTAAACCCGGGAACATAGCACAAATTCTTTTCAAAAATTTGAAAAACAACCAAGTCTATTTGTGCAAGTGTAAGTAGAAAGAAAGAACTCCTACTTATCTCCATCGCATCGATCATTCAAGATAATGTGGTAGAACACTTTGAATATTGACAAAGGAAACAACCTCACAAAAACCTAAAGTTCGACTTTACTCGAGGACGAGTAAAAGCCAAGTGTGGGGGAGTTGTTGGCGGTCATTATCAAGCATTTAATACCGCCAACTCAGGTTCATTTCAAGGGAAATAAACAATCTCATGGTGCATATGCGCAAGCTTGGCCCCGATCCCACCGCGCCTTCGCTGACTTCCCCATGCCGAAATACTAACGCGGGAAAGGATGGTGCAAAATTCGTTTGGCGCCGTTTTTCTCCCGCCAAAGTACCCAAATTTGGCCTCACCTCATGTATAAATAGAGGGGCACACCCCCCTCTATTCATCCACACACACAAGCATTCACTCACTCATTGTTTCACTCACACACTCCACTCCACCACTCACACTTAGTACACATTGGAGTAGAGGAAACGAGCTAAGTTAGAATTAGAAGGGAGTGAGAGAGGAGGAAGTGTGGAGAAGAGGAGTAGCGACCCCTCTGCCTCAGGTAGACGGAGTTCCGAACCTGTCGGCTCCCGTCTCCGCATTTGTACCTCTACGGATCATCCTACTGGTTTGGAGTAAGAGATCCGTGTTCTAATTACAGTAATTATCTTCGAGTTTGAGTTATTACTTTAATTATACGTTCGCCGGTTCGTTGTTTACCATATCGGTAGATGCTCTAGTAGAGGACTCCTGATGAAGACGGATGTTCCTGGCCGACGCTAGAGTACGTGATAAGTAGTGTAGACGTGGTGTCTAAACTACGAGTCACCCTCGCTTGCCAATCAGTCCACGGTAGTGAGGTAGGCGGCGGTGGTGACAGCCCCTGTTTGACCTTAGTATTCCTCCACGTCCGGCCAGGCGGTAGTCCGGAGGCCGGACCCTTCCCGCGGAGACGAGGGGAGAGCCGGTGGCTACGTGAACGTATAAGAAAAGAAGTAATTTGGCTTTAGGATAATCTCGCTGTAGTAGAAACTCACTACCCAGTTCACCCTTTCCATCTTCATCCACGGTAGCTAGTCAAACCCGACTTAACACCCGTTCCCTCGTGGAAATCGATACCCTGAACACTTCCGGGTGAAGTGCTACAACGGTATTTCCGTGCGCTTGCGAACTATTCTGCTTACGCTAAGAAACACCAACATTGGGCACCTAGCAAAGACACTACCGACAGGAGAGCAGTTCTACCCGCAGTGTCAGGAGGCCAGAGGCTGGCTCGAGTTCTCATGGAGCATACTTCACGCCACCACCACGGCTGCGCGAGCAGACGCCCCTGATGCCCCAGGGAGGGTTCTATCCTTTGGGGACCCCAGGGTTCATGCCCGGGTATGATCCAAGGTGGGAACCTCCGCCCATGACGCCTGCACCATCAGAGTGGCTTGAAGGAGATTCAGAAGCATGGAGGGCCAACATGGTGGACCTTTCCAGCAGCTCCGAGGGTATGCCCCCAGAAGTCTAGCCAAGACCATCAATATACGGATCGGAGGCTATCAACGTCGCGGTGCGGAGAACCTCGACGTTCGCACAGGTAACATTGAGCATACACTTAACACTCATGTGCAGAACACCCATCAGTGGCAGCAAAACTGGGAATACCAGAACAAGCAACGATGGGACCAGCTCGAGGCAAACATGGCTACTCGCAACGCACGCGAGGAAGCATTCTGGAGGCACCAGGGCTTTAATCCAGATCAGTAAGCCTCCAGATAGCTTGGGGGAGGACCCCCGCAGGTATCATTGCATTGCATATTTACTTTCATCAAACTTTCTTTTATTTTAGCATGTTTAAATTCCAGCAATCTTGCATCCTAAAAAAAAATCCAAAAATATAATAAGTAGCTCTTCTTGTGCTTTCATGTCTATACATATGAGCTATGAAAATGTTTAGTCTTAGTCCCTTGTTGAAATGATGAATAGTTGCTCTATCTTATGTTTTGCCTGTGCCTAGTTTATAATTCGAATTTCTCTAAAGTTTGGGTTTAGTGGCTAAGTCTAAAAAACTCATCCTGAAAAAACCTGATTCATGTGGGTTGCATAAGCTCTATCCGGTCTAAGTTGTTGCCAAATATGATATGGTACAAATAGATTTACTATGATTTTGTCCAAAAGAGATACTTGACATCCGGGAAACTAAGAAAAGAGAAATGCTATGGGCTATGCTAAAAAAAAAAAGAAAAAAAAAAGAGATGAAAAATGGACATGTGTCCGAGGGCGAGTAGAGCCCACATCTCCAAAAAAAAAAAAAAAAAAGAGAGGAAATAAAAGACAAAAGTCTAGGGCGAAAGCAGAGCCCACCTCTCCAAAAATATATATATATATATATATATGTTTATATAGCAATAAAGCCCATACTTTTCCATAAAAAAACAAAATATAATCTAAATAAATCCCGGATGAGAAAGTTGATCAAAAGGATGAATGAAAAGTATTTACATTTATAACCGGTTCTATCGGCAACCACCCAAGACTTTGAGAAAGCTAAAAAGCCCCGCTACGATGAAAGGTAATAAAGGGTGAGAAAAGATGTGCCATTTTATTCAAACTATAGTAGAAAATCTTATTATAACCCCGGCACTTGTGAAACATAACCGCATTGTAGCAACTCCCGATCAACAACTAAGTATTTATCTTTTTTGCTCGAGGACGCGCAAAGGGTAAGCTTGGGGGAGTTTGTTGACGGTCACTAACGACATATATTTTTCCCGTCAACTTACTACCATAAAGGGAGTAAAACTATACCTTTTATACATATACATTTATTACTAACATATTTCCACTTGTAGTGTTCGAAATGTATTTTATAGTATTTATAATAAATACAGGTGGAAATATGTCCAAAAGTACGCCATCCCGAAAGCGCATTCTCAAGACTATCAAGCCCGGGATGGAAATGAACCAAATCGACACATCCGGACCAGGCCAAGCCCACACCATGACTTTTCAAGCCCAACCAAAGCAAAGACGCCGAAGCTCGGATCTGGGCCGAGCCCAAAGCGGGCGCAAAGGGGTGCGGCCGCACCCCGATGGGGGCGGTTCGAGCCCAGCCGGGCGTGGCGTGGCGGTACATTAAGTGCTCGATGGTCGGTTTGGGTGTTGATGGCCGGTGCAACGCACGGACGCCCCCGCTTAGGTCGGTTTAGGGGTAGTTAGGTCATTTAGCTCACTCTCTCTTGTGTATAAATACCTCCTCCCTCTCCCTCATTCCACACACCACACTTGGAGTCACCACACCAGCACACTCACACTCTCCACCTCACTCTCCACCTCCACTTCTTCTTCTTCTTCTTATTTGGCTAGCATTGGAGTAGAAGAGCTACAAGAGAAGAGCTTGTAATCTTGGAGCAAAGTGAGCTTGGTAATATAAATCCTCCATGGATCTTTCTCCTATGTGCAAGTTCTATTTCTATGATCATGGTCTAACTTATGAATTAGAGTATAGTCTTGTTCATGTTTTAGTGTTGGTATATGAACTAGCATATAGTTTGTATATCATAATCTTAACGTGTTCATATTTGTTCTTCATCGATCATCGTATGCATAACATGATTATAGATGGGATAACGGTTCGTCGTTTTTTCGGGTTTGCTCTTGTCTTAGTCCGTCCATCCATAGGGTGGGGATCCCGGGGACAAGAGTAGTGTTTTCGGGTACGGGCATGGTGCCCGGGTATTATGACACCTTCAAATATGAGAGCATGCCACGGTCGTGAGGGTAGGCAGCAGGGTTGTGACAGCCCTGTCCATCCCTTGTAATCCCTCCACGTTCGCATGTGATGTAGGAGTTCGTAAATGCTTTCCATTGGGCCGGATGGTACCGGGAAGTCTCCCTGTTATCCTAGACATAACCATGCTCATATCGTGTTAGCATATGATCCTAACTATTCATTGTAAGACCATGACTAGAATACATTAGATTACTCCATAGGACATTCGTTTATTCTTTATCTATTTTATTTATCCTTTCCTGGTGGATTCCAATGTGTGTGTCACACTATCTATAAACCGTATTGCTTACCCCTGTTATGATCGAGTTGGTCTTAGCGTACACATATTTCATCATCCAGATGCCATGCTACTTCTTATACAACATGCCTTCCTTTGGGAAAATATAAATAACGATACCCTGAATACTTCCGGGTGAAATGCTACAATGATAGATCCGTGCGCTTGCGGATGAAATATCAACTATGGCAAGATCTATCACCGTTGATTGAAAGTGCGTTATCACTGACACGGTGATTCCACTTAGTGATGTCGATGGCACGTTTCCTAGCGTCGCCATTAGAGATGGGTTCTAAACCTGTTTCTAGTGATTGCGCTGGGAAATGTCAACAAAGCATTTCTGACGCCATTGCCGGGAATAGGTTTCATATCTATTTTTAGTAACGACGTTAAGAAATGCCAACAATGCTCTCTAATGAAATGGTGCCTTATATCAATGTGTTTGGTTCTTGTATGTTGCACCGGATTTTGAGTCATCTTGCAAGCACTCTCATTGTCACAATACAAGGGCACATGGTTGAAATCAAATCCATAATCCTTCAATGTTGATCTCATCTAAAGCAATTGACAACAACAACTCCCCGCACTAACATATTCGGCTTCGGCGGTAGAGAGTGTCACACTTGTTTGCTTCTTTGAGAACCATGACACAAGAGATCTTCTAAGGAATTGACAAGTGCCACTAGTGCTTCTTCTATTGACTTTGCAACCACTATAGTCGGAGTCCGAATATCCAATTAGCTCAAAGCTAGACCCCTTGGGATACCATAAACCAACATCTTGTGTATGCTTCAAGTACCTCAATATTCTCTTTGTAGCCTTGAGATGACTTTCTCTTGGTGAGGGTTGAAATCTTGCACACATGCATACACTAAACATGACATCCAGCCTTGATGCGGTCACATAGAGTAGACTTCCAAATAGAGACCGATATAACCTTTGATCAACCATATTGCCACCAACATCACTATCCAAGGTGCCACTTGTACCCATAGGTGTATTTATACCTTTTGCATCTTGCATGCCAAACTTCTTGACCATGTCCCTTATATACTTGCCTTAACTAATGAATGTGCCATTCTTCATTTGCTTGATTTGGAGACCAAGGAAGTATGTAAGTTCACCAAGCATAGACATCTCAAATTCCTTTGCCATCATATTGCCAAACTCTTCAAAAAATTCTTGATTTGTTGATCCAAATATGATATTATCAACATATATTTGCATGATGAACAAATCTTTGTCAATCTTCTTGGTGAAAAGAGTAGTGTCAACCTTTCCCATCTTGAAACCCTTTGAGAGTAGGAAATCCCTCAATCTCTCATACCATGCTCTAGGTGCTTGCTTCAAGCCATATAATGCCTTCTTTAACTTATACACATGGTCGGGGTGATGATAATCTTCAAAACCGGGAGGTTGTTCAACATAGACAAGCTCATTGATAAAGCCATTGAGAAAAGCACTCTTCACATCCATTTGGTAGAGCTTGATGTCATGGGCACATGCATAGGCTAATAGTATTCTAATTGCCTCTAATCTTGCAACCGGAGCATAGGTTTCTCCAAAGTCAAGACCCTCAACTTGAGTGTAACCTTGAGCAACTAGTCTTGCTTTGTTCCTTACAACAATGCCATCTTGATCTTGCTTATTCTTGAAAACCCATTTGGTTCCAATGACATTGTAGTTCTTTGGCCTTTCTACCAATTCCCAAACTTCATTTCTATCAAAATTATTTAGCTCCTCTTGCATGGCAAAAACCCATTCTTTATCTTTCATTGCCTTCTCAATGTCTTTTGGCTCCTCTTGTGACATAAAAGCAAAGTGCTCACAAAAGGATGCTAGTCTTGATCTAGTTTGTACACCACTAGCAATATCACCAACTATTTAATCAATGGGATGATCCCTTGCAATATGAGATGGTTGGAGTATTGGAACTTGATTGCTTGTGCTTGGTTGGTCACTTGACATGATCTCATGAGATGATGAACTAGCCTCTTGTTGATTTTGCACTTGAGAGCCACTAGCTTGTGCATTTGGAGTTGGAAGCATTTGATCTTTGTCATCATTGATGTCAACAACTTGAGTTGGCCTAATATCACCAATGTCCATGCTCTTCATAGCATTCACCAATTGAGGTCCACTCACATCACCAAGGTTTTCTTCTTCATCTTGGGACCCATTGGTTTCATCAAATTCAACATCATGGACTTCTTCTAGTTGACCACTTGAGTTGTTCCAAACTCTATACGCCTTACTTGTAGTGGAGTAACCAACTAGAAACCCTTCATCACATTTCTTGTCAAATTTACCAAGTCTTGCACCCTTCTTCAAAATATAGCATTTGCATCCAAATACTCTAAAGTATGTGATGTTTGGCTTTATTCCATTCAATAGCTCATATGGAGTCTTCTCCATCATGGGATGACAATACAACCTATTAATGTAGTGGCATGCGGTGTTGATTGCTTCGGCCCAAAGGGATTGACTCACATCATATTCACTAAGCATAGACCTTGCCATCTCAATGAGAGTCCTATTCTCCCTTTCAACTAAGCCATTGGATTGAAGTGTGTACTTGGCCGAGAATTGATGCATAATGCCATAATCATCACAAAGTTCATCAACTCTAGTGTTCTTGAACTCACTTCCATTATCACTTCTTACTTTCTTGACTATGATATCAAACTCATTATGCACTCTCTTGAGAAATGACTTGAAAATAGAATATGTATCACTCTTGTCATTGAGAAAGAACACCCAAGTATATCTAGTGAAATCTTCCACAATCACAAATCCATACTTGTTGCCTCCAATACTAGTGTATGTGGTTGGGCCAAATAGATCCATGTGAATCAACTCAAATGGCTTGCAAGTGCTCATAAAGCTTTTCTTAGGATGTATGTTTCCCACTTGCTTCCCGGCTTGACATGCACTACATAGCTTATCCTTTTCAAACTCAACATCTCTCAAGCCTCTAACAAGATCATGCTTCACTAGCTTGTTCAATTGTTTCATTCCAACATGACCAAGCCTCCTATGCCATAGACAACCCATACTAGATTTTGAGATCATGCAAGTACTCAATTTTGATTCACTAGTGTCAAAGTCCACAAGATAGAGATTCTCATATCTAAAGCCCTTGAATATCAAGTTGGAATCCTTTGCACTAATCACTTCAACATTATCAACACCAAATATGCATTTATAACCAAGATCACAAATTTGTGCCACCGATAGCAAATTGAAGTTCAAAATATCAACTAGTGTCACATTTGAAATACTCAAATCATTGGTTATTGCAATCTTGCCAAGACCCTTCACCTTGTCTTTGCTATTATCACCAAATGTAATAGGATTGCCGTCTTCATCATGAGAGTCAATAGATTTGAACTTTCTTGCGTCACTGGTCATGTGTTGAGTGCACCCACTATCAAGTATCTAATGCCTCCCTCCAGTCTTGTAGTTTACCTACAAAACAAATCAATGAGATTTTGGTACCCATTTTTGCTTGGGTCCTTGGAGGTTAGTGACCAAAGCCTTTTGCACCCGAATGGACTTCTTCTTTGGTCCCACAATTGGTGTACCAATAAACTTTGCATTGACACCCTTCTCACCCTTGGTAAGCAAATAACAAGAATCAAAGCAAATGGAATGCACATTGTTAACTTTCTTGTTCTTGTTGATTTTAGCACATTGTTGCTCTTGATGCCCAACTTGCTTGCATCTATAGCAATAAGCACCATTGCTCCCCACAAAGCTAGGCTTTGGAGTCACAAAGGCCTTCTTGCCTTTCTTAGGGATATAGCCTAAGCCTTCCTTGTTAAGGGAAAATCTTTGGCTACCCAAGCACTTTAGCAATTTGGCATCCCCACCATATGCCTTGCCTAAGGCGTGGGTGAGCTCATCCACCTCTCTTTTGAGAGTCTCATTCTCAACCACCAATGATGAATATAAAATAACTTCATCACTACTAGTAGAGATAGAGTGGGTTGATGTGGATGTGGAAGGAATGTTTGAATCTTCAATGAAATCAAACACAAATGGTTCCTCTATGATATCTCATGTTGAACCAACATCCTTCTTTGTGCTTAAGCTAGCCTTGTCATTCTTTTCTAAGAGCAAGGCATGGGCTTTTTGAAGCCTTGTATGAGCTAGCTCAAGTTCCCCATGGTCTTCCTTTAGACTCTCATGGGTAGTTTGTAACTCACTAATACCTTGTTCGAGATATTTTAGTCTCTTTCCCAAGTTCTTACATTCCTTGTCCTTAGATTTAAGCATGACATGTGTTTGCTTAAGCATTTCTAGAAGATCATCTCTAGTTGGTTCATCGTTTTCATCTTCACTATCACTATTATCATAATTTACTTCATTAGCACAAGGTTCATCATCATTATCACTATGATATACCTTAGAGCCCTTGGCCATGAAGCATGAAGGAGATGAACCAAAGAGGGAAGACTTCTCATGATGGCCAATAGAGATCATTCCCTTCCTCTTATCTTGATTATCTTCATCATCATTGGAAGAGTCATCACTATCCCAAGAATAAACAAAAGCACCATCCTTGGTCTTCTTGAATATCATACTCTTGCTCTTCTTGTCCTTGTTGCCACCCTTGTATCCTTTCTTCTTTTCTTTCTCTTTCTTGATGGGGCAATCGGCTAGCACATGGTTGGGACTATCACACTCAAAGCATAGCATTGGCTCTTCACTTCTCTTCCTTGTGCCAAAACTCTTCCTCTTGTTCTTCAAGACTTTGCTAAACTTTCTCACAAACATTGCAAATTCTTGATCAATTTCATCCAAGTCAACATTCCCTTCATCTTCTTCTTCTTCTTGTGCCTTGGCCTTGCCCTTTGCCTTGGATGAGGTGGCGGCTTTGAATGCCACAACCTTCTTCGTCTTGTCATCTTCCTTCTCATCATCACTAGCTTCACATTGCTCATCGGTCAAGACTTCACCAAGTACTTCACTAGGTGACATAGTGTCCAATGCCCCTCTAAATAAGATTTTTCTCAACCCACTAAATTTCTTGGGCAAGCACATCAAGAATTTGTGCCCAAAGTCACGATCCAAGGTCTTCACACCCATTGCCTTGAGGTCATTCACTATCACTTGGAGCCTATGAAACATATCCGGGACGCTCTCATCTTTCTTCATTTTGAAGTTCTCAAACTCACTCTTGAGCATATAGAGCTTGGCACTTTTCACAACTTTTGTGCCCTCATAGGTCTCACATAGCTTCTCCCACACTTCACTTGCTCTCTCTAGATCCTTGATGCCTTCAAATACTTTGATGTCCATGCCATTGTAGAGAGTGTTCAAGGCCATTGTGTTGCATTGCATGTTGGCCTTGTCGGTGGGAGTGAGGTTGGTGGTGTCAAGGATGACATAGTCCTTCTCGGTGACATCCCATACTTGGTCATTGATTGATCCCAAGTACATTCTCATGGTTCTCTTCCAATAATCAAAATTCTTGACTCCATCAAAGAATGGAGGCTTTCCCCCAACATGGTTGAACACAACATGAGCCATATCTTGCACCGAAGGATGTTAAGCCTTGCAAAAATGGTGACAACGGCTCTGATACCACTTGTAAGGTCCTAAATGGCTAGAGGGGGGTGAATAGCCTAATAAAACTTCTACAAGTTGACTAGAGCAAACTTATTAGTAAAACAAATGGGGTAAAAGCGGTTGCTCTAGCTCTACGGTTAGGCAAGCCACCTATTTGCACAATTCTAATTGAACTAAGATCTCTAATCCACTCACAAGGCTAGGTTGCTAATTTACTCCTATATGAGAGCACTACACACTTACAAGAGCAACTAGCACTACACTATCAACTAGAATCAACTAAACAATTACAAGCTATCAAGCTACACAACTAAGAGCTACACAAGATAGATATGAAACAATCTAAAAGCAACTATGAGAGGAGAGCTTGTTATACTGACTCGTAGTGGCAATGAACCAATCACCGATGAAGATAGACAATATGAAGCCAATCACCAATAGAGACAATGAACACGATGATTTGTTCACCTGGAGTTCACTTGTGCACCGACAAGCTAGTCTCCGGTTGTGCCGACTAACACAAGGATGGTGCTCAAGCTAGGCGGTGCCACTTGCTAGCTCCAAAGCCACCACTCACAAGTGAGGTACCCAAGACATAAGCAATCCACTAGAGTTGCAATTCGTTGCTCTGACGGGGATGCACAAGAACCCCTCACAATCAACCGGAGGTGGCCAAGAACAATCTCCAACTCTTGCCAACGCCTGCACCAATCATCGAGCCGGCTAGGAGTGGTGCTCTCCAAGAGCAACAAGAAAACCACCGGCCACGATGAACCTCAAGTGCCTCTAAATGCAATTCTCAAAGCAATGCAATTGAATCACCACAAATCTCTCAAGAATGTGCTCACAAGCAATGGGAGAGAGTGGGATAGAGTTGGCTCAGCTCACAATGTGTTAGGATCAATCAAAATGTCCAAGAGAGAGAGAGCACAAGCCGGCCAAACCCATATATATAGACCCCCATCGAAATAGAGCCATTGGGGAGGGTCGCGCATTTTTTCCATGCGCCGGACGCTTTTCTTTGCCACTACCGGGGCGCCGATTCGCGTTGAAACCAGCGCGCAGGAACTAGCCGTTGGTCGCCCGGCAGACGCGCCGCGACGCGGCCCGAAGCCGCATCCGCCGCGGCGTCGCCCGCGATGCTCGTGGCGTGGCCGCTCGGGCTGCGTCTTGCGTGCGCCCAGACGCCGGCTCTTTTCACACGCCGGACGCTGGCGTCCTCGGACCCAGCGTCAGTCGCGATGACGCCTGACGCGGCCACAACGTTTGTCGCGTACGATCTTGCGAGATGAAGTTGTTCTTCGTCGCCTTCATTTCGATCCAACTTCCGCCACTTGTTCCATGTTGCCAACACGTCAAAGAACACCTCAAGCACGTGTGTTAGCATTTTGAAAACATTTTCTCCACGGGCGAAGTTAGCTCTCTAGGTTAGAATGCATGCACATGATTTTGAACCAAGAGGCACATGAGGATCACCGGTTTCGACGTTTTTCTCCTCTTGATAGTCGGGCTATCGATCCTAAATCACTCACACCCTCTATGGTGTCTTGAGTGTGAAATCAAAATGGCCCTATGGTTATACCTTCGCCTTGAGCCCATTTTGATCCTCGAATCCACTCTAGGCGAGCACTTGGTCAACTTTTGGATCACCTCGATCCATCCACCATGACCATCATGCTCCACACTTGGCTTGACCAATCTCCAACTAATTCAAACACTTAGCATAGAGATTAGTCCTAGGATGTCATCAATTAGCCAAAACCAAACTAGAGATCTACACATGGGCTGAGCCATCTCAGGCCAGCCCAGGCC
Source organism: Hyparrhenia diplandra (assembly GCA_015847255.1). NCBI lineage: Eukaryota > Viridiplantae > Streptophyta > Magnoliopsida > Poales > Poaceae > Hyparrhenia > Hyparrhenia diplandra. Next base: position 221,168 of record JADLZK010010001.1, read on the forward strand.
ACAAGAGTAGGCGCCTTCGGGTCGGTGGCCACCGCGAGGATCACGGGGAAGACTTGATCATCAAGATAGATGTTACCTTATACGAGTCCAATCGTATCCATTGTAAACTTTCCTATTTTAAACCAACCAGGATAGATCTTGTCAGATAGGATCTGACCTGTAACCCTGCTGCCCGGATATATAAGGCGGGCAGGGACCCCCTCTCGAACTCATCTCATATCACATGGAGCAATAACAAATCTAAGTAGGATGTAGGTTTTACGCCCTCATAGTGGCCAAACCTGGGTAAATCCTTGTGTTCATTGTCTTTCGTCTTGCTTAGACATCCTGCTAGTCGTCCCGCACACCTCCACCAATACAATCTACTAGCTTGGGCATACCCCTGCTAGGCTATCGACCATATCTCATTGACAGCTGGCGCGCCTGGTAGGGGGCGTGCACGCCAACGCCATGACTAGCAAGATGGTGACCTTCCCTGATTCCATGGCGGTCGATCCTACACTGGACATCTAGTTTAGGACGATCTCATGGAACAACGGCGCCATCCTTGGCGTCAACAACTGCAAGCCGACGCAGATCCAATCTGCACCGGCCGACTCATCAACAACAATGGCAGCTCTGGCTTCGGGATTCACCTCAGAAATAGCTCCGTCAAGACTTCCGCTCAGACTTGGCATGTCGATCACCCAGTACCAGCGTTGTTTCCGCCACGACATCGATGATCTACTCGCTTGGTCTGGGTGAGTGCACATCCCTGGTCGATTCTACTAGATCGCTTCTTGCCAGCAGGGACAGTGACAACGATGATGAACTGTTGCGACACCGAGCTTTGCTAGATTGGGTCAGAGGCCGCCAGCCCTCTGGCCCCAATCTGGTCATCACTGCAACTCCGGAGGGGCGCGTCGTCCACCTCCGACCAGCTCCGCTACCGGGCCTAGACTGGTCGGAGGGGCCGACGACCTTAGGACTTTCCAAGAGGATGGTCGGGAGGGACGCCTTCATGGGGTCCCTATGACTACGTCAATGCTCCCACTTTCCAAGAGGATGGTGGGCACCCGGCGGACTCTGCCATCTTCATGGCCTGGCTCTCCCTGATCATCGAGGGGGGCGAGGGCGAAGACTTCGAAGCAGATGGCCGTTGATCGCGATCGACGCGAAACGACCTCGCGATAGCGGCGATGTGCGACCGCCAACAACCGGCCACGGCACAAATCGCCGGTGCGGCTCAAGGTAAAACCCTTCAAACTCGGCGTTTCAAAGACTCACAGAACTCATGTTTTTTCAACTCGGTTTCACCCCGGTTCAGAGCCATGGCAACATGATTTGGGCGAGCGGGCCTACCCCTCGCAGAATGAAGACCAACTTGCTTCTTGATGGAACTTCCTGCGTCATGACGCCCGCGAAGGAGTGTAAGTGCAATCAAGCTCTAAGTGGGTTTTGGCGTTGATGAGGGCCAAATTAGGGGACTAATGAGACCGAAGATGACATGCGGGGATTAAAATATGGAGTTGGTAAACAGGTCCAAAGGTACCAAAGACGCTAGACAATGGTGTTTCCGGATCAAGGCGTTTAAATTACTTTATGTTTTGAATCTTGAGTTTAGGAAATGCCGGACTATTAAGAGGGATCATAGGATTTCGGGTATCCGTGGACCAAGTGCTCTAAACATCCGGACACCACACACAACTCCGCCCGGCGGTGCGGAAATCAAAGGTCGACCCGCGGCGCCAAGAATTCCAACGCAAGCAGCGATGCCGCGTGTCGATCTTAGCGGACTTAAAGTTTGGGGGTATAAAACCCATTCTACCCCTCCCCAACGGAACTCACTTTCTTCTTCCTTTTTCAACCTTTTGCTCTCTCTCACCTCCATTGAAGCACCTTGAAAACACTTCCCACGGGATTCTTGAGGGAAACACTGCAAACCGATTGGAGACCGGAGTGACTTGTCAGCACAAAGAACCCTAGGGTTCTTTAATTTGGACGAGCTCAAGGCCTACCGTGTGGCAGCCTTGGGAGGTTTGTAACCTCGATCTACAATGAACCCCACATCTCTAGGGTTAATCCTAGACTTGTCTTGAGCACCAAGCTAAGCCTTGTGTGGCAACCTCAACCTAGCCCGGCCTTGTGTGGCGCGGTGAACCCGGGTCAAATCCTTGTGTCACCTTGTCTCATTACTTTTTGTTGCATATTTGTCTTGTGAGAAAGGCTTGACCCGATCTACTTTGTGGCAAGGCCGGCTAGAGCTTGTGTTTTTTTGTGAGATACATGTGTGCGGGGAACCTAGGTGAGGTGGAAGCCAGCATTCTGTAGTCTTCATGACCCCCGAGCCTATCATGGAGGAAGATCGAAGTGCTAAAACCCCTCTGTCCGGTTCGCAAGCGGCCGGGCAACGATGGAGTTGTTGAAAGTTTTAGGCGGCGGTGGGGGCGGACGCCTATTCACCCTGAGCCTATCATGGAGGAAGATCCTACAAGGAGGCGGTGCAAACCCACCTCAGCCGCCTATCGGGGAGGCAAATAAGGCGGCGGCCGTGGGGGGCCAGGGTGAAGGTCATGGAGGTGGTCGCGGTGGCCGTCGAAGGTCATGGGGTGGTCGGGCGAGTTCCCCCGCACATCCCCGAAAGGGGAAGTCAACCGGCGTCCCTCGACCACCGTGACTCTCTCAACCAACGGCGCGATGTTCGTCACCACATCACAGCTAGTCAGGCTGCCCGAGAGGAGGTAGAACTCCAAAGGCACGAGGAGTACAATCTTGCACATGGCAACCCTACGGGGAGGCTCACATCCACCGACATCAAGCCCTATTCTCAGGAGCTACGACGTGTCCGGTGGCCACTAAACTTCAAAGTCCATGGCTTGCAGCACTACAGTGGTGACCAGGATCCTACCGCCTAGATCATGCTGTACGAGATCGCTATTCGAGCTATCAGAGGCGGCGAAGACGTCATGGTCAACTACTTCCCAAAAGTTCTCGACCAGGCGGCCAATAGGTGGCTCCTGGCCCTTCTAGAGGGACGGCTCTACACGTGGGACGAATTGAAGCAATTGTTCATCAGCACCTACATGTCAACATGCAAGCAGTCGGGGACCAAGTACGATCTAGAATGGCTCTAGCACAAGGAGGGCGAACCTCTTCGCGAGTACACCGGCGATTCTCCAAAACCCGGATCAACATCCCGGACATCACAAACGAGGAGGTCATCAGCTCTTTCACCAAGGGGCTCGTCCACAATGGCAACCCTTTGGTGGAAGATCTATGAAAGAAGCTTCATCGCACAAAGGTTACATCTGTGACTAAGCTGCTAGAGATTGCCCAGAAATTTGCAGGGCAAGATGAGTCTGAGTACATGTTCAAGAAGGACTGCGGGTACTGGTCCAGGCGCGACTAGTCCCCGTGCCGAGATCGTTCCCCATGATGGGAGGAGCACCGCTCCGACCAGCACCGCGACGAGCGACACGATAGCCGGCGCCACAATGATTCCTGTGACGGTAACCACCGGGATGAGGGGCACAGCAGCTATCGCAAGCGCCGTCGTGATCACAACCGCCGCGGAGGAGATGTCAACAATGTCAAGTCCGGCGGCAAAAAGAGAAACCTTAACTGGGAGGATCCCTTCAAGAAACTCCTGAACAAAGATTGCCCCCGCCATCCTAACGAGGGCCATACAATGGGGCAATGCAGAGGATTCGATGCGTTCTACGAGAGGGAACACAAGAAGCAGCGAGGCAAAGACAACGACAAGGCCGAGGCACCTAAATCCCCCCGCCAACAGCGGAAGGACAACAACAATGACATCGACCCCAAGCACACCTACCGCCCGGGAGGATGACATCAACGCTCTCGAGGAACGGCGCCTCAACTCTTGCATCAGGACGGCTAAGTACCTCGAGGGCGTGTGGCGGTACTACAATCACAATGTGCGCGATCGAGCCTTTGCGGTTAGCGACCTGGTACTACGATGAAAGCAGAAGAGCGTCCACAAGCTGGCTTCACACTAGGAGGGTCCCTACAAAGTCAAGGCATGTAGCCGATGAGGCTCCTACAGGCTCACGACGTTAGATGATGTGGACATCCCTAACTCGTGGAATATTGAGCACCTCCGGCGTTTCTACTCGTGAATCAGAGTATTTACGACCCAGATATGTACCTTTTTTATATTATTCCACATACTTCAATAAAGTACTTCGCCAATTTCTGCTAATTGTTTTCTTCAAGTGTTTAAGCCTTGCAAATAATTAGTTGTTAGCCTCTCTCCTTTTGAGTACTTCTAGAGTCGATTCTGTCACTGCCCGTGCATGCACGACGGCCCAGATTCCCTGCGTTACGAGTGGTCGGCAGAATCTCTCTGGTCGGTTAAGTGTCTGGGTGCGTGCCTGGGATACAGCACCCCACCTCTCTGGATAACTGGTCGATCAGGGCTAGAATACTTTGTGAAGGACCAAACTCTAACAACTCAAATATTTGCAAGTTTGCTTCCCCTTCAAGTCTTTTATGACTCACGTTTATCATTTCTTTGACCACTACTTGTCACTGATTCCCCTAGAGCTGGCCCTGTCTCCAGCTGTTCTCATAAATACGTGCATGAGGCCCTGTTCCCTACGTATCTGGTAGCCGGCAGTGAGCTCCCCTGTGAGGTTGAATAGCCCAAGAACTTGCCTGAGCATCGTGCCTCCTCGTCGCGGCTATAACAACACACAGGGGCTAGGTCTGAAATTCAGAAACAAACGTGACACGAATAAAAGTGATGACTACGACATATATACATCATAGAGATTAAAGTGTTTTAAGCCACCCACATCTGGGCGCGGCACAGCAAAAGACCAGTTGTCTTAACATTAAGTTTTTACACCAGGGGTGCATCGTCACCCTAGACTTCTTCTTCTTCCTCAGGCACCAAGGGATTCACATCTTCTGCCAGGAGCGCCGCCACCTCATCGCTGGACTGGCGCATGTTGTCGATGGTGGCCGGAGAAGTCCCGTTAGCGTACCATCACGGACGCGCGCTGGGTCGGCGCCAGGATAGTGGGAGCGCACCACCGCAAGGGTGTGACGAGCGATGTCATGCAGCGCATGGCGGGTGAACTCCTAGAAGTTCTCCCACGATGCGTCGCTCCGCTCTATCACGTTCCCCACATCGGTCGAGGCTGCTTCCGCACCTCCAGCACCTCCAACCACCACGCCATGGATCGCGTTGAGGACGGGGGCAACTCCCTCAGCAATGGCGTGTGCGCGCTCCTACCAGAGGGCGACGTCTTGCTCAAAGACCCGGAACTGGGCCAGCATGCCCTCCCTACACACTGCAAATACATACACAGGATTCAAGACATTGTCTATATCAAGCTGTAGGCAGTCACAGGATTGGCGGGGACTTACCCTCACGATCCGCCTCAGCCTTCCGCGCTTCTTTGTTCAGCCTCGCCACCTCCCTACCCGCAGCCTCTAGCTATTCCTGGAGCGCGAACTGGGCGGCCTCGAGGTCTAATCCAACAAGGCAACAAACCCATAAGGCAACAGATGTGTATCAATGGCATTCACAGGAGAACAGAACAACAACATACCTACGATCTGGTCGTTGGCGGTGCGGCGGACCTCCGCTTCATCTGCCTCGAGCTGAGCGTGCTCCTGCTCGAGCTGCGTCCGCTCCTTGGCCAGACGCTCCTGCTCAACGGCTAGCTCCGCTCTCTCCGCGAGGTCCTGCTCCCAGGCGGCCACAGCCCTGGCCCCTGCGTGCTCCGCCAGTAGACGGTCCCGCTCGGCAGCCAGCGCCGCTTGCTCAACAGCGAGTTGGTCGCGCTCCCGAACGAGTTCCTCCTGGACATGGTTGGATAGCGCCAGCGCGGTTTCGTAGGCGGCAAGCTCCTCCCGCAGGTGGCGCACCTCATCGGCACAAAGACGCTGCACGTTCCCGGCACGAACAATACATTGAGGTAGATGGCACATACAATACCAAAACCACGTTCCCGGCACGAACAATACATTGAGGTAAATGGCACATACAATAACAAAACCAATAATTTCTTCGACTATAGATGGAACAAATAAGCAAATTACCTTGAGACGGGCAGCGGCATCAGCAAGCATGTTAGCTAAGGCAGCCTTCCCCTCCGGCTCCTCTGGTTGATCCTAAGGTTGGGCAACTGCCTCCACTCGCGGCTCCTCCGAGGCCCCCTGGCCTAGTCGTTGGCAGCTTCCACGCCGCCCGACGAGCCCCATTCAACTTGGATGTCGCCAACTGGGGACTCGGGGTGGCGGTGCGACGCGCTAGCTTGAGCGATGGCCTTGGGCCTCTCGATGTCGTGGGATGCCTCCTCTGGAACGACGGGGGTACGCTGGACGGGCTCGGCGTTGAGCGGCGTGGTCTGCGTGCTGCGTGGGGTGGCTGACATCTCTCCCACACGCTGCACGGGCACCTACTCCGCTGACCTGCAGATGGCAAATGTTCATGATGAGTGTTCAACTACATCAAATCACCACGAGGACGACGACTTACATGCGGAAAAACCGCATTCCACGAAGACGCCCGCTGGAGCGCACGCCACCGCTTCCACTACCCCCAGCGCTCACACGCCTCCCAGACTCTCTCTGTACTGGCGCAGCAGGGCGTGGCATCGGCGGGGTTGCCGGAGTGCGAGTGGCGTCGCCTCCAATCGGCAAAGTACGAGGCTACACGCAGCAAAGCACAAAGCTCATGTCCTTAAGTCGCTACCCAAGATTCTTCACCTCAGACAGGGGACTGCACGTACCAGATTCTTTCTCATGTCATCATCATCATCATCGTCGTCCGATGACTCCACTACGAGTCGCCGGCGACTACCTTGTCCCATGACCAGGGGCCCAGCTAGCACCCTGGCGGTGGTCTTCTTCTTCTTTGTTTTTCCCTCGGGCCCGTGCGATGGGTCCTCGAGGGGTCGCTTGCCGCGCGCCCTTTCATCCATCGGGCTGGCCGGTGGGTCTTAGGTGCGGCAAAGATCGATGCGGGGCCGACAGCGGCCTGGTCGGCATCAGACTAGGTGGTGGGCGGCTGTTGACACCTGTTATAGCTTAATTTTATTAGTCAATTAACATGAAATAAGGGCTCAAGTTAAAGACCAAACAATAGTCTAGGGGCCTAACTAACATAATTCCACGAGTTTTGGTGATCGTGACTTTCCAAGGACTTAATGATAATTGCGAGAGAAGAATGGAGAAAGTTAGGAATATACAAGACATATGATGACAAGACTTGACCGTGAAGTAACTCAACCCGAAAAGTGGACTAAAACATTCTAGAAGGTACCAGAGAACACCGGAAGAAGCGGGGAAGCCAAGGTGGCATGACACCCGGCGCCGCCCCGGTGCCATGTAGGCGGCCGCCGTGGGTCCCACTGTCGACCTCACCTTTTTATGTCGGTTTACCACCGACCTTGAGGTTGTATCTACACCGTTATTGAAGGTCGGTTTGATCCAAGGGTCCACATTCATCGCCAAGTCCTATATAAGAAGACCGGTGACCCCGGGGCTAAGAATCAACTTCATTACCAATTCATACCGGTGAGTTCAATCTCATCAAGTCCAACCAAGTCTAGACCTAAGCCCTAGTTCATACTAGAAGTAGTTAGCTATCTAGCTAGTTCTAGTTGAAGATCAAGTTCATCTTGAGTTCGATAGTCAAGAAGTAGCAAGGATCATCGTTCTTGAGACTTCTCTCTTGTATTCGACCGTAAGTACTATTATATTCAGAATACAATTATTATGGCTTTGATCTATATAATTATTATATTCTTATTGATATGTGTTTATGCATGCTATGATTATATGTTTAGTTTAGTGAGTTTGTCTTATATCTTATGCATGGAATTGTATAGCATCCACGTAGATGATCACTATGTGGGTGATAAGCAATGTGTAAACGTGGTGTTTATACAACGTTTATCGCAATTGCACCCTACATTCGGGCCGTGTGGTAGATCACGGGAGTGACAGGTCCTATTGAGTCCTTTGTAATCCACCCTCCGAATGTAGGACTAGTCGAGCTTATAATTACGGTAATGATCAAGTTTTGTCCTTGGTTGTTATTGGTAATGCTTGCCATGTGTAGATGTAATCCAACCTTGCCATGATAGCTAGATGTATTGCACTAATTGTAGTATTCATTGACATATATGATTTAGGAGTATCTTAGGAATATTCTTTCTATTCTTTCTATAACATGCTAATAGCTCATATGATACTAGTGGCCTATGATGATCTTACACTTGGGTATTTATCATTTATATAATTATATTTATCTTGTGACTTATCCTGTTGAGTAATGTTAGATGCATATGGCTACTACGCATTATACTACTGTAAGTGGATCTCATAATTAAATCATAATCTAAATCATTAGATACCCTTTTCTCTCTACTTTCCATAGACTCCCTTCCCTGTGGTAAAATATAAATACGATACCTGGATTACTCCCGGTGAAGTGCTACGATGGTATTTCTATCTGTGCGCTTGCAGATATCATGTTCATTCTTTTATCAAGGCCTACCAACAAATACCATACCCGCATTTCTTTGAGCGTTATTGCTAGGGTGACAGACTAGTGTATAGGTAATGCTTAGAAATGAGTGGTATACCTTGAGTACATATCCTGGTGAGATTAACTCCACTATGGATAATGATGCTAAGTTTACATCCCACTACTAACACCGCCTAACTTCGCTTTGTTGGATCATGAGGTTAATCCCATATCCAAGCTAACATGATTAGATAGATATCCCACATATATTTCTTTCACCTTCCTAATTTGGATCGTGTTAGAAATATCAATAGTGGCATGGTACCAAAGTACACGTTCGGTCCATCCCATGGATCTGCACAGATTGCATCTACAGAGTGCATCAAAACATAATGCATTTCATCAAACACTTACCCGGGTTGGCGTGTTGTTGGCTCTGAACGCCCTCGCCGCCCTCGTGTCTGGGTGATACCCAGAGAGATCGAAGATGGCCGCTAGGCATGCCTCTAGGTCACTGAAGCGAAGCTCCTCCCTGACCTCCCTAGTACTGTCCTCCAGACCGAGGTACTGGTAGCCAGGGTGGTCCCTGTCCTTGTAGGGCTGGCACCGCCTCTGCATGAACAAAGTGCCAATGTCGACGCCATTGACGGGAAGCCCCTGGATCATCACCACCAGCTCGAGCACCCATTCCATGTCCTCCGCCGCCGACTCCTCATTCCAGCTCATCCGCTAGATGGGGATGTACCTAGTGTCCGAGGGGACCATGGGTTCTGCCAGCTATGGGAGGTAGAACCAGCGTGAGTACCATGGACTCACGTTGGACGGCAGCAGCACCGTCGGGAACAGGCTCGCCCGGCCATCCCGGAGCTTCAAGTACACGCCTCCGGCGATGCGAGATGCCTCACCACCCCTCCACCGGAGCGAGAAGAAATAATGCCACAGATTGATGTGGGGGTGGATCCCCAAGAAGCACTCACAGAGCGTAATGAAGATGGCAATGTCAAGCATAGAGTGCGGTGGCAGGTTGCAGAGGGAGAGGCCATAGTAGCCCAGAAGCTGGTGGACAAGCGGGTGCGCCGGCAGCCCAAACCCGCGTAGGAAGTAGTCCTCGAAGACCACCACCTCGTCGGTGTTGGGCATCGGGAATGGCTCCTCGTCCGACGGCCGCCATCCCGCCGTCACCTGGTCCGGGAGCACGCCGGCCTCGACAAGCTAATTGATGGTCTCCGCCGCCCACTCATGGTCCACCGCGGGGCCTCCCACTCATGGTCCATCCGAACTTGGGGCCTCCACGCCCAGCCTAGAGGGGGGTTAGGGGTTGCCTTGCTCCCACTCTTCTTCCACGGTTGGCTTGGCGGCTCCACTACCGCGCCCGTGTAGGATCTGATGGAAGCCTGGAGGGGGGGTGAATAGACTTGTACCTAATAAAATGACCTATAAAAACAACTCAACCTTTGTCAAGAGTACCCCAAGGGTTACCTCCCGGGGACGCTGCACCAAGCCATGAACTCTTGAGATGAGGGGTAATGTATTGATTCAAAGCTTACAAACCTTCCTTTGCCAACAGATCTAGCCGGAAATGTAAACGCGCCAAAGAACCAAATGAAATCTAGCAAGATAGAACTAGATCGAGTAAAAAATTATACAGACTTGAAGACGAAATGCACAGGTGACCGTTGTGGAGGGGTAGAAGAGGTATTTATATATCACGGATAAACAACCCGCAAAGCCTTTGTTGATAACACAGTCAACAAAGTAGATCTTAGAACCGAAACCCTAGCTCACCACACAAGATGTGCAAGAATGTAAATGAGACAAGTGAGACGGTTGATTTATCCCGTGGTTCCACCGCCCAAGCCACAAAGGAAATTAATAAAGGAATGGGTTACTATAACTTTAATTCAATTACGAATTGTTGAGGTGCCACCAAAGGCTAAAGCTTTTTACCACAAAGGTTGGCTCTTTTCCTACTTTTATGAATCTAGTCTAATCAAGTCAAGAGAGTGAACTCTTGAGATGAGGGGTAATGTATTGATTTTGGTTGAGGTTACAGACCTCCCTTTGCTGCCACACGAAGTACCACAATCCAAGCAAAGAAGCGATAAAAATTGGGCTAAGCACGCTTATAGCCGGCTCTAGTTGTGTGCACGAAGATCTAGGAGCAAGCTCCAAGAGTAACAAACCCTAAATGGGTCACTATAGGCCAAAGACTAGAGAACCAAATGCTAAGTTTTGAGTGGGGAATGAATAAAGTCTTACAAGAGAAAAAGATATCAGCCCTCCAATCAAAGTTTGCACACTTTTGGAACTAAACTACTTGAAGCTTGCAACCATCATGAATGGAGAGGGGGTGGTGGGAAGTGAGAGATTGGCTTGGGAGCTCAAGGTGCTTCAATGGAGGAGAGAGAGAGCAAGAGGTGAGTCTTCTGTGTGTCAAGTCGAGGTTGAAGACGAAATGCACAGGTGACCGTTGTGGGAGGGGTAGAAGAGGTATTTATACCCGATGCTGGTCTTGTGGCCAAATGTCTTCAAATTTTGTGTAGAGTCATCCTAGAACATGGAGAGATCATGATGGTGATGGTATTTTGCCCAATTTCCATACTTGGGTCACCGACTAGATGGCGAAAGTGGTGAAACATCTTTGCGTAAAAATAATGACATGGTGGAACTAGGTTATTGGATAAAATATGTTCATTGTTGTTCTTTTAGAGTGGGATATTGACGGTGTTTTTATGGTGTTTTTCACCGCCAACAACAAATGAAGGGTGAAACAGCTTTGAGCATTTAGTTCACATGTAGCCAAAGGTCCTAGGATCCCTCTTAATAGTACGGCATGTCCTAAACTCAAGATTCAAAATATAAAGGAATTTAAACCGCCTTGACAAGGATATGCCACCATCATGCATAGGGGAAACCTTTGAACCTGTACATCATCTCCTCATTTTATTTCCTACATGTCATCTCAACAAATCTCATTAGTTCCCTAATTCGGTGGTCATCAACGCCAAAACCCACTTAGAGCTTGATTGCACTTACAGCCCAGCGGTTTGCTTCCGTGCCATCGGATCTAAAAATGGCGGCGGCACCATGAACAGTACAACATCAACAACCGAGCAAGATTGAACAAAATTGACCCCAAATACCCCCCATTTCTGGCGAAATCAACGCGCAAGAATCAGATCTACAAATGACTCACTGGATTCCGGTGGCGGATGGCGCTCTGCAATGAGATCTTCGGCGGCGGCACTAACCCTAGCAGTTGCCCTCGGACGCGGAGTAGCCGAGAAGATAAGAGAGAGAAAGAAATGGGAGCGGCTCTGGTGGCGAATGCGGGTGAAAATGATGAAGTGGTGCAGGTGGCCGATATTCATAAGCCTGCACCGCGTCCCTCCAGTTCCTGCATGGGGAAACATGTGGGGCGTGGACCCACGACTCCCCAACTTCCCCTGGCTTGAGCGCGCGTGGACTACGGCCTGGCGTTTCCCATTATTGCAAATATCTCGGGGTGTGTGCATGCGGGTGGTCCCTGGCACCTTTCCGTCTCTTGTACGCTATCGTCCACAGCCGGGTAACCCTATTCAATGACCAAGTACACCTTTCCAGATACCGGGACACGTGCGTAGAGAATATCTTTTGGCCATATCCTTCTACAAGGGGCAAGTCGAGGATATCCTGCAGGCTGTTCCGCGATCCTTGGGGACTGCTCTACCTACCCTTTCTAAAAAGGGAACAGATTCACTAGAGATTGACATCATTTTTCTTCGACCCTGTGACACGGTTCCTACATCATCATGCCATAGGCTCGGGGGCTGCAGATACATTGACTTTCTCGGGCTGTCCATCCCGGGCGAGCCCGGGGACTGTTTTTTTCTAACCCTGCTACAAGATTTTCATCTTATAGTAGGCTCGGGGACTACATGGATACATGTCATCTAACGATGACATTTCTTCTTTCCGGCCAAGCCGAGGACTGCTGTTCTTTGACCCTAGAAGTACTTGACGACGTCACCTACTACTAGGCTCGGGGACTAAGTGGGCACACTTCACCTGAGCGGTGAATCGTGCTCTGCTACACAGGGGGCTTTATTCCGAGCTGTTCCATTCAAAAGTGGGCACACTTCGCCAGAAAGGAAAAGATTTTTTCTTTTTTGGAGCACCCGGCATCCAGCAGGTGATTTCGTCAAGACTAGACTGGTTGGATAACAAAGGGAAGTGGTCGACAAGTAACCAACATCTTCAAGAACTAGTCGGGTAGCGCTCCTGGCTGGTCGGCAACACCTTCGAGGTGGTCAGAGATCATCAAAAACTTCATTGCCAACAGCACGCAGTGTGCTCGGGGACTAGCTGTGGGGGGATAAACCCCTATCCCCTCATGGCCCATCATGGACTGAGCCGTCTTAGGCCAGCCCAGGCCACAAGAGCAGGCGCCTTCGGGTCGGTGGCCACCGCGAGGATCATGGGGAAGACTTGATCATCAAGATAGATGTTACCTTATACGAGTCCAATCGTATCCATTGTAAACTTTCCTATTGTAAACCAACCAGGATAGATCTTGTCAGATAGGATCCGACCTGTGACCCTACTCCCCAGAAATATAAGGCGGGCAGGGGCCCCCTCCTGAACTCATCTCATATCACACGGAGCAATAACAAACCTAAGCAGGACGTAGGTTTTACGCCCTCACGGCAGCCGAACCTAGGTAAATCCATGTGTTCATTGTCTTTCGTCTTGCTTAGACATCGTGCTAGTCATCCCGCGCACCTCCACCAATACAATCTACTAGCTTGGGCATACCCCTGCTAGGCTATCGACCATATCTCGTCGACACCATCTCCCTGAAACCCAAATTCATTTAGCAGAATTCATTATTAGCATTCCATTGCTAGTACTAGGGTTAGAGAAGTCAAGATCTCCATAATTAGAGCTAGTCCAATTCCAAATTAGCTACTATAGATCTTGATTAGCAATCAAGTTTATTAGAAATAGAGAGATTAGTAAGGAGTATTTCAGAGGAGTTTCGGCCTGTCGAATCTTCTCTATTGTATTCTACGGGATTCTCTTCGCAAGAGGAGCTTGTTTTTGAGATTATCTGGTATTCAACTTCATAATTAAAGTAAGTGTTAGTTTGTTTTATTCTTCAAGTTTGCAACTCTTGTTTGAGTACTTTAATCTTGATTGCTCTAGATTAAAGGGGTAATTCTTAATTTAAGCGTGGTGCTTAGATTAGGTTTACTTGTGAATGCCCCCTATTGGCTTGATATCGGTGGTAGTATCATAAAGGTGACTTTATAGCTTTATTGAATCCTCTGTAGCCCACCTCCCATCAATAGGCGAATGGTAGACTTTTGTCTGTTCTTAGTAAAGTAATTTTTCCTTACTTTATTAAGAATTAGCGTCCACAAATGTAATAAATAAAACAAGATTTATAAAGGTTAGAATTAGAAAGCCGAAGTTATCTCCTAATCTAGCTAGTTTCTTAAGTACTATGATTGTGAAGTGGATTAAGTAAACGCTAGTTATATTCACCTACTGTTCCTTTGGGTTCGATATTTAAAAACCGGGAGTTCATCTTTTGGTGAAGTGCTACAACGGTATTTCTATCTCGTGCGCTATGGATATCTTTATCTTTATTGTGTGCATATAATTTATACCAACATCCTGCTATATCTCATAATTCAATTATTTAGATAAAATGGGTTCTCTATCAAGTAGTTGCTCCACAAAGTGTAGGATTTTAGCGAGCAATAAAATGTATGCAAATTATAAATCAATTGGTAGACTAGAGTTGGAGCATTTCAAATTTGGTTCTGTTTTGACATTATTTGCGCATGTATGGAGAGGAGAAATAATTCACAAAACAAAGTGTAATTGATGTCACGATTTGTGTACCTTTGATTTGTGAGAGAAGAGTGGCGTCTCGCCCATACTTGTTTTTGTATCTGTTCTTTATTTTGCACAATGAGAAGGAATACAAAAGCAAGTGTATGTAATGAGCTGACCAATTTATAAGAAATCAAGTGTAATGGCGACTACCGAAGTAATCACACTGTCACACTTGAGTCCATATAAACCCGGTATTCCGAAAATCTCAAAGGATTTCAAACTTTCATCGACATACAACCAAGGATCTTCAAAGTTCAGTGCATACATTACAACAAGTTACAATACGTTAACATCGAAGTTTAAACAACATTTATTACAACATCAAATTAGATATTAGCGGAAACAAATAGCTTTGAAATATTAAAAGAACTAATATAGCTCAAATAGTAGTGCCATCTAAAAGTCAATCCCACAAAAGCACAAGATGGGGAAACGGAATCGCCTCGCCCTCGGCAATACTCTTCATCACAGCCTGAGAACAAACAAACAAGCCTTGCGGGAACTAGGGGACACTTGGTCACCGCAACAATGGGAATAAAACCCCGAGTACTCGAATGTACTCAGCTAGACTTACCCGTCTTAAACCAAAAATAAAGTGACTCCAAGGATTATGCTGGCTTTATTGTGGATCTGGCTGACTCACATTTTTGCATAAGTAAGAGTAGAGTTTAATTCATTAAGCCTATCTATTTCAGGTTTAACCAAGTTAAGTTACTACTCTTGGTTAGCAAAATTATTAAGCCATGCTTGATTATTAACATCAATTAACATCCGATTATCACAAGATTAAGACATGCTCAAGTATTATATATAGCAACAAAATAAATATTATCCGATCCTCCTTCTCATCATTCTTGCAAAGAACATAAATAACCATCAATTTACCATCATCAATTTTAAGACTACAATTGCCGCGGAGACAGACGGGTTCTCACTATCCAGAGAGATGGCGACTCGAATCGATTACTACCCGGTGGGGACAAATACCGCACACTCACCCATGACTTCCTCCGTCAAGGAGCATTGGGTCACCTTTGGAACTGCTCGGGATACGTATCGCGCGGGCGTGGCGACAACCTCCTCATCAGGGCCCAACCAAGTTGCCAGGTAGCTCAACCATGCCACGCCCACGGATCGCAATGCCGGGTAGCTCTCGGTCATGTTGCCCACGGTCAAAACACTTGTGGCCCCACACATCCTTCCTTCCTCCATGAGGAGCGTTAAATGGCCCCGTGCCGGCCCGACCCAGTTCTACTCGGCTTCGTGGTTCAACGACTCGGCGGAACCTACTAAATGATAGGTGCTTTCAACTTCCGACGGCCTTCCGACAAAGTAACGATCCTTAATCGACACAAAGGAGGACCACAAATTCCGCCGGTCTATTTATCATATTTATCTCATGGTTATACTTCAGCTGCCACGTAGTCACCCATGTGACTACCATCATTCAATTCCAAAATAAGTGACCGGATATCACTTGTCTATTGCAAAACATCATATCTGAGCATAAATAAACCTAGACTTAACCATAGGATGGGATAACAGGTTAATCAAGGATATATGTGCAACAACGGTTTCAAACAGCTCCTACACTTAATGCATTAAACATCAAAAAGGTACTCAAGTCAAATTAATTCCAAAAGCATAGGAAGTTCAGCATGCACGGGGCTTGCCTCTCGAACGGGTTAGAAGGTGCTTTGGGCACTTCAGCAGTTCGGCGATTGACTTGTCTCCTCCTACGGGTTCTTCAGGCTGCACTCCAAGATGGTGAAGCTCCGCTTCTCATTCCACGATCTCCTTCACCGATCCTGATATGGTGCATATGCGAGAGTGAATGCGATGAATGCAAGATTAACAAAGACATATGTGTGCATAATGATGAATGATTATGTAAGTGCATATCTCTTCCGCAGAAGAGAAGCTAATTACTACGCAAAACAATCATGCAAATCACCATCATCACATACGCCTATATGTAAATAATTCTATTCAAAGCATCAAGATATCACCACGGAAACTCACACAACTTGAGTTCCGTAACTTCGAAATGCAGCAAACAAATAGTCGTTGGAAAGCTTAGGAAATTATCTAAAACTTTCATCACACTCATACCAGCAGATTCTAACTTCTACTGTACTCAGAACAGCAAGCTAGCAGATCTGTTCTAGAGACACAAGACAATCATGCACAAGCTATAACTTTCAAACTATAAGGGCAAATGTTACCGAACTTGAACAGCAAGCAAAAAGAGATCATTAAGCATCCTAAAACCCTACAGATCAACATAAAAGATAAACTAATTTGCATGAAATGATAACTACCAAATAAAGCATATACATAGAAATACCTAACAAGCATTATATAGCAATTCAAATATACACTCAATGTAGAAAAGCATGGAACCAGCAAACTAACTTTACTAGCAGTTTCTAAACATGATAAAACACAAAGTTTAGCTCCCTTTTTTTTATTTTTACCATATGGTCATCATGCATTTACTAAACATTTTCCTTGCACTAGAAAAGGAACAAATATGCAAGCTCTTCCTAAAAATCTACAAACATTACAGGAGCATTCCACTGGTATCACAAGACTCCCACAAAAATTTCACTGCAAGAACATGCATCTATCATTCTACACATAAATGACAAGCTAGCACAAAATATAGGCATGAAAATACTTTGTATTATGAAGTGTGTGAAACAACAGATTTATATGCAAGAACAGATACATAACAGTACCCTAAGCACTCACAAAAAGTTTCAGGACCAAAAGCATTACCTTTATTTTCTTATGATTTTCCTAAAATGCAAGCTAAATGGCACATAAATCAAAACTCATACTTTTACAACAGAACATGGCACGAACAATATTTTTCCCTTGATGTACATCCAAAAACACGAACATCTTGTACAGGAAGAATAATTTTATCTTGTACCATTTTAGAGATATGCATTTATCCATTTATATAGCATTTATTACAATAAATAAAAACATAAATAAAAAGCATCAGAAAATGCAGTTTCATATTTTTACATGATAGATCTATTTACAAGAAACACCACAAAATTCGTTTCACCAAAAAACCGAGCTAAAATGAGGGACTTATGGATTTTACAAGTTTGAACGGAGTTTTCGGAAAAAGAAAAACGAAAATGAAAAGCTGCTGCCACCTGGGCCCCCTTGGCGTCAGCGACCAGGGTCAGGGCACCGGGCGGCCCGACGGCGGCCCTCGCCCGGCGGTGACCAAACCGCCAACCAAGTACATCAAACGATTCGCAACGACGAGATCTATCGATTGGTACCCCTTGGTGCGTGCTAACTTGGACTGTGGCATGTGCAATGGGCGGACGGCGGCGAGCGGCGGCGCTGCTGTTCGAGGCCGTGGCGGCGCAAACGGGCGCGAAGCACAAGCTCTAGTGCATCAAGGCGACGCGGAATGCCCTAGCTAATCAAAGAAAATCGAGGCCGGGACGAAGTCCGACCACGCCAGGCGCGACGGGCGGCGCCGCGGAGCTCGCGCCGGGCGGCGGCCGTGTTCCAGAAAACGGTGGCGCTTATTCGCCGCTCCACTTTAGACCTAGCTAGAGCACACAACAGCGAACCCGGAGACGCAAGAAACAACGGAGAAATAGGCGAAGGAGAGCCCGGCGTCAAGCTTCGCCGGGGCGGCGCCATGGCAGCTTGGCTCCGGCGGACGGCAAACTCGAAACGCCGGCTTACCCGTGCGTTTCCTACCTCGTTTGACGCTGCAGGGTCGAAGAGAAAGGCGAGGCAGAGCTGTGGGTGGAGTTTGGGGCGGTTTTGGCGGCTGTGGGCGAGCTGCACGCCGGGCGACGGGCGATGGCGACGCGGCGGCTTTGCTGCTGCTCGCGTTCCCGCTACGGAGGTGGATGGCGAGGAGGGGCGAGTGGAGTGGGGTGTCAGGAGGACAGGGCTGGGGTTGGACGCGGAGTAAAGTGGCCGGTCGGGCAGGTTTGGGTGGACAATGTCGACATCCCCCATGGCCGGTGCGCTCCACGTCGCCATCGGTGGTTGGGGAGGAGGGGCGGTGCTGCTGGCAGCTCCCTCATCCTTGCTGTTTTTGCTCTACTGCTCGTAAACCGTTCGAATTTGCAAAAACTTTCTATACATGAAATGTTCAGAATTTCATAAGCTACAAATCATTCAATTGGAGTTTCTTCAGATTCCCGACAGATTTTGAACTACAGGCAGTCAAAGACAGTCAAAGCAAAGATGCTCTTTTGAAATTCAAATTTGAAATGGCATTACTTTGACCTGGCTGTTTGGGCTGATTTGAAGACTTTCCAAACATTTTCATGAGATGCAAGCTGAACACCAATTGTTCCACAAGAAAAGTACTACACTTTTTGTATAGAAACTTTTTGCCAAAAACCATTTTATCATGCACTTTCGAAGAGGTTTCCAAAATCATTTCAACGGGTCAAACTGAGTTGACCAGCCCTAAAGACACTTAATTGGGTGACATGGTCCACACAAACATTGCTCCAAAACATCATCTAAACATGACTAAACATAATTAAGGGTCAAACAATGAATCATGCAATCATTTCATACACACCCATGGCATAACAAGGAAAATTAAGCATTTCTAAGCATAAAATGAAACATGGCATGATTGCATGTATGCTAATGATGCTTATGCTCATGTGATGCATATGCAAATGACATGATTAACACCGGGGTGTTACAAATTCTTCCCCCCCTTAAGAAAATCTCGTCCCGAGATTTGTTAGTACTGGTTATTGTTGAAAACATCGGATAAACCTCACAACGGTACTAGTCCACTTCTCTGATGGCATTATTCACACTATGGTTCTCCCATGGAATTTTGTACGGCTTCACATTCTTGTTATGAGTTGCTCTTCCATTGCCATCAAAAACTTGAATTGGTTAGTCAAGTTGGAGTCAACTTGAATACCCTGGCTTGAACACGTTCTTCAGGTACTCTCAAATATTCCTTCAATTGCGATACATGAAAGACGTTGACAGTTGTCCTCACTTCCAGGGATAACTATAATTGATAAGCTACTTCTCCTTCCATCTCACTAGTCTGATAAGGACCTACAATTTTTGGCACTAACTTTCCTGTGATGCCAAAGCATTGCACCGCTCTTCATGGATGACGTTTGAGATAGACATAATCACCAACCTAAAATTCCAAAGGTCTTTGGTGCTTGTAGGTACAACTTCTCTGACGTGCATGGGCTTAATAATTAATATCTCGAGCGATCTCGACCATCACCACTTTTGTTGGACTTGAGAGACTAACATCGAATGGAGTTAGATAACGTAAATCTCTTTTTGTCTAGCAAATCATCTAACCATGGGCGCTGTGCGCCCCTTTTGATTCGATCTAGATGACACATATCCAACATGAGATGACACCCCTCATGGCAATGGTCAGCAAAGTCACTTGTCTACTTCTTCTTGTAGTCTTTTAATGTTGATGTCAGTGACCTACTCTTCCAAAATCATCTTATTTGCCATGCCAAGGCAAAGCTCAAATACAAGGATTGAATAAAGATCTTTCAACAGGATACAGAATGATGGTCAAGGAAAGTTCATGCTGAAACAACACATTAGCATAGTTTTGACAATGAGTCCTGACTAGTAATGACGATACCAGCGCGTACCGAGCAGCACACCTTGTGTCGGCCGTCCACAGGAGGCTCCCGGTTTCGTCGCGGCACCATCATTATTAATCACGACACCATAACAATTCTACAACCAACATGATATTTTGCATGACACCAGCGGACCTTGCATGGATAAGCATCACACACAAGTTGGGGTTAGGCAAACAAGGAGTTTCACACGGTTTAAGAGGCAAAAGAGTGATTTTGGAAGATTGATCTCTGAGCTCTTCATCCTTATTCACAATCATGACGGTCGTCATACCATAAGGCGTCCTTTTTATCTTCTTGCATCCATCAATGGCTGGTTAATAGCAAAATGTGCCCTCTGACTCAAGGCGTTTGCAACTACATTCGCCTTGATGAGATAATAAATGTACTTCCAACTGTGGTCTTCTATTAGCTTTAACTATCTTCTTTGTCTTGTGTTTAGAATCTTGGGTGAAGTGATCATTAAGACTCTTGTGATCTGTATAAATGTGACACACCTTCCCAAGCAGATAATGGTGCCAAATTTTTAGAGTATGCACTATAGCTATGAATTTCAAACTCTATGTTGGGAAGTTCACCTCATACTTCCTGGGTTGCGGCGAGGCATAAGCGATTACCTGTTCTTCTTGTGTAAGTACACATCCTAGGCTTGCACAATATGCGTCACAAAACACGCAAAAAGGTCTCTCTATATATGTCTATGCGCACACTAGGGAAGTTGTTAACAACTCTCGTAGAGTATGAGAGGTTGTCCCATTGTTGACATTTCTTAGCGCAATCAAAGGAAACAGGTATAAAACCCATCCCCAATAACAGCGCCAGAAATGCGCCGCTGACATTCCCAAGTAAAACCACCATGTCGGTGATCCGAAAGGGATTGTCAACGGGATAGTGTTGGTATTTTTTAACGCACACAGATAAATCCGCAAGCGCACGGAAAGTACCATTGTAGCTTTCACCCGGAGTATTCAGTGGTATCGATTTCCACGGGGAACGAGAAGTGAACTAGAAGGGATCAAGTACGTCCAAGAGATGAGGTAGATGAATATTTTTGTAGGTAGAGAGGGGTTCTCTAAGGTTTTCTCAAGATTACTAAATACCAAGGTTCGGGCTTACTAAACCCTACTTACTTGAGTAAAGCGGAACCATTCCGATTCTCGAAAAGGCGGGAAACGGTAATCGGGTCGCCGCCAAAAGCTCTACGAAAACACCAACACGCACGTGGTGGACTACAAAGGCCTGGTCTGAGCTGTCACCCCGGGGCTACCACAACTATTCCGTAGCATTGGCGCAATCTCGGGTAAACTCTAGCCTGCACACCATGTCTACGCTTAGCGGTTCTGAAACTAGTTTCACGTAAAAACTAGAGCCTTCGGCCGAACGGAGATCCAAAGTAAGTAAAATAGAATAAGGACTGAATTTAGTCAAGTAATAATCAAAAGAATACCATAAGATAACCCGGATATTACTCACAAAGAAGTTGGCTCCGTAGAGGTACAAGGTTGAGAAGGATCCGACAAACCCGGCTCCTCCTCTTCACTCTTCCCTCTCCTCTCTTCCTCTTTTTCTAATCTATACAACTAGGTGAAGAACACCTAGAGGGACACCACTACATTGTGTATGATATGTGTAACTGAAGCTTTGTGAAGTGTAGTGTGTTGTGTAAGTGAGGAGTGCCTCTCTTTATATAGTGGAGAGGAGGAGGGAATGGAGGGCTCTCCTTGCTTCGAGCTATTCTTGGCGGGAACGAAACTTTGCACCGCATGCAACCGCCGCTTGAAGATCGCTCCAAACCGCCAGAGAAAGGGCGGGAACTTTGGTCGAAATAATGCGCCGGCCGCCGCAGTGGGCCGGCCGCCCTGGGGCCGGGCCTCCCGCCCCGGCCTTCTCCCTGTCGCGCATTTTGTCATTCACATGTTGGGCCTATGGTGGTGCATGGGCCAAATTGTGCGCGGGTTTTGGTCCTCTTGATTGATCTACTCCTTGGCGTCTTTTATTCAATATGCTTTTTGATTTATTTGGCGACTTTGTACCTGTTTCCACTTTTATACCTGCAAAACATATTTTCTTCGAATACAAGTGGAACTAGGTTAGAAGTAAAGGTATATGCGACATAAGTTTTCCCGTTTCTCATGAATTGGATATAAGTTGGCGGTATTAATTACTCGATAATGACCGCCAACAAGTTCCCCCACACTTGGCTCCTTGCTCGTCCCGAGTAAAGATTAATGATAAAGTAAGTATAAACATAACAATTCAAGTTATGAACCCGACATAAAGATCATCCCAAGACATACCTCATTACCGTGGGATATGTGGAGTGTCTAACATATATTCTTGGGCGGTTGAGAAATGGAACGGCTTTGAAACAAAGTCATCCTATTTTCACATCTTAGTAACTTGGAGGGTTTTTTTTTTTTTTTTTTTTTTTGAATAAAGCATAGTTCACATGTACTCCTCAAATGGCACTCTCAGTCACTCAGTGGTGTTTATCTCCTCACTAAGGCCTTTTATAGCATTGCCTTCTTTTTCTTCCTACTTCTAAAAGGCTTATGTGGAGCTCTGGTAAGAAATCTTTTGTGGGCATACTTGCATTGCATATTTTGCTAGGTCAAACAACGGATCCATGGGGAAAAATTTTGTACAATCAAATCAAGATGTGCAGGTGTGTGGATATATAGTGGCTATCCTAATTCTACTATGCTCCTTGGAATATCTCTCTCTCTCTCTCTCTCTCTCTCTCTCTCTTTATTAAGACTTTGGAGAAAGTAATTGTGAGAGCATGGGCTATCTTTTATTCTTCTTTTTTTTTATAGAGAGGCGGGCATCTAAGTACCCATTGTTTTAATATTGGACACTTGTCCTTTTTTTCTCTCTTTTTTTTTATCTTCAACTCTTTTTTTTTTCCTTTTGATGATAGCCTCATGTCTCTTTTTTTTTCACAAACTTTTGAGAGGGAGATATGAACAAGTTTTTAGAGCATTCATTTTGAAAGAAACCTAACCAATGTTTTTTTTTGTTCTCTCCCATTGTAGGAGTAGAATATTTTTGGATGGATCTAAGTGGAAGGCATGTTTTGCGCCTACTCCCAGTGTAGGAGTAGTGCATATATTTCGTGGCGTGTACGTGATCTTGATTTTAAAAGCATGATAAATTTCTCAACATGGGTCAACAGAGTTTGACAAAGCTCAATGCAAAAACAAGTAGCATATGTAGAAGGGTTTCAAAATGTAACATGATATTTGGCATTGGTAGGAATTTCACACCATTGAGGAGTATGTGAGACTATTTTTTTTTTAACATTTTGATAAAAAGAAAGTTCTCCAAGTACTTCGAATAGAAAAGGTTGGATTTCCATGCCAAAGTCATATCTCACTTCACAACAACTTAGGCAATATGTTTTCCCTATGTGATATTTTTCCCACAAGCACTAAGGATATGTATGGAATAAAATTTATGCAGGCCAAACTCAAAGAGCTATATTCGCATTTACTTTCAAATTTTAAATCTAAGTGTGGAATCTGGTTCATTTTAATTTTGCAGATTTAAACAAGAATAGAACCAGGAGCATGCTTATGAACAGGTGGGAGGAAGTGATCAAACCGAGTTTGTATATGGTCCTCCGCCAGTTCATGATGTGGTTTGGTGCTTTCTGTTCTTTAATGGAGTGTTGCACTCCCCCACACTTCTTTGGAGCCATATCTAGTTTTATTCAAAGGCAAAGACAAGTGAAAATAACAAGGACTCTTCTGGTGGGAAAACACCAGAGAGCCAAAGATTTATTTGATTAGCACATAATTCTAAACTATATATATATTATTTGATTATATTAATTTTTTTTTAGACAAGATTGAACATTAGATTGAATCATTAGATTGCAAGAATTCAATCGAGTCAATTTCATTTTATGGTTCAAGGAAATGCTTTTAAGTGATGGCCATTTACCTTGAGCACATTACCTTCATCATCTTGGAGCACGATGGCACCATGTGGCGAAGTCTGGATTACCTTGAATTGCCTTTTCGTTTACTCCAAAGTTTTCCATGAACGAAGAGTATCACCCTTGAATTGAACATCGGGATCTTATCTCTAGGTGTAAACTCTTTGCGTCTTGTTCTCTTGTCATGCCACCTCTTCGTTCCTATAAATGTTAGTGGTAGAGAATACTCGAAGGGTGGCACCTTGTTTTATTTTTTTGAAGTATGTTCATCCAACTTTTCATTAGAACTCATGCAAGACTAAGGTAAAGTTTGCATTATAAGTGTAGTCCTGATTTATCTCCAGCATTGTTTACTTCTCATTGTTCATGAAAATAATTACTCTAAGTTCATTAACCAAGATTCAACACCATGTCAAATTTTGATTAAAGAAGGCCATATTAACCTAAGCACCACGCTTAATTCAACAGAGCCTATAGATGTATCAGATCTGTACAATATACGAGTACACCCAAACTAGAGCATATGACACAAACGTAGGAAGCATGATATATTATTTTTATGGAGATAAGTATGAGTCAATTAGTTGGTTACCTTTGCATTACCACGAGTGTACTTTACCAGCCAGTATGTGGATGGAGTTTTGAAGTTCTTTGTAATGGTTGAATTGTTGTGCATGATCCAACTCGGGCAAGTCATCAAGGCTTTGACCCACACACATTTATGGTGTGCATGGATCATAAGATTTGATTATAGCAAAGGTTTAGAAGAGAAGAGTCCTCCTTCTCTCTATTCTCTTTTTTTTTTTGTATGTGTGATCAAGGTTCATTCAAAGTTCACCAGATGAACATTGATTTCTCCCATTATGAACTCATCTCAAAGACTTACCCACATGGATTTTGATAAATTCTTGCAGGGGTCAGTCTAGATATACAACCAATGTCTATGCCAATAGTTTCAGTTCAAAAATCATACTAGACTCCATGTCGAATTTGATTTAGGTAGGCTTTGTAACCTAAGCACCATGCTTAATTTAAGAAGCCTATGGAAGGCTGACCATCTAGAACAATCAACACTCCCAAACCAAAACATGTTTAGCAAAGAGAAAGGTAGCATGAACTTGAGATTGATTCAAACGGATGTGTGAACATTGAATGATGAATTAGAGAACCATTTTGTTTTTATATGCAAAGTGGTGAAAATAAATTTGGAAAGGAAAATAAATATTTTTGGACTGGTTCTTTTACCTTGATCGACTTACCTCTCACAATTTATGATTGAATTGTGAGTGATGCAATGTAGTCGTTCTGTCACATATCATGGTCTTCTTTCCTTTTTGACGGCGACCTCTCTCCATCTGCATAGAGTTAGCGTGCACATATATATATATATATATTCCTATCTATGCGATGGCAGGGGTGATGTGAATGGTGGTGAGGTTCCAACGAATCACCCCTTTGGAGCAAAAATAAAAAAAAATTGGAGTGGAATTCATGTGGTTGGGATGGTAATGGTGATGAGGTGTTTTTTTAATGAAAATAAAAAGGATACACGCAGGCGACTTGGGTTCGATTCTAGAACAGCTACCGTTCCCCGACAACAGCGCCAGAAAGCTTGTTGGTATTTTTTAACGCACACAGATAAATCCGCAAGCGCACGGAAAGTACCGTTGTAGCTTTCACCCGGAGTATTCAGGGTATCGATTTCCACGGGGAACGAGAAGTGAACTAGAAGGGATCAAGTACGTCCAAGAGATGAGGTAGATGAATATTTTTGTAGGTAGAGAGGGGTTCTCTAAGGTTTTCTCAAGATTACTAAATACCAAGGTTCAGGCTTACTAAACCCTACTTACTTTGAGTAAATGGAACCTTTCCGATTCTCGAAAAAGACGGGAAACGTAATCGGGTCGAGGCCACCAAAAGCTCTACGAAAACACCAACACGTACGTGGTGGACTACAAAGGCCTGGTCGGAGCTGTCACCCCCGGGGCTACCACAACTATTCCGTAGCATTGGGCGCAATCTCAGGTAAACTCTAGCCCAGACACCATGTCTACGCTTAGCGGTTACTGAAACTAGTTTCACATAAAAACTAGAGCCTTCGATCGAACGGAGATCCAAAGTAAGTAAAATAGAATAAAAACTGAGTTTAGTCAAGTAATAATCAAAAGAATACCATAAGATAACCTGGATATTACTCACAAAGAAGTTGGCTCCGTAGAGGTACAAGGTTGAGAAGGATCCGACAAACCCGGCTCCTCCTCTTCACTCTTCCCTCTCCTCTCTTCCTCTTTTCTAATCTATACAACTAGGTGAAGAACACCTAGAGGGACACCACTACATTGTGTATGATATGTGTAATGAAGCTTTGTGAAGTGTAGTGTGTTGTGTAAGTGAGGAGTGCCTCTCTTTATATAGTGGAGAGGAGGAGGGAATGGAGGGCTCTCCTTGCTTCGAGCTATTCTTGGCGGGAACGAAACTTTGCACCGCATGCAACCGGCCGCTTGAAGATCGCTCCAAACCGCCGAGAGAAAGGGCGGGAACTTTGGCCGAAATAATGCGCCGGGCCGCCGCAGTGGCCGGCCGCCCTAATTTGGGCCTCCCGGCCCCGCCTTCTCCTCGTCGTCAGCGTTTTGTCATTCACATGTTGGGCCTATGGTGGTGCATGGGCCAAATTGTGCGGGTTTTGGTCCTCTTGATTGATCTACTCCTTGGCGTCTTTTATTCAATACGCTTTTTGATTTATTTGGCGACTTTGTACTGTTTCCACTTTTATACACGCAAAACATATTTTCTTGAATACAAGTGGAACTAGGTAAGAAGTAAAGGTATATGCGACATAAGTTTTCCCGTTTCTCATGAATTGGATATAAGTTGGCGGTATTAATTACTCGATAATGACCGCCAACAGATAGATCTTGCCATCTTAGATATTTCATCCGCAAGCGCACGGATCTATCATTGTAGCATTTCACCGGAAGTATTCAGGGTATCGTTATTTATATTTTCCCAAAGGAAGGCATGTGATTAATAAGCTAGCATGGCATCTGAATAGAGGAACATGTGTTTGCTTAGACCAAATCGTTCATAACAGGGGTAAGCAATAATGGTTTATGGATAGTGTGACACACACTTAAGAATCCACCAGCAAAAAGGATAAAGAAAATAGATAAAGAATAAATGAATAATCTAATGGAGTAATTCTAATGTATCTAGTCACGGCCATACAAATAAATAGTTAGGATCATATGCAAACCGATCTAAGCATGGTTAGGTCTAGGATACCGGGGAGACTCCCGGATACCATACGGCCCGATGGGAAGCATTTACGAACTCCTACAAAGACACACCTAACGTGGGGGATTTCAAGGGACGGTCAAGGCTTGTCACGACCAAGCCGCCTACCCCCTCAACCGTGGCATGCACTCATATCCGCAGGTGTCGTAATACTATCAGAGCACTACTCTTGTCCCCCTAGGATCCCCACTCGTCGAATGGACGGACTAGAACAAGAGCAAACCCGAAGGAACAACGAACCGATATCCCACCTCTAATCAAGTGAGGCATATGATGATCGATGAAGAACTGAGATGAACATGTCAAGATTATGATATGTAAACTATATGCTAGTTCATATACCAACACTAGAACATGAACAAGACTATACTCTAGTTCATAAGTTAGGCCAAGAACATAGATATAAGACTTGCAAATAGAAGAATGCTCCATTGAGAAGATATATTACCAAGGCACTTTCTTCTAGGAGACAAGCCCTCCTTGTAGCTCTTCTACTCCAAGTGCTAACCAAGAACTAAGAAGAAGAAAGAAAGAAGAAGTAGAAGAAGAGAGAGAGGTAGAGGTGGTAGAGAGAGGAAGATTTTTGGTTTCTTTGGACTCCAAGTGGTGTGTGTTGAGAGAGGGAGAGAGGGGGCCTACTTATACACTTGGAGGAGGGGCCTAAGTGCTAAATTACACCAAAACCGACCACGGTAAACCTTCCTATTACGAGCAAACCGACCATCCAACGGCGGGAATCCCCATTTGGCGGGTGCACGAACCGCCGCCCGAGGTCGGGCGAAACCGCCTCGAGGGAGGTGCGCGGCCGCACCGGGTGGTGCGTGTTGCGCACCCCCGGGCTCGGCCTGGCCCGGGCCTCGGTGGGTGTCTTCCCTTGTCTTGAAAAGTTGTGGGCCGGGCTTGGCTCGCCCAGTTTTGATGTTTTGGGTCGATTTGCTCTCGGGCTTGTGTTTTGCAATAATGCGCTTTCCCGGATGGCATACTTTGGTCGATTTTCCACTTGCTTTTTATTATAAATCTGCAAAATAAAATAATAGACACTACAAGTGGAATTTTATTAGTGATAAATGCATATGAGTATAAAAGGTATAGTTTTACTCCCTTTATGGTAGTAAGTTGACGGAAAAAATATGTCGTTGGTGACCGTCAACAAACTCCCCAAGCTTACCCTTTTGCGCGTCCTCGAGCAAATGAGATAAGTACTTGGTTGTTGATCGGGAGTTGCTACTATGCCGATTACGTTTTACAAGTGCGGGGTTATAATAACATTTTCTACTAGAGTTTGAATAAAATGGCACATCTTTTTCCCACCCTTTATTACCTTTCATCGTAGCGGGGCTTTTTAGCTTTTCTCAAAGTCTTGGGCGGTTGCGGATAGAACGATTATAATGAGATGCTTATCATTCATCCTTTTGATCAACTTTTTATCCGGGGTTTATTTTTTTAGATAATATTTATTTTTTGAGAAAGCATGGGATTTATTGCTATA
Organism: Hyparrhenia diplandra; assembly: GCA_015847255.1. Classification (NCBI taxonomy): domain Eukaryota; kingdom Viridiplantae; phylum Streptophyta; class Magnoliopsida; order Poales; family Poaceae; genus Hyparrhenia; species Hyparrhenia diplandra. Next base: position 249,907 of record JADLZK010010001.1, read on the forward strand.
TATTTTTTTTTTTTGGAGAGGTGGGCTCTACTCGCCCTAGACTTTTGTCTTTTATTTCCTCTCTTTTCTTTTTCTCTTCTTCTTCTTTTTTTTTTTTTTTTTTTGGAGATGTGGGCTCTACTCGCCCTCGGACACTTGTCCATTTTTCATCTCATTTTTTTGCTTTTTTTTTAGCATAGCCCATATCATTTCTCTTTTCTTTCAAAGTAGATTCCCGGATGTCAAGTTTTCTTTTTTGGGACGAAATCATAGCAAATCCATTTGTACCATATCATACTTGGCAACAACTTAGACTAGATAGAGCCTATGCAACCCACATGAATCAGGTTTTTTCAGGATGAGTTTTTAAACTTAGCCACTAAATCCAAACTTTAGAGAAATTCGAATTATAAACTAGGCACAGGCAAAGCATAAGACGAGCAACTATTCATCATTTCAACAAGGGACTAAGACTAAATATTTTCATATCTCATATATATAAGCATTAAGGCACATAGAAGAGCTACTTATTCTATTTTTGGATTTTTTTAGTTTTAGTTAAATTTTTTTTCTCGATGCAAGATTCTTTGGAATTTAAACATGCTAAAATAAAATAAAAATTTGATGGAAGTAAATATGCAATGCAATGATACCCGGGGGGTCCTCCCCAAGCTATCCGGAGGCCTACTTGATCGGGATCGAAGCCTTGGTACCTGAATGCTTCCTCGCGTGCGTTGTGAGTAGCCATGTTGGACTCCAATTGGGTCCATCTCTGCGACTCTCTTGCTCCCGTTCGCCGCCACCTTTATGCGGTACTTTGCACATGGGTATTGAGCGTGTGCTCAATGTTCCTAGTGTGGACGTCGAGGTGTCTTGCGCATTTGGATACCGATAGCCTCCACCCCTTGTGGTGGCTGCCACATCTGGACTGGTGGGGGCATATCGCCGGAGCTGTCGTCAAAGTCAAATCTGTTGGCCCTCCATGCTGATCTATCTCCTTTCGGCCACTCGATGGTGCCGGTTACCGAGGCGGCGGCTCCCACCTAGGATCATACCCGGGTATTACCCCAGGGGTCCCCATAGGATGAGGCCATGCTTTGCACGAAACATCGGTGTAGGCCGTGGCCGTGGGCGTGGCGTGAAGTAGGGCCCATGGGAGGAGGATCCGACCTCCGGTCTCCCGACACTGCGTGAAGAAGCGATGGGGGTGTCTTTCTGCGCAAGCTATCGCCATCTCGAGCTCAAATGTTAGTGCTCGGCTTTTATACAAGCGTAAGTCCGGGTTAGGTAACCGAACTATAGTTGCATAGCCAGGGAAAAGATGACCAAGCTCGCCCGGATGATAAAATCTTAACTAAGTGCCCCGCACAAGCTGCGCATATGATCCAAAAATCCTGCGTGTGGAAATGTACTCTATCTGCTGATTATCCAAAGCTCCAATCGCAGAAGCGAGGCGTGTGATAAGAGATGTGCGCAGTGCCAGGAACAACAACTTTTGTGATAATATGTAAAAGTTCACGCACATCTCTACCACTTTGGAGCTACTTTCTCCTTGTGGACAATAGCATAGAGTAATTTTAATTCAACCTCATTCACCCATCTAACCCCGTGTCTAGGAAACAAAGTCAACGAGATCCGGCGATGGATATATCTAAGTGATGGGTCTTTGGATCCGTGAGTGGCGAGGTTTGAAAGTACCGGCCTCATGAGCACCGGATATATCCTCCCAAAAGTGATTTCGACAAAGCGGGGAGAGCAAAGCATCTATGTTTAGTGCACATCTATAGCTGAAACCCCGGTGACGAGCTAGGTCCGCCCACGTGACATGATAAAGTGTACCAAAAAGGCGGAAAGAAATTCCTAGCTAGTCCTCTACTAGTGTGCACAAGAATTGAATTGTCGAGGCGAGAACCTTCCTCCTCGAGAGGGGAATATCCCCGCCACCCGACTACTCTCCAAAGGATAGGAAATTCATCGTCCATACCATTTTGTTCGAGGAGCTCGGAGTCGATTCGGGCGTGCAGGCCGAACACACGGTCCTTGAGTAGGAGATATGCTTGCATCTCCCGATCTCCACGGATGTCGAGGTGCGGCGCGTCGGCCGTCGATTGTCGGGGAGCTTGAGCTTCTTCCTCCCCGACGGGTGCAGCGTCTTCTTGCATGGGGAGTCTTCAAGATCGTCGAAGTTGAGGGCGGAGCTTGTGCTTGTTTGTCGTGAGCTATGTCTTGACGACCGCCTCAACCCGGCGAAGATCTTCCCGGCTTTCTTCATGGCTTACGCAAAAAGCGATTGAGCAAGACCTCGGGTGTGTAAGGGTTAGATGAAAGTATGATCTTTCACACCCGTGTTCTTGCTCGGCACAATGTTTTTGGTGGAGAAAATGGAGTGTAGAACAAGTGGGAGAGAGTGTGAGAGTGAGAGAGAGTGAAAATGAGAGGTGAGTGCTCTCACACCGGTGCTCGGGCTATTTATAGCCGAGCCAACGGCCGAGGGTCGGTCCACACAACGGCTAGGAGCCATTGGCGGCGGGACCCGAAGCGGCGCCCGGCAGGGTGCGGGCGCACCTTGGGGTGCGCGCGCACCGCCCGAGGCCTCTCGCCGTCGTGCTTTGGCGGGCGTGCTCAACGGTCACGAAAAGTTCGTGGCCGTTGTTTGCTCTCGCACCGGTTCGACCGTTTATGTAGGAAATATTTTTTTTCTGTATTTTTCATGAAAAGAATTTATTTTATTTATAAAGACTTTTTATTTTTTTTCGAAAGTATTTTCTTATAGATTTTATGTAATAAATACTTTTGTTGATAATAAAATACATTTTTTTTAAATATACCCCATTTTTTTTTTTTTTTTTTGAGGAGCGGGTTATTTATAGTCACTGTCGACTCTCCCTCGCCATTGGCGGAAAGCACCTTTCGGGGGTCTCGAGTCGATCCTTCAACACTCCCACACCGAAGCCGATGATGATGATATCCCGGTGTGTTGTTGTTTGTACCCGATGAATGGGCACTTTACCGCCTTACTCTCGGCGTGGAAGACTATGAAGCCTTTCCCCATGCGGATATCGGCCTTGGCCGTATAGAGAAACGGCCTCCCGGGAGGAGAGACGTATCCTCACGATGGGCCCATATCCGGGATCACAAAATCTGCGGGGATGTACTCCGTCGTATTTTGACTAGCACGCGTTTTCGAGTATTCCCTCCGGCCGCCTTGTTGATTGATCTCGCCATTTGGAGGACGAAGTTGGCGGGAGTAAGTGTTCCTCCATGGATTTTGTTGAAGGTGGCCTCGGACATCACATTGATATCGCCCCCAGGTCACGAGAATGCATTGACGAAGGTGTGGGGGCCCTGGCCTTGGCCGGTGATAAGTGGGCGTCCGGGGTTGCCCTTCTTAGCAATGAATGGCGAGCTCACGGGGATCTTCTTTAGCTCTCACCGGGTTGACTAAGCCTCGAGAGATATCATGTTAACCGACTCGCGGGGCCTCGGGTTGCCACAGGATCCTGCCCCGAGTCGTTAACCGATACTTGAGCAGCAATCTGGGCCAGTTTGTGTTTCTATCATTTTGTTGAAGCTTAGCTGATTCTTCACAGCTGATGTCAACCCCTTGAGCTTATTACTCACTCCTTCAAGGATCTTGTCTTGATGGCTCATCTTTTTGGTGAGATTTTCGTTAATTTTGGCTTGGCCCAGTACCAGGTCCTTCAATGACGGCTGACCAGGGTTGTAATTGGAGTTGTACCCCTGGTTACCTTGGAATGGTGACTGGATCTGGTTATTCCAGCCCTGGCGAGGTTGGCGATACCCGTTCTTTGTTGTTGATGAAGGCAGCTTCTTCACGGGTCTCAGGGCAGTTATCCCCTGAGTGGCCAACTTCACCACACGTCTCACAGGTCATGTGAGCGTCTGTGGCGTAAACTGGGCGCTGCTGTGTAGTGGAATCTGTGCTGCGCTCCTCCAGCTTCTTTAGCAGTAGATCCATTTTTGCGGCAAGCATATCCGCCTCCTTCACGGTATGCATGCCTTTTTGTGTTTTGGCTAGGGCTCTGTCTTCGCCCCAGCTTTGGTTTGCCACCATTTTATCAATCAGGGCTGTTGCCTGATCGATGGTGAGCGATAGAAATGCGCCACCAGCAGCGGCGTCGAGGTGCCCCTTTGATATGGCCGTGAGACCATTGTAGAAGTTCTGGAGCACCAGCCAATTCTCCATCCCGTGGTGCGGGCATGCTAGAATGTATTCCTGCAGCCTCTCCCACGCCTCCGGAATGGGTTCCATTGATGTCTCATCGGAAATTGGCGATCCTTCCCTCGGGGCATTGGTTTTGCCCATGGGGAAGAACTTAGCCAGAACGCCGTGAGCACTTGGCCCACGTCATGAAGACTTCCTTGTCCTTGTAGAACCCTTTGTTTCGCCTTCCCCACGAGGGAGAAAGGAAACAGGCGGAGCCTGATAACGTCGGGTTCGACGTCCTTGATGACGATGGTGTCGCACAGCTCAAGGAAGTGTTGGAGATGAGCGTTGGCGTCCTCGCTAGGCAGTCCACAGAATGGACTGGCCTGCACCATGGTGATCAACCCAAAGGCGCGGCTAAAAGTTTTTGTCCGCCACATTCACCACCGGCCCGGTGGGCACGTTGGTGACGGCGGGAGTAGAGAAATCGCGCGGCGAATTTCCCGGGCCATGGCTTGAGTTGCGGTTGGTGCAGGGGATGTCGGTCTCGACCGTCGGGGTTCCGGCTGAAGAAGAAGCGGCACGAGACACGTTCTTCCTTAGGAGTGCCTCGGATCGGAGATGAAGTTTTCGGCAAAGAGGAAACCCGACATACACTATCCTGTTTTCATCCACAACAGGAGAAAACATAAAAGATTAGCTTGTATGAGCAATCGGTAGCCACGCACACGTTCATATTCATAGCCGACTATTTATTATTATTATTTTTTTCACAATGCCTTCCCCAAGAACAACGGCGCCCGTAAATGCTTGTTGACATTTCTTAGCGCAATCAAAGGAAACAGGTATAAAACCCATCCCCAATACGGCGCCAGAAATGCGCGCCCGACATTCCCAAGTAAAACCACCATGTCGGTGATCCGAAAGGGATTGTCAACGGGATAGATCTTGCCATCTTAGATATTTCATCGCAAGCGCACGGATCTATCATTGTAGCATTTCACCGGGAAGTATTCGGGGTATCGTTATTTATATTTTTCCAAAGGAAGGCATGTGATTAATAAGCTAGCATGGCATCCGAATAGAGGAACATGTGTTTGCTTAGAACAAATTGTTCATAACAGGGGTAAGCAATAATGGTTTATGGATAGTGTGACACACACTTAAGAATCCACCAGCAAAAAGGATAAAGAAAATAGATAAAGAATAAATGAATAATCTAATGGAGTAATTCTAATATATCTAGTCATGGACATACAAATAAATAGTTAGGATCATATGCAAACCGATCTAAGCATGGTTAGGTCTAGGATACCGTGGAGACTCCCGGATACCATACGGCCCGATGGGAAGCATTTACGAACTCCTACAAAGACACACGAACATGGGGGATTTCAAGGGGACGGTCAAGGCTTGTCACGACCAAGCCGCCTACCCCCTCAACCGTGGCATGCACTCATATCCGCAGTGTCGTAATACCGGGCACCATGCCCGCATATCGAAAGCACTACTCTTGTCCCCCGGGATCCCCACTCGTCGAATGGATGGACTAGAACAAGAGCAAACCCGAAGGAACAACGAACCGATATCCCACCTCTAATCAAGTGAGGCATATGATGATCGATGAAGAACTGAGATGAACATGTCAAGATTATGATATGTAAACTATATGCTAGTTCATATACCAACACTAGAACATGAACAAGACTATACTCTAGTTCATAAGTTAGGCCAAGAACATAGATATAAGACTTGCAAATAGAAGAATGCTCCATTGAGAAGATATATTACCAAGGCACTTTCTTCTAGGAGACAAGCCCTCCTTGTAGCTCTTCTACTCCAAGTGCTAACCAAGAACTAAGAAGAAGAAAGAAAGAAGAAGTAGAAGAAGAGAGAGAGGTAGAGGTGGTAGAGAGAGGAAGATTCTTTGGTTTCTTTGGACTCCAAGTGGTGTGTGTTGAGAGAGAGAGAGAGGGGGCCTACTTATACACTTGGAGGAGGGGCCTAAGTGCTAAATTACACCAAAACCGACCTGGTAAACCTTCGTATTCTGAGCAAACCGACTATCCAACAGCGGGAATCCCCATTTGGCAGGTGCACGAACCGCCTCCCCGAGGTCGGGCGAAACCGCCTCGGGGAGTGCGGCCGCGAGGTGGTGGTGCGTAGCAAGCCCCCCCGGGCTCGGCCTAGCCCGGGCCTCGGTGGGGTGTCTTCCCTTGTCTTGAAAAGTTGTGGGCGGGCTTGGCTCGGCCCAGTTTTTGATGTTTTGGGTCGATTTGCTCCCGGGCTTGTGTTTTGCAATAATGCGCTTTCCGGATGGCGTACTTTTGGTCGATTTTCCACTTGCTTTTATTATAAATCTGCAAAATAAAATAATAGACACTACAAGTGGAATTTTATTAGTGGTAAATGCATATGAGTATAAAAAGGTATAGTTTTACTCCCTTTATGGTAGTAAGTTGACGGGAAAAATATGTCGTTGGTGACCGTCAACACCCATACTCCCGTGTCCACATGAATTCTCATCCTTTCGCAACAACTTCATCATGGGTTTGACAATCTTGGAGAAGTTAGGCATAGATCGATGATAGTAACCTGCCAAGTCAGACACTTCAAACCTTGGTGATAGAGGTTGGAGCCTCTCAATCCATAACCTGCTGTACTTGGGGTCCATGGAATACCTTCTTTAGATGACATATGTCTAAGGAATACACCTTTCTTAACCAAAAGTTTGTTTTTGCCAACTCGACACAAAGTTGGTGTTCTCCTAGCCTGGTTAGTACTAATCTTAGGCATCCTTCACGTTCTTCTTCATTATCTAGATGTACCAAAATGGTATCGATATACATGACCATGAGTTTACTCAACTTGGGCATGAATACCAAATTCATTAGGTACATAAAATAAGCTAGAGCAGTTGTCAAGTCGAAGGACATAACGAGATGCTCACACAACCCATATCTTGTCGAGAAAGTGGTCTTCAGAATATCTTGAGGCCTGATCTTGAGCTGATGGTAACCTGACCAACAATCCATCTTGGAGATAACTCCTATTTTGGACAATTTGATCGAAAGGATTATTAATGCGGGCAATAGATGTTTGCTCTAAACTGTCGCTGCACCGAGTGATTGAAAATCCAAACATACTTCTCAAGGATTGGCAGGTATTCTTCACAAATAGGATAGGTCATCCCTATGGTGAAGAGCTTGATCTGGTTAAACTTTCATTCACTACTTCCTGCAACTGTACCTTCAATTCGTCCACTTATTCTGTGGCATCCTATGAGGCCTACTAGAGATAGGTGTCATTCTTGGTACTAATTCTATTTCAAACTCCCACTCCTATCCGGTGGTATTCTTGACAACTCTTCTAGGAAAAACATCTAGAATCTCACGAACCTCAGGGAAAATTAGAACTTCTCAATCTTAATCCTTGCAGATACTCAATCACCCTGTAATAGCTCCATAAGTCATGCAATCTTCATGGTGATCACACCTAGCGGAATACAGGTCTCCCAAAAAGTTATTGTGAATCCTAGATCATGTAATAGAAACATTAGCTAGGTGAGTAGCACAATGGTGAGTCCACCATACTCCTACGGTTCCTCTAATAGGTGAGCAACGTGCTCAGTCTTCAGCCCCGTCAAACAAACTGACAAAACTTGTTCCCTTGTTTTTTTTTGGAGGTATGGTACTGATTGGCATCATCTTCACTGCGTTTTCCACCACATGTTGTGCTATGTTGCATGGGATGTTGCACAACTCTCCCAGGAGCTGGTTAAGCGACTACTCTGGGTTAACAAGAGGTGGTGGTGGCGATTGTTGGCATTCCTCCTGCGGCTAAGAGGGTCTGAGGCATCTCTCATGCCATTAGTTCTGATTATTAGTCGATGTCTCCAATAGTGAATTCAAATATTAAATTAGAGTCACAATGAATATATTGAGAAGTCAACAAACAAAGGTGACCATAATTTAATCATCACATCCCTAATTCCTTATCAATGCACATAGTGCGTCCATAAAGCATAAACCATCCATCAATAGCTCATCAAGGTTTTCCATAATGCACAACAGAGTTTGCTCTTTAATCCCAAAAGGTCCATAACTCAGTTACAGGGCTTATGAGAAGAATTAACTGGGATAAAGCTAATGATACACGTCAACAAAGGATCTCATGAGAAACTTATCATCTAGTGCACATCTAATGAGAAGGATCATAATTGTGGAAGTCTGGGGAAGCATTCAATAGGCTGCCTCTATCATCATCAGCTTCTGGACCATCATCCTCTGTATTAGGCTCCTAATCATCATCCTCAGGTAGGACATGAAGATAGTATGCATAGAACAACCAATAATACTCATTTCTCATTGTGTCATATCTATGTTGCATCTCATCAATCCTATGCACACATGCTAAATCGGTTGTCTCCAACATTCAAATATCTTTAGTCTAGTTGGCAAACCTTGGACTGCTATTCTCTCTTGTTTAGCACTCTCTAAGGCCACATCCTTATTGGTGTTGGTCCTGCAAAAACACGCTAGTGATCTTTGCTTGTCCTTCTTGTATTGGTCCGCTCTCACTCTTATCCCATTAGCTACTATCATAGTACTCGGTTATTGTAGCTCCTTGTCGTCCATGATCGGAAGTGTGGCCAACATGGTACTCGTGGTCTCACACGAGCTACACGCCCTTTATCATGGCCTCTCACCGAAGTTGTGTTCTCTGGCTGGATTCCAATTGGTATCACTTGGGTCATTCTAGAAATACAAAGGTTGTCATTCTTCAAGGCCCTAGGATTCTCCCTCATGACACTCCTCGGTGAAACAGCCACTACTAGTTGTTAGTGTAAGGGCCATCGTTAGCATGGTTTGGGGATTTGTGAGATCGAGACTTAAGTTGATCATTTCTATCAAAAAGGGACGAGTACTTAACAAGGGAGGAAAAAGGGAAGAAGGGAAGAAAAGGAATGCATTTGTCCATTTTGTTGATGTGAATGCATGAATGAGATGACAATTATGAATATGATGCATGAGCGCAACTTACGTCCTCACAGAATTAGGAAAGATTAGTTGCTACTCGTTATAAATGGTGGCATTTCCAACGTTCTCTCAAAAGAAAATAAGTCGTGACTAGTCGATCTACATGATTTTTTTTTGTTAGTGTACTGCGAGAAGATTTCATTTCAGCCCATTTTCCCATATGGATGCATGAATTTAAATTGCATTTACCTGCTTCATCCAACGGACGGCATCACACCCTAGTGGCACATATGTTGCGCCCTGCACACCCGTGTACCCATACACAAGTCTACAGGGGCACTACCCCACATGGAGCTCTCAAAAGAACATCAGCATGACACATACTGGATATGCCATACCTCAGTTATTAACCCCCTAGATCGGTTGTTGTCTGATCATGCTCTCACAACTCACATCTTTACCTAGGGCGTAGAGGCAATGAACATATTTTACCTTGGGCGTAGAGGTAATTGATCCATAACCACTCAAGTGAGTAGCCCCCATACATTCAAACGTATGAGCAATCCAAACACAAACAACAAAATATGATGCAATCCCCCACGTCAGTGATTTAGCCACCTAATAGTCCTTAACTAGGCATAAGAGATATGACTATGGCACTAGTAATTTTCGAAAACCTTTACTCACACCTCTAAAAACATTTTATTTGGCAAGTAACTTTTGCAAAATCAAAAACTTTTGTTTTAAAATATACTTGTAAGAGTGTACAACGCTGAACCTTGCTCCGATGCGGCTGTATACAGAGCCGACCAATTTATAAGAAATCAAGTGTAATGGCGACTACGAAGTAATCACAACTTTGTCACACTTGAGTCCATATAAACCCGGTATTCGAAAATCTTGAAGGATTTCAAACTTTCATCGACATACAACCAAGGATCTTCAAAGTTCGGTGCATACATTCCAACAAGTTACAATACTTTAAATCGGAGTTTAAACAACATTTATTACAACATCAAATTAGATATTAGCGGAAACAAATAGCTTTGAAATATTAAAAGAGCTAATATAGCTCAAATAGTAGTGCCATCTAAAAGTCAATCCCATAAAAGCACAAGATGGGGAAACGGAATGCACTTTGGCCCTCGGCAATACTCTTCATCGGCGGAAGACAGAACAAACAAGCCTTGCGGGAACTAGGGGACACTTGGTCACCCGCAACAATGGGAATAAAACCCCCGAGTACTCGAATGTACTCAGCTAGACTTACCCGTCTTAAACCAAAAATAAAGTGACTCCAAGGATTATGCCGGCTTTATGGTGGATCCGGCTGACTCACATTTTTGCATAAGTAAGAGTAGAGTTTAATTCATTAAGCCTATCTATTTCAGGTTTAACCAAGTTAAGTTACTACTCTTGGTTAGCAAAATTATTAAGCCATGCTTGATTATTAACAACAATTAACATCGATTATCACAAAGTATTAAGACATGCTCAAGTATTATATATAGCAACAAAATAAATATTATCCGATCCTCCTTCTCATCATTCTTGCAGCAACATAAATAACCATCAATTTACCATCATCAATTTTAAGACTACAGTGCCGCGGAGACAGACGGGTTCTCACTATCCAGGAGAGATGGCGACTCGAATCGATTACTACCCAGCTGGGGACAAATACCGCACACTCACCCATGACTTCCTCCGTCAAGGAGCATTGGGTCACCTTTGGACCTGTTCGGGATACGTATCGCGGGAGTGGCGGCAACCTCCTCATCAGGGCCCAACCAAGTTGCCAGGTAGCTCAACCATGCCTGCCCACGGATCGCAATGCCAGGTAGCTCAGGTCATGTTGCCCACGGTCAAAACACTTGTGGCCCCGCACATCCTTCCTTCCTCCATGAGGAGCGTTAAACGGCCCCGTGCCGGCCCGACCCAGTTCTACTCGGCTTCGTGGTTCAACGACTCGGCGGAACCTACTAAGTGATAGGTGCTTTCAACTTCCGACGGCCTTCCGACAAAGTAACAGTCCTTAATCGACACAGGCGGAGGACCACAAATTCCGCCCGGTCTATTTATCATATTTATCTCATGGTTATACTTCAGCTGCCACGTAGTCACCCATGTGACTACCATCATTCAATTCCAAAATAAGTGACCGGATATCACTTGTCTATTGCAAAACATCATATCTGAGCATAAATAAACCTAGACTTAACCATACGATGGGATAACAGGTTAATCAAGGATATATGTGCAACAACGGTTTCAAACAGCTCCTACACTTAATGCATTAAACATCAAAAAGGTACTCAAGTCAAATTAATTCCAAAAGCATAGGAAGTTCAGCATGCACCGGGGCTTGCCTCTGAACGGGGTTAGAAGGTGCTTTGGGCACTTCAGCAGTTCGGCGATTGACTTGTCTCCTCCTACGGGTTCTTCAGGCTGCACTCCAAGATGGTGAAGCTCCGCTTCTCATTCCACGATCTCCTTCACCGATCCCGATATGGTGCATATGCGAGAGTGAATGCGATGAATGCAAGATTAACAAAGACATATGTGTGCATAATGATGAATGATTATGTAAGTGCATATCTCTTCCGCAGAAGAGAAGCTAATTACTACGCAAAACAATCATGCAAATCACCATCATCACATACGCCTATATGTAAATAATTCTATTCAAAGCATCGCATATCACCACGGAAACTCACACAACTTGAGTTCCGTAACTCGAAATGCAGCAAACAAATAGTCGTTGGAAAGCTTAGGAAATTATCTAAAACTTTCATCACACTCATACCAGCAGATTCTAACTTCTACTGTACTCAGAACAGCAAGCTAGCAGATCTGTTCTAGAGACACAAGACAATCATGCACAAGCTATAACTTTCAAACTATAAGGGCAAATGTTACCGAACTTGAACAGCAAGCAAAAGAGATCATTAAGCATCCTAAAACCCTACAGATCAACATAAAAGATAAACTAATTTGCATGAAATGATAACTACCAAATAAAGCATATACATAGAAATACCTAACAAGCATTATATAGCAATTCAAATATACACTCAATGTAGAAAAGCATGGAACCAGCAAACTAACTTTACTAGCAGTTTCTAAACATGATAAAACACAAAGTTTAGCTCCCTTTTTATTTTTACCATATGGTCATCATGCATTTACTAAACATTTTCCTTGCACTAGAAAAGGAACAAATATGCAAGCTCTTCCTAAAAATCTACAAACATTACAGGAGCATTCCACTGGTATCACAAGACTCCCACAAAAATTTCACTGCAAGAACATGCATCTATCATTCTACACATAAATGACAAACTAGCACAAAATATAGGCATGAAAATACTTTGTATTATGAAGTGTGTGAAACAATAGATTTATATGCAAGAACAGATACATAACAGTACCCTAAGCACTCACAAAAAGTTTCAGGACCAAAAGCATTACCTTTATTTTCTTATGATTTTCCTAAAATGCAAGCTAAATGGCACATAAATCAAAACTCATACTTTTACAACAGAACATGGCACGAACAATATTTTTTCCCTTGATGTACATCCAAAAACACGAACATCTTGTACAGGAAGAATAATTTTATCTTGTACCATTTTAGAGATATGCATTTATCCATTTATATAGCATTTATTACAATAAATAAAAACATAAATAAAAAGCATCAGAAAATGCAGTTTCATATTTTTACATGATAGATCTATTTACAAGAAACACCACAAAATTCGTTTCACCAAAAACCGAGCTAAAATGAGGGACTTATGGATTTTACAAGTTTGAACGGAGTTTCGGAAAAAGAAAAACGAAAATGAAAAGCTGCTGCCACCTGGGCCCCGGCGTCAGCGACCAGGGTCAGGGCACCGCGCCCCGACGGCGCCCTCGCCGGCGGTGACCAAACCGCCAACCAAGTACATCAAACGATTCGCAGCGGCGAGATCTATCGATTGGTACCCTTGGTGCGTGCTAACTTGGACTGTGGCATGTGCAGCGGGCGACGGGCGGCGAAGCGGCGGCGCTGCTGTTCGAGGCCGTGGCGGCGCAAGCGGGCGCGAAGCACAAGCTCTAGTGCATCAAGGCGACGTGAATGCCCTAGCTAATCAAAGAAAATCGAGGCGGGGACGAGTCCGACCACGCTTGGCGCACGGCGGCGCCGTGTGAGCTCGTCGGGCGGCGGCCGTGTTCGGGAAAACGGTGGCGCTATTCGCCGTTCCACTTTAGACCTAGCTAGAGCACACAACAGCGAACCCGAGACGCAAGAAACAACGGAGAAATAGGCGAAGGAGAGCCCGGCGTCAAGCTTCGCCCGCGGCGCGCCATGGCGGCTTGGCTCCGGCGGACGGCAAACTCAAACGCCGGCTTACCCGTGCGTTTCCTACCTCGTTTGACGCTGCAGGGTCGAAGAGAAAGGCGAGGCGGAGCTGTGGGTGGAGTTTGGGGGTTTTGCGCGGCTGTGGGCGAGCTGCACGCCGGCGACGGCGATGGCGGCCGCCGGCGGCGCTTTGCTGCTGCCGCGGCGTTCCCGCTCCGGAGGTGGATGGCGAGGAGGGGCGAGTGGAGTGGGGTGTCGGGGAGGACAGGGCTGGGGGTTGGGACGCGGAGTAAAGTGGCGGTCGGGCAGGTTTGGGTGGACAATGTCGACATCCCCATGGCGGTGCGCTCCACGTCGCCATCGCCGGTGCTGCTGGCAGCTCCCTCATCCTTGCTGTTTTTGCTCTACTGCTCGTAAACCGTGCCGAATTTGCAAAAACTTTCTATACATGAAATGTTCAGAATTTCATAAGCTACAAATCATTCAATTGGAGTTTCTTCAGATTCCCGACAGATTTTGAACTACAGGCAGTCAAAGACAGTCAAAGCAAAGATGCTCTTTTGAAATTCAAATTTGAAATGGCATTACTTTGACCTGGCTGTTTGGGCTGATTTGAAGACTTTCCAAACATTTTCATGAGATGCAAGCTGAACACCAATTGTTCCACAAGAAAAGTACTACACTTTTTGTATAGAAACTTTTTGCCAAAAACCATTTTATCATGCACTTTCGAAGAGGTTTCCAAAATCATTTCAACGGGTCAAACTGAGTTGACCAGCCCTAAAGACACTTAATTGGGTGACATGGTCCACACAAACATTGCTCCAAAACATCATCTAAACATGACTAAACATAATTAAGGGTCAAACAATGAATCATGCAATCATTTCATACACACCCATGGCATAACAAGGAAAATTAAGCATTTCTAAGCATAAAATGAAACATGGCATGATTGCATGTATGCTAATGATGCTTATGCTCATGTGATGCATATGCAAATGACATGATTAACACTAGGGTGTTACAGTGTAGACAGATAATCCTATTTTTCTATTAAATTTGTAATTATTTTTGTTTAGTAAACTTATTAAAAATCAATTATTTTTATTACATCTATTTTTTTCTTTAGAATTATATGAAGGCTCAGGAAAACTTTTAATCGTTGACCGTTTACCTTAAAAATCTTACATTCGTCATCTTGAATTGTAATTGCACCAAGTGATGATGTGTTGACGACGGTAATACGGTCCTTTCCATTTACTCGAAGTTTTTTCCTTCACCGAAGAGCTTGACCTTGGAGTTGAATAGGAGAACTTTGTCTCCTTCCTTGAACTTTTTAGCTTGATCCGGTGATCGTGCCATCTTTCGGTTCTTTCTTTATAAAACTTGGCACTATGGTATGCCTTCTCCCTCCATTCTTCTAGCTCAGAAATTTGTTTTTGTCTGTTTCTACTAGCTAGTGTTGCATCCATGTTCCAACTCTTTATTGCCCAGTGAGCTCTGTGCTCTAGCCCAACTGGTAAATGACAACTTTTTCTATACACGAGCTGATATGGTGACATGCCGATTAGACTTTTGTAAACTGTCCTGTATGCCCAAAGTGCATCAGGTAGCTTATCTTTCTAGCCTTTTCCCGTCTCATTGACCGTCTTCGGCCAGGATATGGGTTGTCCCAAAAGTGACATCTCGCTCTCGCCTTGCAGGCTTCTTTTTGTTCTCCCCGATTGGTGCGTACCACGTGACCATGAAATTCACGATGTTTGCGTACCATGGGTTGGAATCTATCACTTTTAGCATGATCGTTTGCATAGCAAGTTGTTTCTTGGTAATTCTGCAGATTAGCAACTTGCATATGCGACAAAGGATTTGCAACAATGTCTTCTACTCCTTTTCTATCTTTTATTTCAAGGTCAAATTCTTGGAGTAGAAGAATCCATCTTATTATTCTAGGTTTAGCATCTTTCTTAGTGAGCAAGATATTAATAGCGGCATGATTAGTGTAAACAATTACTTTTGCTCCCACTAAGTAAGATCTAAACTTCTCAATAACAAAAACGACTCCCAAGAAGTCTTTTTTCTATAGTAGCGTAGTTAAGCTGAGCTCCCGTTAGCATTTTGCTAGCATGAGCGATCACGTGATGCTTATTATCTTTGGTTTGGCCAAGGACCACACCAATAGCATTGTCACTAGCATCACATATGATCTCAAACGGCAGCGACCAATCTGGAGGTTGGATGATTGGTGCTGAGATGAGTGCTTTCTTGAGTGTGTGGAAGGCATTCAAGCACTCATCCGTGAACTTGAAAGGTGTATCCTTAGCTAACAGGTTTGCGAGGGGTCCAGAGATTTTTGAAAAATCTTTGATGAACCTTCTATAGAACCCCGCATGACCTAGCAAGCTATGGATCCCATTTACGTTCAAAGGGGGTGGTAGTTGCATGATAACTTCTATCTTGGCTTGGTCTACCTCAATCCCCCTCTCAGACACTAGGTGCCCAAGGACGATGCCCTCACGGACCATAAAATGGCACTTTTCCCAATTAAGTACGAGGTCCTTTTCTTGGCATCGTTGCAAGACTTTGTCTAAATTTTCAAGACAATGATTGTAACACCTAGTTTTAAGGACAAAACCAAGTATACACCATATGTGAACCCTGGAAATCAAATCTCACATATAGCTACAAATTAATAGTATCAAATAACAATGCTTAATATATAACGTACATAATATAAAAAGAATATAACCTCGGCTAGCAAACAACAAAAGATGACTCCAATCTTCGGATGTAGACTCCACTCCACAGGGACTGACTGACTGGTTGATCACAAGCCTAAACTCCACCTGAGGAGTTGTGAAATAGCAAGAGTGAGTCCACGTCGAACTCAGCAAATATAACATGGGGTTATGAGGCTCAAAACGTTGACACTGGTTTAACTGCGGTTAGCATTTTAATAAATCAAACTTTTAGCATTTATTTAGCAATATGTTATGCTTAACCCAATAACCCACATTATCAACATAATTATATCATTCTCATGACAGTCCATCGTCATCGTTCAGTTCCATAACCATCATCGTCTTAAATCCATGTCTTAACATCATCTCTATTCCATAGATGTCTCCAAGGCCGTTCATAACAGCGAACACGGCTGTTATAACAGTTTTTACTCTGCGCAGAGGTGTACACTTTCACTACGGGTTATGATTTTCCATTGCATGGGTTCTCGACTCCCACAACATTGAAAACTCATATAAAGTCTTTCAAAGGTTCGTCTAAAAATGTTAATAGCGATAGGGCTCCAACCCATTCTCTTCCATTCTGGTAACCATCAACAAAGATAGACAAGGTCCTTTGACCGACTAGAGCCAGAGCCATATGACCCCCATAGTTGTACTGTATATTCCGGAGGTTCACAAATGAATAAGTCCTTATGGAGAGCCATGAACCACATGCACCAACATGAGTTCCCTCGCTCTGAATTCAGATTTGCTAAAAAGTCCATCTTTTAGCTTTAGTTGCATCAACAATTACTCAAGTACCAAAATATTTGTTATTGGTTCAGCGCTAGCATCCTGCTGCCCAATGCAATAACCCAAAGGTAATCAAGGTACAAGGTAACAAAAGCTAGGTAATCCTTAAAGGCATTCAAGGTAGACACATGCATCATGTAATTATTAATTAAGGTGATTAGGACAATAAGGTAGATCCCATGCTATACTTGCCTTAAAAACAGATCCTCCTTGAAGTCCAAATCTTCAAAAGAATTCCTTCTTGATCATCAACTTCTTCTAGATCACCACGTAAAGCTCACCATCTACTTGATTCCAAACAGCAACGCACAGACATATGGAGCCAATCATGCAAAACAAAGCTACAATTTGAACAGTACACCAATCAATGAAAAGGTTTGAGAGCTAATCTCCGGGTTGCTACGAACACACAGACGTGAAAAGCACACTAACTAGAGCTATGGTCCAAAAGAAAGACTACCGATAGAGAAAACTATGAGCTTCATCTATACCTACTAATAAAGCGAAGAAATTTCCGTCGTCTCCCCTATCTTTCGTCTCCCCTTCCGATTGTAGTCCTGATGGAAAACGAGTCGGACTGAGTACGCTGCGTACAGCTTCGTACGTCGGGGGCTTCAACGCGCCAAAAAAAACGGGCGAGAAAAGGAAACATCGTCGAGAAAAAAGGAAATTGAAAACCACGGATCTCTGTCCTCGCCGCTACCGATCCGCCTCATGACAAGCCTCTACGATCTCAGAACTGACATGGAACGACGACCGCAACTGGGCTGCGGCGCCGTCTCCGCGATCAGCCATAGCGCCAAGGTCACCGGCAAGGCCCTCAAGCACTCCACGGGCGCACCTGGGCGCGGCGCCGTCTCCGCGATCGGCCATAGCGCTGGACCGAGAGCCGCGAGGGCGACAACCATTGTTGGAAGATCCTCATCCTCCCACAACGATAAGCCACACGACGGCATCCACGAGGCGTGCTCTGGAAGTGGTGCCTGGCGACCACCGCCGACCTGAGTCCTCGTCAGTCCAGAGCAGCGACAAACCTGACACCCCGGCCCGAGTCATCGCCGGCACGAGGCGTGCCCACCCCCACCCGCGAAGAGCGCCCCGATCTCGCGTCTTCGCATGCCTGAAACAAGACCGCCGCCGCCAACAGCCGCATTGTCGCCTACAGAGGTCATGCCTGTAACCGAGGTGATCACCATCAACTGCAACACACAGGTATGCACGCCCATCTCTCGACAGTGTCGTCAAATGTTGCCCTTTTTTCTGAATGCATGATCAAGTAACATTGCCGTAATGATTTGATAAATATAGTGTTCTCCCGGACAGATATACTAACCAGAATCTCCATGTTTGGTGCCTGGCTCTGTATATCTGCCAGCTTCACAATTGTATACATGTATGCTCCAGAGGTGAGTGAGGTTTCAGTTCTTTTAAGCTTGATCTTGGGTTTTGTATATTCTTCAATTCTCGGAGGGTTCTAAAGCTTATTTATTGTCAGCAATAACTTATGTTATGATATTACGATCATCAAAAAATAAATTATAAAAGCTTAAAACATAAGTAGATATGTACCATTCAATTTATTACCTTGCATCAACATTTAATAGTTTTTTTCCGTTACAACGCACGGGCATATTTACTAGTTTATTTAAATATATAAAATCTTTTAATAAAATATTTTAGAGAAATATCATAAGTCAAGTTTATATTTCAAACAGAAATCCAAAATGAAATTAATTATATTTTATTTATAAACATGCATGTCTCATTTAAAGAAATTAAACATCAACTTTGTAAAAGACAAGTGCATTTAAAAGCATATATAAATACATGGATGTGTAGATATACATGCACGTATAAAGGAATTAAAGTGGCACCTGGCCCCTCTAATTACCAGGGTGTTTTGCACTGACCTCACGATTGGACGTAGATGAATAAAAGAATAAGCAAAGGATTAGCTAATTAGCTTGCTTGATAATGATGTGTACTAGATGTACGTACTGTATGCCACTGCTGGCTTTTGTTTACATGTACACGATGGTCAGTTCGATCTGCTTGTTAGCCTGGTGACAGCAACTTCCGCGGAGTATACAAGCGGCAGACCGGCAACATCAACAAGGGCGATGGCCAGTATAAGCATAGCGTAGGGCAACAAAGGAGAAGATGATTAGCTTCAATGGCAAGGAGAGGGAGCATAGTACAGGTACGTAAGACATGTACCTACATGACCATATGTGACTTGCAGATTCACGGCAATGAAAATCGAGCATTGGCAAAGGGTGCACGGAAGACCTGCCTGTTAGTGTATATGTGTAAAGGCCCATGTGGCTAGGCCCATGAGGCCCATGTACAGCAACTATATTGCCCACCCTTCTAGGGTTTGGAGGAATAGACAGGAAATTATTCCCATAGCATGGTATCAGCTTAGGTTCCTTCCCCTTCTCTCCCGACACCTGAGCGCTGCCAGCACCCATGGCTGGCAGGCCGCCGCCGGCGCCTCTTCCCGGCGCGCCGCCCCTTTCCTTTCCCTCTCCTCCTTCCCCTTCCTCTCCTACGCGGATGCCGCTGCTGGCTGGGCGCCTCCCTCCTCGTGCGGACGGCGGCCTTCACCCCGGCGCGGGCGCCTTATACGCGCGGCGCGGGCGGGTGTAGGCGCGGGCGCGGGTGCGCGGTGCGCCTCCCGGCACCGCTGCCCCTCAGCGTCGCGCGCCCAGTGCTGCTGCCCCACCTAGCGGGCGCGGGACGGCCCGGCGCCGCGCTTCTCGGCGGGAGTGCGGTGTGTGGCGCGCCCTTGCCTTTGTCGCGGCGGGGGCGCCCCCTCCTCCTCTTCTGCCGCGGGCGGGCGCGGGCGGGGACCCGCCACTCGGAGTCCTCGTCACCCCAGCCGTGGCAGCTGCCCGCCGCCGCCGCTGCCGCCGCCCGCCTTTGCGCCGCCGCGCTCTTGGCGCGCGGCGTCGCGGCGTGGCGGCCGCTCGATGCGGATGACGGGCAGGTGCGTAGGTGCCGGGGCTGGATGCGGAGCAGCTCAACAACGTCGTCATCGCCGTCGCCGCGCTCGCCTTCCGTCCCTCCGCTGCCCTGGGTCCGGATGGGGGCCTCGGCATGCCCCTTCGCGATGCGCCTCTCGCGGCCGGCTGTCCGCCAGCGGCAAGACCGTCGTCGGGTGCCCGGGGCGGACGCGGACGGCACGTGCTCTTACGGCGGCCAAACTCAAGGCTTCCGCGGCCCGAGGAACGTGTTCGTCTTTGCGGCACTCACTTGGGAGCTTGAACGCCTCGCCGCCGATGCCCTCGCTCGCCCGGTGGGAGGCGGAGCGATTCATGCTCGGGCCTGCCGCTCCACCGCCCGTCTCGCGAACACGGCGCTACTTCTTCCTTCCGGCCGGCACCACCACCTCCGGTGTCCTCTCGCCCCGCGGCGTCGACCCGCCGATCCCATGGTCGCCTACCTCCACCTCCGGGCCGTCGGCGTCACGCATGTCAAGAACCTGGTCACCGTCGTGCTTTCGACTCCACGCACACCTCCCCACGCTCGGTGGCGTGACCGGATGCTCCTCGCCCTTCGCCGCTCGCCATCGGCGACCACGTCCGCCGACACACCCGCCAGCGGCCGGGATGCGGCGTGGCGGCGCCTCGACGGCGTCGTCCTCTCTGGATCGTTGGGACCATCTCCCTCGAGCTCGGGACACCGTCGAGCTCCGCGGTGCCGGTCGCGGCGCGACCTTGGCTCGCCATCGAGGGCCACTTCTTCAGCAACGCCGAGGGCCGGGCTCTCGGCTCGAGTGACTTCCGGCGCCTTCCGTCGGGGGACCTCTGCGCTGGCGACTACCGCCGGCGAGATGAAGATCAAAGCGGGCGCTCGCCGTGACGTGGGTACCGCTGGGCGATCGCGTCCCGGTGCTCAACCTCTGCGTGGACTCAACGGCGGTTTCGCGCACCGAAGACTTGGATCACCCGTCGGACGTCGTTCCCCACCTTCCTGCGGTCGGGACGACCTCGCGCTCGAGGAGCTCACCCCAGGCGCCCCTGCTCCACCCGTTCCTGCCCCGGCGCCTGCGTCCTCTACCTCCGTGCTCGTCGCTGCCCGCCTCCTCCCGGGCCAAGCGGGGTGGAGGTGGCCGCGGTGGTCGCCCGTCGCGGCCGTGGTGGCCGTGGTGGTGGTGGTCTTTGGGCGGGTGCCCGGCGGCGGCAGCTGGACCGGGTCGTGGCGGACCCACTCCACCGCTTGCTCCACTTCCGGTTTCGGTGCGCCTGTCCCTCCTTCACCAACCCATGGGCCGGGCGCATCTCCATGTGGCCGTTCGGGCGGGCGGCGGGAACACTCGACCTCCACTCCGGCGGCCGCCATGTACTCCACCATGGATCCTCTACCGCCCGACACAGGCTCCTCCTCCGCCTAGCCCGTCCTAGCGGGGGTGGAATCGGCGGGCTTCGCTCGATCCGCCGGCACCATGGGGTCGACACCGCCCAGTGGAGTGGATTGCGACTCACGGGGCTTCCTACCACACCACTCCGGATCTTTGGTATACTTTCGACTCTTCGACCTCCCCACCCCTCTTGCCCTTCTTCTATCATGGTGGGGAATGGTTCCTGTCTTCCGGTCACCTTTGTGGGTTACGCACCTGGTCCTTTTCGTCTTTCGAATGTTCTTGTTGCTCCTCGGATGGTCCACAATCTTCTTTCTATTCGTCGTTCCTTTGGCGATAACTCTTGTTCTGTCGAATTTGACACCGGTCTTACTATGAAGGATTTGGCTTCCGGCGACCACTTCTCCGATGTGAGAGCACGGGACTTTACACTCTTTGCCTTCCGTCTTCGCTGCTGCTCTTGCCGTGGCGCCGTCTTCTACCACCCGGGCACCGCCCGGCTCGGTCATCCGGCCGCGGCGTTTTGGCTTCGGCTTCGGTCGTAGTGCGGACATCTCTTGTACTCGTACTCATGCCGAGCATCTTTGTCATGCATGTCATTTCGGTCGTCATGTTAGACTTCCTTTTTCTTCTTCTTCTTCGCGTGCTACGCATGCCTTTGATCTTGTACAACGTGATTTGTGGACCTCTCCTTTTACCGAGCATTTACGGGCTCAAATATTATCGGTGTTGGTTGATGATTTCTCCCATTACTCTTGGACTTTCCGTTGCGTGCTAAGTGCGAGGCGTTTCCCACCCTACTCCACTTCTTTGCTTGGGTGTCATCCACTCGGTTCGGTCTCACCATCAAGGCCGTCCCGGTGTGACAACGGGCGTGAGTTCAATAACAACGCCTCCGCTCTTTCTTCCTCTCTCGGGGTGTTCATTTGCGCATGTCTTGTCCGTACACTTCTTCCCGAGCGGCAAGGCTGGCGGATGATCCGCACCACGAACGACATCATCGCACTCTCCTTCTTGAGGGGCCTCCCCCCGCGCTTACGGGCGAGAGCCTCCACACCGCCACCCACCTCCTCAACCGCCTTCCTTCCCTTTGCTTGCCCTGCTCCCCTCCACACCACGCTCTTTTCGGTTCCCCTCCCACCTACGATCACCTCCGTGTCTTCGGGTGTGCACGCTACCCAAACTCTTGCCGCCATGCTTGCTCCTCACAAGTTGGCGCCCGCTCGACACGGTGTGTGTTCCTTGGCTACTCCCTTGACCATAAGGGGTAC
This sequence comes from Hyparrhenia diplandra, assembly GCA_015847255.1. Taxonomy (NCBI): domain Eukaryota; kingdom Viridiplantae; phylum Streptophyta; class Magnoliopsida; order Poales; family Poaceae; genus Hyparrhenia; species Hyparrhenia diplandra. The sequence continues at coordinate 272,548 of JADLZK010010001.1, forward strand.
CGCTGCTACGACATTTCCTCCCACCGAGTCCTCATCTCCCGACACGTTGTCTTCGACGAGTCGGATTTCCCTACTCCACTTCTTCCACACCTTCCACGCTGCCGAGCCGGGAGTCCCTGTTTCTTGACCCGGTGGTTCGACCACCGTTACCTTACGGCCTCTTTCTACGGGTACTCCGGGCTCCCATGCTGCGCCGCGCAGCGGCCCCCGGCGTCTGCTGCGCCACGCGGCGGCACCGAGAGCCCCGAATCGCGCCCACGCCGCGGCCCCGGAGCCCCCGCTGCGCCCGCGCGGCGGCCCGGTGTCCCCTGCTGCGCCGCAGCGCCCCGGCGCCCCCCCCTGGCGTACCCGCAGCGCGGCCCCGGGCCTCGCGTCGTGCCCTCGTTCGCGGCCGGGACCCGGCGTGGCAGCCGACGCAGGTGTGCGTTCGTCGCGTGGCCCGGCGCCCGGTACCTCCGCCCCCGGCTCCTCCATCGCCGCCCCACCGCCTCCACCACGGCAGGTCCGTGGTTACCCCTGCCGGTCTACCACCCGCAGATCCTCCAGCCGAGACCCCGTCACACTCACCCGATGGTGACTCGCCATGCGGCGGGGTTCTCCGTCCTGCGGCCCCCTCTCCGCCACCGAGAAGCGATCGCCCGGTCTCTCGATTCCTTCCTCTATCCGCGCTGCATTGGCGGATCCTAGCTGGCGGCGCGCGATGGAAGAGGAGCATGAGGCTCTTCTTGCCAACGGGCGTGGGACCTTGTGCGGCGTCCGTGCGGTGGCAATGTGGTCCTGAGCAAGTGGATGCGGGCGCATAAGCGTCGGGCGGCGGCGATCTGGGCGCTACAAGGCTCATTTGGGTACTTTCGAGAGGCTTTACCCGGCGCCCGGGGTTGATTATGATGAGACCTTGGTCCGGTGGTCAAGCTTTGCTACGGTGCGCGCCTGATCCTCTCACTTGCTCTCTCGCTCTTGGCGGTGCATCGGCTAGATGTCAAGAATGCATTTCTCCATGGCACCTTGTGCGAGGCAATTATCTTTGCGACCCGGCCCGGCGGGATTTGTCGATTCGGTCGGCTGATCACGGTTTGCCCGGCTCAACAAGTCACTATATGGTGCGAAGCGGCGCCTCGTGCTTGGTACTCTCGGTTTGCCACCTACCTTCTCACCTTGGGGTTCGGAGAGGCCAAGTCGGACACTTCTCTGTTTGTCTATCGCCACGGAGCTCGGGCGCCTACTTGCTACTCTATGTTGATGACATTGTCCTCCACGACCTCCGGCCCGCGGCTTCTCCGGCGTGTCATATCGGCCTTGCGGTAGGAGTTTGCCATGAAGGATCTTGGTCCCCTTCACCACTTCACGGGGGTTCTTGTGGAGACTTCGCCCTTCGGGGTTGTTCTGCACCGGCGACGGTATGCTCACGGACATCCTCGGCGGGCTGAGATGACGGCGTGTCACCCCTGTGCTACTCTAGTTGATACTCGGCGAAGCTTTTCTGGCGATGAAGGCGACCACGTGGCGGATCCTACGCCTTAGGGAGTTTGGCGGTGCCTTGCGGTACCTCACCTTCACCAGGGCGACATCGCATACGCCGTTCGGCGAATCTGTCTTCACATGCATGATCCCCGGGCACCCCATCTTCTTTGCGATGAAGCGCCTTCTCGCTATGTTCGTGGGCTTTGTTGACTCGGCACGATGATCCACGGTCTCCCTCCACCTGAGCTCGTCGTCTACACCGACGCCGGCGGGCAGGCTGTCCGGACACTCGCCGCTCTACCTCGGGTATGCCGTCTTCCTTGGCGGCAACCTTGTCTCCTGGTCATCCAAGCGGCAGCCGGTTGTCTCCCGCTCCAGTGCAGAGGCGGAGTACCGGGCTGTTGCTAACGGTGTGGCGGAGGCCTCCTGGCTTCGTCAGCTCTTGGCTGAGCTTCACCCCACGACAAAGACCACACTTATATCTTTGTGACAATGTCAGCGCCGTCTACCTCTCCACCAACCCCGTTCAGCATCAGCGGACGAAGCATGTGGAGATCGACTTGCACTTTGTCCGAGACTTGGTTGCCATCGGCGCTGTTCGGGTGCTCCATGTACCGACCACCTCCCAGTTCCGCTGACATCTTCACCAAGGGTGCGCCCTCATCGACCTTCTCCGAGTTCGATCCGGCCTCAACGTCGCCCGGTGGCTAGTTGTGGCTGCGGGGGGCCCTGTGTGTGTTGATTTCTTTCATGTCAGTCTTGATCTCCGCTGCGCCCGGTAGTTCGAGGCTAGCGGGGGTGTGTTAGTGTATATGTGTAAAGGCTCATGTGGCTAGGCCCATGAGGCCCATGTCGGCAACTATATTGCCCAACCTTCTAGGGTTTGGAGGAATAGACAGGAAATTATTCCCATAGCACTGCCAACTGGCTTCCACAGACAGAGGCGCCCTGATGCTAGTAGATCGAGATCGAGGTGCGGCTTTTGCATGGCCTGGCAGGGGACGGACCACACACAGGCTCGAACCGGCGGACGGCAGGGACAGTGGTGGCAAGGCGACGACTTCGACGAAACAGCTCCGGCGGTGGCTGTTAGGGCTTCGGTTGCTGCGTGCTCGAGCGGCGACGGTGAAACAAGATGGGAAAACGGCGGCGCGGCGCGTGCGGCTGCTACTTATAGGTTGGGTCTCGCGCGGAAACAGGGGAAAGGGTTCGGGTTTGCAGAATTTGGCAGCAGCGGTCGGTGGAATCGAGTCGAGTCGAACACCATAAGGAAGGCGGCGACCCTGACCAGTGGGGTCCCGGTGGCAAAGAGAAGAGAGAGCGGCAGCAGCGCTGCGCTGGGCACTTGCTGCTTGGTCAAGTCCATTGGGCCACGTGGCATGTAGTCAATGGCAGCTACCCCCAGGGGTTCAAAAAAAGGATTTACCGGCGTTATGCATTACGGGCCAAAAAGGGAAAGGAGGAAAGGCGCTTTCTCTTTTTCATTTTCGGAGGTGCAAAGGGTTTGCGTACGTGTGTTCAATTTGAAATCCGTGTTGTTTTGCGTTGTCTTGTGTAATTCAAAAAAAAAAAAAAGGAAAAAAAAGAACACGGGCCAAAAGGGAAAGGAGGAAAGCTTTCTCTTTTTCATTTTCAAAACCAATTTGAAATCCTTTTGAAAGCAACTTGAATAACTTGACTTTTGGATCAAAGCCACTCAGTAAAATAAACGATATGCACCAGCATGTATGCACAACCATGTTTCTAATTCCTATGATAAATTTTAATTTAATGAAAAATATTATTTTCTTATGTCTCATGAACACCAAAAATACATAAATAAATCAATTTCAATATATTTTCAAAACGCAAATTTTAGGGTGTTACAATTCTACCCCCTTAAGAGGAATCTCGTCGAGATTCGGTAGCTGATGATCGAGAGAGATAGAGATGCTCCATCTTCGACTCTTTGTCACTCCTCGAGTATTTCAGTTTTTCTCGGCAATGATGTCGTCTTACTTTGCTTATCCTAATAACCTTACTCCAAGTGACTTTTGAACTATTTCCAAAGTACTCCAAACCAAACCTCAAGTAGCCTTCAACTGTTAGTCCACTCCTTTTTTTCTTTTCCTTTTTAGTAAGCTTGAATAAACCATTGCAAAATGGTGCTGGCTTATCTTCACATCGGCGCTATTTATATATGCTTCTCATAATGACCGCCTTGATTCTATTGTATAGGAAATTCTTGTCCCACCGATTCTAGCTGCAATGCAATAGCTCTCAGCATGTTCTACTATCTCCCTTTCTTCTCATGCCCCTTCTTGTAATTGTCCTTTGTGAATCTTTTATCCCAAAATAGACTATTCATCCAACTTCAAAACATTAGTTGCTCAAACTTTTAATCCAAATTTTTATCCTGTGATGTCGTCCGAATCTTCTCAGCATATATAGCTCATCTTTGTTAAGGGCATCGGCAATGACTTACGCTTCTATAGCTAATAACACCTTTTCCAAGTCATAACACTTGATTAGCTCAATCCAAGTAGAACATCTCAAACTCAAGACCAACTCAGTAGTCCTATGAATTCTTACAATCCATGTAGATGTCACTCTTATAAACCGTGTAAGCTGTGCAGACCGGTGACCAATAGGATAGTAATTCTAAATCCATATGCTTCACTAGTCAACTTGACATCCGACCACACTTAATATCTTCTCTTGTAGTAACAACACGAGAGACTTGGACAGACCTTCCTTCAACCTCCAATAGAGTCATATCATTCCAAGGAAACACTCGCCATACTTAGGCGGCTTCAACTCAATGCATCACTCTTGAGTTCTCCCAGCAAATCCACCATTAGAGATATCATAACCAAGAAGAGAGCTTCCTCCACACAAAACTTACTCACCAGGTTTGTGTAAGTATAGAGGTTTCTTAATTTATCATAGAACTAACTATAGGAGTCCAATGTCACGTTCCTATGTCATCAATGCTCACTTGTCTTGAGTTGTAGATTGAACTCCAAAGGGATGTGATAGCTCAAAGCAAAACCCAATTCATGATGAACACACAAGATCCTTGTAGATGATCCAATAATTATCAATCTTGAGTGAAGGATGTCTGCGCTTAATGTTGACTTTTGATCCATAGGATAGCTAATATTTCCAAGTGAAAAACTAGAACACATGCAACCTTCATCTTGCAATCCCTTCAACGTGGCTACCCCCCTTAAGAAAAGATTACTAGAGGAACGAGCAAGGGGTAGTGTTGGCATTTCTTAAGCGTCACTACTAGTATTAGCAATGCCGCCAAAGAATACCTTAACGATAGTTCGAGCGTTTACAAAACAAGTCCGCAAGCGCATGGAATTATCATTTGTAGCATTTCACTTTCGGGAGCATTCGGGTATCGTTCATTTATATTTTCCCATGGGAAGGCATGGTGAAAGACTCTAGCATGGATATGGACAAGATAACATGTTTGCATAATAGACCAAACTCAATACAGGGGTAAGTCATGATAGGTTTTAAGATAGTGTGACACACACTTGAGCCAATGGTTAAGGATAAAAGGGAAAACAAAGAATAAAAGAATGTTCCTAAGTGGAGTAGGCATATTCTAATATAATTGTGCCAAGAACAAGTTAATGATCATACAAGCTATACAGACAAAGTAAGATGGACAGGGAGATGCCCGCAGCTGGTCCGCCAGCCCATAGACACTTTAAGACTCCTACACAATACCCGGACGTGGAGGAGTACTAAGGACGGAGAGGGCTGTCACCTCCTGCCGCCAACCTCACTACCGTAGGGCACCGTCATATCCCGAAGGCTCCCATGCACCCGAGCTCCATGCTCGCGCGTACTAAGGAACTAGCCACATCCCCCATGGACTCTAACCCGACGGATTAACGAGCTAGAACATGGGCAAACCCGAAGGTACAACAGACCACCACCTAAACTCCATGTTATATATTGCATGAATGATTAAGCATAAAGTTCTATATGACAAAATCATAACATAGAAACTATAGCCTAGTTCACATGCCATGATTATGTCAAAGGAACAACATGTTATGATTATGACATACAAACCATATGCTAGTTCATAAGTCAAGATTATAACATGAAAACTATACTCTAGTTCTATAGCACAACTATAATAATAAGATGAGAACAAGACTTTGGAATAAATCATATTTGTATTCATACCGAGATTCTTCTCCAAAGTACAAGCTCTCCAATGTAGCTTTGCCTTACTCCCAAACTAATTCTAAACTAAAGAAAGTGAAAGTGAAAGAGGAAGAATGGCTCCAAGGTGTGTGCGTCGAGGAGGAGCTCTACCCATCTATTTATCTGAGGGGAAGGGTCGGTTTCGCGCCTAAATTAGGATTCCACCGCATGCAACTGCCGCTTGAGTCCTGGGGTAAACCGCCATCCAAATTTGGGCGTAAACGGAGGAATTTCGGGAGCGCCCGCGCCAAGGGTGCGGCCGCGCCCGGGCTGGCCCTGTTCGGCATCGCCTTCGTCTGGTGGTCTTGTGGGCTGGTCTGGACAGTGTTCCCAGGGGTGCAACGGCCCAATTCATAGTAGATTCGGCCTTCTTGCTCTCCCTTGGACAAAGCGTGATCCTGCAATGCGCTTTCTGTCTTTATTTGGCACACTTTCACCTACTTCCACATTTAATCTTGCAAAACACATTTTCTTCAAATACAAGTGAAACTAGGTTAGTAGTAGAGGTATATGCAACATAAGTATGCGGTTTCTCATGTTTAGACATAAGTTGGCGGTATAAAGTGGTCGATAATGACCGCCAACAAGTCCCCCAAGCTTAACCTTTGCTCGTCCCGAGCAAATAGCCAAGTGTTTTGGTTGTTGATCAGGAGTTGCTTCTATGCTGAAATAATTCAAAGTGTACCATGTTTATAACAATGTATTCTTCCGTTGTTTAAATAAATTGGCATTTTCATCCACCCTTATTACTTGAATCATGTGGGGCTTATAACTTCTCCAAGTTCTTGGGTGGTTCTTAGGATAGAATGGTTTTAACGAAACACTTAGTCATTCGTTCTTTGATCAACCATTCATCCGGAGGTTTTTGCGAAGTTTTGAAAAATAAAACAAGTTCCTCAAATGATTTAACTTGATTACTCAATTTGTATTTGGGTTTACGAGCATATCCTCACTTTTGGTGGCCTACCACTACAAGGCTATTTGAGTGGAGTTTTGGGTAAGTAAAAACTGGGGCTTACTTGTTTCACTTACATTGCAGGTCAAAAACCGAACCACATGGAGATGCAAGGCATAAACTATGATCAAGATGTGCAAGTGTGTGGAATATGAAATGTAAGAGTATTTTTTGGCAGTCTATTGCAGCATGATTCTCTTTGTGAATGGTAATGCCTTCGGAAAGAATATGGGCTATCTTTATCTCTTTTTTTTTTGGACGGGCTTCTTTGGCACGTCATCTTTTATTTGGCTGGACACATGTCCATTTTTTTCCTCTCATGCTTCATGGCTTAGAGTTTTTCTCTCTTTTTTTTAGCATAGCCCATTTCTTTTTCTTTTGGCATATGAAAGTAGTTGAAGAATAGAGACATCATGTGGTGATGCAAAGGAGCATTTGTTTTTGGTGGATGGAAAGGTGCATGTTGTGCGCAACTCTCGGTGTAAGAGTTGGCTCTTATTTGGTAGGTGTGCGTATATCTTGATCATGCGAGTATGACAAGAATCTCAACATAGGTCATGAACAATTTGACATAGCTCAAAGTTCAATCAAGTAGCAAATGACTAAGGTTTTGAATATGAAGTATGTCATATGGCTCTGGTGGGTATTTATGATCATTGAGGAACTTTTGAGTTTTAAATTTTTTAAATAAAATTCTCTTGATGTCAAGTTTCTCTTAGAATAAATTCATAGTAGAATCCATTTGCACCATATCATATCAGGCAACAACTTAGAAAAGGATCCTGTATTTGCAAACCCACAATTTATCAAGTCTTTAGGACAAGACAATATTAGCCAACAAACTTAAACATTGGGGAATTCAAAGTCATAAACTAGGCACAAATTGAATTATAGATAGAGCAACTGTTCATCATTTCAACTTAGAGAAACTTAAACATTCTAAGTCACATATAAGAGTGGAATTTTTTTTTTATTCATATCTCACTATTTTATAAGATAAGAGATTAACTAAAAGAAATGTGAGATACGAGTTACCTTTGTGGGAATTCTCCCCCAAGCTAGCTTGTGACTTACCTCCCATGATGCTGCTAGTTGGTGCATGCCATGACCTGATTTGTTGTTCATGGCCGCCTTTGAGCGTGCTAGGAGATTCCCCCAAGCTTGTCTTTTGTCATCAAAGTAACAGGACAAACATACTTGGAAGGTTTATCATTATTATTGTATTTTTTAAGTCAGGTTTTACCAAACAATTTTTTTTCTCTCTGTTGTCATCTTCTAGACTTACCCTTGTGAAGTTTGACAAGTTCTGCAGGGGTTAGTCCATATGATCAACCGTACTCTATACTAGCAATTTTGGTTCAATGATAAGATTAGACGCTATGTCTAATTTGATTAAGGCAAACTTTGTGACCTAAGCACCATGCTTAATTCAAAAAGCCTATGGAAATATGATCATTACATCTAAACTAAGCACCATGCTTAATTTAGGGGATGTACGACCAACCTCCAAACCAAAACATACTAATATAGAGAAAGGAAGCATGAAGAGATAAACAAGATTCATTCGGCAGAGATGAAGATATTGAAAGGTAAACAAATATTTTTTATTTTTTGATTAATTTTATTACCAAAACTTGAGTATCATGGAGATATTATTATGACAGAAATAAATGATAACTACCGATTTACCTTCGGCAAGGGCTCACCTTTTAAAGTCCGTTGAGCGGGACTCTTCTCCCTTCATTTTCTTCCCCGATGGAGGTACATCCGTGTTCGGTGAAGTCGACGCGGGACGTTAATCCTTCGCTTTTGCCATACACGCTTAACACGTGTTTGTGGTTGCTTTTTGGGCTGTTTGTTTTTAGTATATTTATGCATGTTGAACCCATTGAATGGGCATCTCATTGTTTGTCCTTGCATATGGAAACTAACATGCCCAGATCCTACGTGTAGGACTACATTAGTAGTGTTAAGAAATGGTCTCCCTAGGATTGGTGGAACTTTCTTGTTGTGGCCCATGTCTAGAACAACAAAGTCTGTGGGGATGTATGTGTCTCGAATGTTCACTAAAATGTCCTTGGCTAATCCCTCTGGCTTTCTTAGTGATGGATCTACCATCCACAGTTTAAAATCGGCAATGGACAAAGGTCCACCTAGTATTTTATCATGTGTTACCTTGGACATGATGTTGATACTTGTTCCAAGGTCGCAGAAGGCGTTCTTAAAGACATGTGGGCCAATTGAGCATGTGATTGTCGGGCGGCCGGGATCTTCTTTCTTGATAATGAATGGTGGTTCTGTAGGGCACTCATTGTTTTCCCAACATAGAGGCTTACTAGACCTCGTTGAGACCATATTAACATATTCGAGAGAAGTTTTAGGTTGCCCCATAATTTTTCCCTGAACCGCTAATAGGTAAAAAATGTAAATCTGAGCTAAGCGGGTTTCTACCATTTGATTAAAGCTCGATTGGTTTTGACACAAGAAGTTAAACTTTCTATTTTAGAATTCATATCTTTAAGCATTTCATCATTAAGCATTAACTTCTTAGTTAGATTTTCAATTATGTTTGCTTGTCTTAAAACCAAGTTTTTCAAGGAAAGGTAATTATAACTTGGGTTGAAATTTGAATTACCTCCATGGTTGTGTAGGCGTGGATTTGGTTATTCCACCCATTATGGCCTCCTTGTTGGCGAAACCCGTTGTTGATGTAGGTGGTGTCTCCACAGGTTTTAGGGCAGTCGTTCCCCGAATGGCCAACAATGCCACAGACTTCGCATGTCATATGCGAGTCTATGGCCTTGACGGTGCCATACATTCCTTCTTTTTCAGCAGCACATTCATCAAGCCTTTTCAATAGGAGACCCATTGTTGTAGCATGCTCATCCATCTCCTCCATGGTATGCATGCCTTCTTGTTGTTTGTCTAAGCTTTCCTCCCCCCAACCGTGATTGGATAGCATTTTCTCGATAAGAGTCGTAGCTCTATCGATGGTGAGGGAGAGGAAGGCACCTCCAAAGATGGCATCGATGTGCTCCTTCGACATGGGTGTTAACCCATTGTAGAGATACGTAGCATGAGCCGATTTTTCCATCCGTGGTGCGGGCATGCTTGAATGTACTCTTGCAGCCTTTCTCATGCCTCAGGGATGGGCTCCATGGAGTTCTGCTGGAAATTGGCAATCCTTCCCCTCAGGGCATTGGTTTTGCCCAAGGGAAAGAATTTGGTGAGGAACGCCATGGAGCATTTACTCCACGTGTTGGACGGCTTCCTTATCTCGTAGAACCACTGTTTTGCCTTCCCGTGATGGAGAAGGAAAAGCGACGAGTATAATTGCTTACGGTGTGACATCTTTGATGATAATGGTGTCCGCGAGCTCGAGGAAGTGTTGCGGATGCGCATTTGCGTCCTCGCTTGGCAAACCCACAAAATTGGTTTGCACGCACCATCTTGATTAGGCGGTCGGAGCTCGAAGTTCTCCGTTCCTGTGTTGACAGCGGGCCCAATGGGCACGTTGGCAACAGAGGGGATGGAGTAGTCGCGGATTGACTTGGCCATGAGTGAAATAGTAGATGGTGCGGGGGTGATTGGTTTGTTTGTCGGTGGAGTAGCAGAAGAAGAAGTGGTACGAGACCGGTTCTTCTTTAGGAGTGCCTCCGTATATGCAGTGTACTTCTTCAATAGGGACAAACCAATCGTACACTATCCCGTTTTCATCCACAACAGGAGAAAACATGAAAGATTAGCTTTGCATGAGCAATGGCTATTACACATGCATATCATCATGAACATATCGACTAGATTCTTTTAACCAATGCCTTCCCGGCAGCGCCGCTTAAATGCTTGTTGGCATTTCTTAGCGTCACTACTAGTATTAGCAATGCCGCCAAAGAATACCTTAACGATAGTTACGAGCGTTTCTGAGACCAAGTCCGCAAGCGCACGGAATTATCATTTGTAGCATTTCACCCGGGAGTATTCGGGTATCGTTCATTTATATTTTCCCATGGGAAGGCATGGTGAAAGACTCTAGCATGGATATGGACAAGATAACATGTTTGCATAATAGACCAAACTCAATATAGGGGTAAGTCATGATAAGTTTTTAGATAGTGTGACACACACTTGAGCCAATGGTTAAGGATAAAAGGGAAAACAAAGAATAAAAGAATGTTCCTAAGTGGAGTAGGCATATTCTAATATAATTGTGCTAAGAACAAGTTAATGATCAGACAAAGTAAGATGGACAGGGAGATGCCCTCAGCTGGTCTGCCAGCCGATTGACACTTTAAGACTCCTACACAATACCCGGACGTGGAGGAGTACTAAGGACGGACAGGGTTGTCACCTCCTGCCGCCTACCTCACTACCGTAGGGCACCGTCATATCCCAAAGGCTCCAGTGCACCCGAGCTCCATGCTCGCACGTACTAAGGAACTACCCACATCCCCCATGGACTCTAACCCTACAGATTAACAAGCTAGAACATGGGCAAACCCGAAGGTACAACAGACCACCACCTAAACTCCATGTTATATATTGCATGAATGATTAAGCATAATGTTCTATATGACGAAATCATAACATAGAAACTATAGCCTAGTTCACATGCCATGATTATGTCAAAGGAACAACATGTTATGATTATGACATACAAACCATATGCTAGTTCATAAGTCAAGATTATAACATGAAAACTATACTCTAGTTCTATAGCACAACTATAATAATAAGATGAGAACAAGACTTTGGAATAAATCATATTTGTATTCATACCGAGATTCTTCTCCAAAGTACAAGCTCTCCAATGTATCTTTACCTTACTCCCAAACTAATTCTAAACTAAAGAAAGTGAAAGTGAAAGAGGTAGAATGGCTCCAAGGTGTGTGTGTTGAGGCGGAGCTCTACCCATCTATTTATACAGGGGAAGGGTCGGTTTTGCGCCTAAATTAGGATTCCACCGCATGCAACCGCTGCTTGAGTCCCGGGGTAAACCGCCATCCAAATTTGGGTGCGATGGGAGGAATTTCGGGAGCGGCCGCGCCAAGGGTGCGGCCACGCCCGGGCTAGCCCCGTTCGGCACCGCCTTCATCTGGTGGTCTTGTGGGCTGGTCTGGACCGTGTTCCCGGTGGTGCAACGGCCCAATTCATAGTAGATTCGGCCTTCTTGCTCTCCCTTGGACAAAGCGTGATCCTGCAGTGCGCTTTCTGTCTTTATTTGGCACACTTTCACCTACTTCCACATTTAATCTTGCAAAACACATTTTTTTTCGAATACAAATGGAACTAGGTTAGTAGTAAAGGTATATGCAACATAAGTATGCCAGTTTCTCATGTTTAGACATAAGTTAGCGGTATAAAGTGGTCGATAATGACGCCAACAGGTAGCTTAACTGTTCTCCTCAGTGAGTCATCCATCTTAGTGACCTTCCGACATCTAAATCAATTTCATGTGCATATGCAAGAACAAGTAATCTGAAATTCCTCGCGAGTAGAAAAATAGCAGCGCAATAAAACAGCTGTAACTCCCGTTCTGTGAATCCGATGAGGTTGTACTTTATACCGTTGGAAAGCTTATGAAATCCTCTACAACTTTCTTATAGAACACTTTACCATATTCTGCCACGTAACAAGTCGAAAACAGACAATAACAGAAACTGTCCCGAATTCCAGGCAGCACAGTAACTTCAACTTGTCACAGATATAACTCACAGCTCACAAAGGATACAAAGATGATTCTTTTGAATTAGAAATCTTCAGAAGTCTAGTTGTTCCCAGAAAACTTTCATCCATATTACACTAACAGATTTTGAGATAAAACCCAAACATCACCGATTGCTCCAGATTTCAGAGAGCACGGTTGCAACATCTTGTGATTTTCATAGCTCCTAAACCATATCGGGGTGATTCTTACGGCTCAAAGAAAGATATGGAAGTGTGCTAATGTCCAGAATTATTCCATGATTTTTGGTCATCCAAGGGCAGGGGTATAAGCCAAAGAATACAGACCGCTCGAAAAGACAGAGATAAGGTAGAAACAAGAAAACCAACCCGACTATTTATTTTATTAATCCTTATACCTTAAACCTTAAAACTAAATGAAATTGTAGTTAATCCCACAAGATCATTGCACACAATACAAAGATCCAAATCAAGCATATGCATAATGATAAACCAACTTAACAATAGATGGCCACACTTGAAACATTGACTCAACTTTCGATACTATCGTTCTCTTCATATTAATGGCAAGGATCCTAAAGCACTTCTTCAGATAACGCAAGAATGTGGTAAGAGAAGATTCTAAAAGCATATTCAAAACAAAGAGTGAAGATGGGGACAAAGGCTTTAACATAAGTATGAAGGAGGAGACGAACGTCGAGGTAGGAATATAATAAAGAAGAAAATATCAAGCTTTATAGAATAAGGTGTTATAACAATTTCAAGACCTTAAGATGACCATTTTATAACTAGGCTTGCGTCCTACAATCAGCACTGAGCTGATACCATTTTGTAACACCTGGTTTTAAGGACAAAACCAAGTATACACCATATGTGAGCCCTGGAAGTCAAATCTCACATATAGCTACAAATTAAGGGTAGTATCAAATAACAATGCTTAATATGTAGCATTACATAATATAAAAGAATACAACCTCGGCTAGCAAACAATGAAAGATGACTCCAATCTTGGATGTAGACTCCACTCCCGCGGGAACCGACCATTTTGGTTGATCACAAGCCTAAACTCCATCGAGGAGTTGTGAAATAGCAAGAGTGAGTCCACGTCGAACTCGGCAAATATAACATGGGGTTATGAGGCTCAAAAGGTTGACACCGGGTTTAACTACGGTTAGCATTTTAATAAATCAAACTTTTTAGCATTTATTTAGCAATAAGTTATGCTTAACCCAATAACCCACATTATCAACATAATTATATCATTCTCATGACAGTCCATCGTCATCGTTCAGTTCCATAACCATCATCATCTTAAATCCATGTCTCAACATCATCTCTATTCCATAGATGTCTCCAAGGCCGTTCATAACGCGAACACGATCGTTATAACAGTTTTTACTCATGAGAGGTGTGTACACTTTCACTACGGGTTATGATTTTCCATTGCATGGGTTCTCGACTCCCACAACACGAAAACTCATATAAAGCCTTTCAAAGGTTCGTCTAAAAATGTTAATAGCGATAGGGCTCCAACCCATTCTCTTCCATTCTGCTAACCATCAACAAAGATAGACAAGGTCCTTTGAGCGACTAGAGCGAGCCATATGACCCCCATAGTTGTACTGTATATCCCGAAGGTTCACAAATGAATAAGTCCTTATGGAGAGCCATGAACCACATGCACCAACATGAGTTCCCTCGCTCTAAATTCAGATTTGCTAAAAAGTCCATCTTTTAGCTTTAGTTGCATCAACAATTACTCAAGTACCAAAATAGTAGTTATTGGTTCAGCGCTAGCATCCTGCTACCCAATGCAATAACCCAAAGGCAATCAAGGTACAAGGTAACAAAAGCTAGGTAATCCTTAGCATTCAAGGTAGATACATGCATCATGTAATTATTAATTAAGGTGATTAGGACAACAAGGTAGATCACATGCTATACTTGCCTTAAAAATAGATCCTTCTTGAAGTCCAAATCTTCAAAAGAATTTCTTCTTGATCATCAACTTCTTCTAGATCACCACGTAAAGCTCACCGTCTACTTGATTCCAAATAGCAACACATAGACATATGGAGCCAATCATGCATAACAAACAAAGCTACAATTAGAACAGTACACCAATCAATGAAAAGGTTTGAGAGCTAATCTCCGGGTTGCTACGAACACACAGACGTGAAAAGCACACTAACTGGAGCTACGGTCCAAAAGAAAGACTACCGATAGAGAAAACTATGAGCTTCATTTATTTAAATATATAAAATATTTTAATAAAATATTTCAGAGAAATATCCAAACTGAAGTAAGTCAAGTTTATATTTCAAACAGAAATCCAAAATGAAATTAATCATATTTTATTTATAAACATGCATGTCTCATTTAAAGAAATTAAACATCAACTTTAAAGTGCATTTAAAAGCATATATAAATACATGGATGTGTAGATATACATGCACGTATAGAGGTGACACTAGTATGCTAATGCTAATTATATAGATGCAAGCTGAGACAAGGTCGTGTGCACGTTGTGGATATTTCAGCAAGCCAAGAAGAAAGCTAAATATTGCACACGCATGATGGAGGGATGACATCAACAGAGTATTATATATATTTAGCTGATAAAGCAATAAGACAAAGGAATTAAAGTGGCACCTGGCCCTCTAATTACCAGGGTGTCTTGCACTGACCTCACGATTGGACGTAGATGAATAAAAGAATAAGCAAAGGATTAGCTAATTAGGTTGCTTGATAATGATGTGTAGTGGATGTACGTACTGTATGGCACCTGCTTGCTGGCTTTTGTTTACATGTACACGATGGTCAGTTCGATCTACTTGTTAGCCTGGTGACAGCAACATCCGCAGAGTATACAAGCGGCAGACCGGCAACATCAACAAGGGCGATGGCCAGTATAAGCTTAGCGTAGGCCAACAAAGGAGAAGATGATTAGCTTCAATGGCAAGGAGAGGGAGCATAGTACAGGTACGTAAGACATGTACCTACATGACGATATGTGACTTGCAGATTCACGGCAATGAAGATCGAGCATTGGCAGAGGGTGCACGGAAGACCTGCCAGCTTGCTTCCATAGATAGAGGCGCCTGATGCTAGTAGATCGAGATCGAGGTGCGGCTTTTGCATGGCCTGGCAGGGGACGGACCACACACAGGCTCGAACCGGCGGACGGCAGGGACAGTGGTGGCAAGGCGACGACTTCGACGAAACAGCTCCGGCGGCGGCTGTTAGGGCTTCGGCTGCTGCGTGCTCGAGCAACGGTGAAACAAGATGGGAAAACGGCGGCGCGGCGCGTGCGGCTGCTACTTATAGGATGGGGCTCACGCGGAAACAGGGAAAGGTTCCGGGTTTGCGGAATTTGGCAGCAGCGGTCGGTGGAATCGAGTCCGAGTCGAACACCATAAGGGCTCGTTCGTTTCGGCCCGGATTGGCTTGGAATGGCCTTTGTTCTGGGTGGAACGAAGTTGCCCGTTTCCAAATCTGGTCCGGCCTGGAAACATCATTCGTTTCAGCCGGCCCGGATTGGAAACGGGCTCGGTTTGGTTTCAAAACCCCCTTCCGGGCCCGGCATCGATCCTGACCTCAGCGACGCGAAGTGACCGCGGGTGGCGGCGCGAGGCGACTGCGGGGTTGGCGTTGCGAGGCGACTGCGACAGACCCTACATCGATCTCCTTCTCGCCGGTGACCAACAACACCACCACCACCCCCGCGCCCCGTTCTCTCCTTCTTCCTCGTCTCTTGTCTAGGGTTCTTGGTTCATCTTAGCTTGCCTAGGGTTCTTGGTTCATCTTGGCCGTCGATCCGGCCGGCCATCGCTTTTGGCCGTTGACGGACCCTACACTTTGCTCATTTGTGGCCGCCCGGTAGTTGAGCTGAGCATCCATCCGTGTCCAGGACTCCAGGCAGGTAGTAGTTGCAGATCGATCTGCTTGTGGCCTAGTGGTCGTTGTTGACCCACCGAAAGAAACATTGCTGGCAGGGTGGTTGTGTGAATTATTATTATTATTATTGGTTCTCTCTGTACATTTATTTATCTCTGAGACATGCAATTCGTTTGATTGGTTTGCCTTGCTGCTTGTGTGAATTATTTCTTTTGGCTGGTGGTTGCGACATTGTCATCCCACAAGTTCCAAGCTTTTAATTGTGGCTTTTGATTGCAATCACATATCGTATGAGCATTTCCAGCTTCCCTGGAGCCAAAGATTCTCAACATACTGCTAGAGCTAGGCGGCCGGCGATTTGTGCAGCTAAGTTGTGTGTGATTTGTGCCGTACCTATTATATGAGAGGAGGGATCTCAGTTGATTCTAAAGTCGTTTTTGGATTGTTTGGGTCAGAGGTGGTAGGCTGGTAATGATCGAATTACCTAATTTCACCATTTGTGTCGGGCCTGGCATTGGTGGTGGCATCACAAAATTGGGACTGAGTTTCAGTTCAGACATACAATTCAGTACAGGTGAACTGAGGAGCAAATGCCTGAACTCTGTATTTTGGTTGCCAACTCTGTATTTTGACATTTCCAACTCCCGGCCAGATGCATAGTCAGTCCAGGTCATAGTTGATAGCCATCCAAGCTGAGTTTGCTGCCACCGCTCATGTAGATTTGTGTATTATTCAGCCAACTGGTAGCAATGTAGTTTGTAGATAGATTTGTGTATTAATTCAGTATGTCGTAATCGTTATGCAGCTATGACTTTAAAAATAACTATGCATGTTTCAACTTAGCTGCTCTATCCATCAGCCGAGTTGATTCTAGCTATCATTTTGAAGATTTGTGGAAGCCACATCCTATCAGCGCTAATCTCTGAAAGCTTTTTACTTTAGCGCTAGCAGTGTGTGATTTGTGCCGTACCTATTATATGTTACAATTCTTGTATTGGACTACACATTAATAGTTGGTAAGCATGGTGCTTCATTTAAGTGTCAAAAATCTGATTGAGTTTATTAAAGCTGTGAAATGTGTTTATCTCTTCTTGTATTGATAGTTTTACTGTTTTTGATCCAAGGAATACTTTGCTATACTTGTTGACTGTTTTTACTGTCTTTGATCCAAGGAATACTTTGTTATATGATAGTTTTGTGCTACTTGTTGACTGATTTCCAAGTCTGACTAGAATATTAGAGATCATTTAATTAGCTCAAGCCGCATTATTGCTTTGTATATTGACTTCTTTTACTTGTGCTCTTATTCATATTGTACCAGCACTTCCTAGGGTTGGTGAAGACGAGTCGCCTCCTTCCTGGGACCTTGTTTTGACACCAAAAGGTACTCCAGCTCCCTCCTAATGCCCTATTATATATTGCTGCCCTATTCTTTAACAAATATATGACTGTACTATTCTTTTTCTATATAGTAATCCAATGAATATGACTTTGAGGGACCATGTTAGAAAGCGGAGGGAGGAAGAGGATGACGACATGATGCTCTTTTTTTTCCCTGCCCTTTCTCTTTTAGGTTCTAACCGAGGAGGGGAAAAGGAACAACGTCATAGCCCTGAGGAATCGGGTGAGGAGGAGGTCCATCGGATGCTCCAAGGACACGTGAAGAACTGTATGGTAGCTTTCCGGATGGAACCCTGGATCTTCAATTATTTGGCAGATTACCTTCAAAGGAAGAGACTTGTCCTTGATACGAGAATCAAGGTCGAGGAGAAACTTGGATTCTTTCTTTCGATGCTTAGCCATAACTCTTCCTATGAGGACCTCCAGATCAAATTTCACCATAGCAATGATACATTTCACCACCACCTAAACCACTTCTTCAAGCGTGTTCTGCCAGGTCTTGCTCGGGAATTCCTGAAACCTCCCAACCCTAATCAAGTCCATCCAAAAATTGCCACAAATCCAAGATTCTTCCCTTTCTTCAAAGACTGCCTCGGTGCCATTGATGGCACCCACATTCCTATTTCAATTGCCTCTGAAAAAGCTGCCCCTTTTAGAAATAGGAAGTCAACACTGAGCATTAATGTTATGATTGCTTGTGATTTTGAGCTTAAGATCACATATGGTTCTAGTGGATGGGAGGGTTCTGCTACAGACTCTAGAGTGTTGAAGTCTGCTATGAGCAAAGGATTTGAGGTGCCTCCAGGCAAGTTTTATCTTGTTGATGGCGGGTATGGAAACACCTCTTCTTTTATAGCACCATATCGGGGAGTCAGATATCACTTAAAAGAGTTTGGGGCTGGGCATCGAAGACCACAAAATCCTAAAGAGCTGTTTAATCATCGCCATGCGCTACTAAGGAACCATGTGGAAAGGACTTTAGGAGTGCTTAAGAAGCGCTTTCCTATTCTTAAAGTCGCAACATTCCACAAGCTGAAGAATCAAGTCAAAATACCCATTGCAACCGCAATATTTCCACTACTAATTTCTGACCCTTATGCCACGCTTTTTTGTCGCAACGACAAGATTTGGTTGCAACAGGGGGTGTTATCGCAACCATTTCCACCTTCGGTTGCAATAGGTGGATTTTTTACCACACAAATTATTTCGTGGCCCTAAGTGTGAAGATCGTTGCAATAAGTAAGTGCTATTGCAACCAATTATAAACCGGTTGCAATAAGTGGTAAGTATTGCCACGATATAATTTGCGTTGCGGGCATTTTTATGGGCGTTGCATTACTAATATGATATTGCAACGCTTTGGTTGTCGGTTGCCAAAGCGCGTCTATATTGCAATGAATATGATTCGTTGTATGTAATAGTCGCTTGCGTTGCAAAAGGGCTATACATATAGCAACGACAAAAATAGATGGTTGCAATTAGTAAGGTTTGGGAGCACTACGCTTCTAGGAAAAAACTTACAAAAAATACGTCTAACTAGGTTTTGAACCCAAGACCTCATTGTCTAAAATATAATTGCTCACCACTGCACCACATATATGTTTGTGTCCTTAAATGTCACATAATTTCCCATATAAAAAATAATGTACGATTTGCTATGTATTGAAATAGGATTGGATCTGGTACTGTTGTACGTACATGTGCACAGTCGACCTGTAGGCATCGTCGCTTTCTCTTTCCAAGGCTTCGGCGCAGCCGCCTTTTCCTCCAGGTGCTAGTGTCCCTCTGTCGCCGTTGCTGCTGGATTGTCATAGTCCTCACCGCTCTGCATGATATTTCGTTGTTTGTAATAGTCACTTGCGTTGTGAAAAGATGGTACATATAGAAACTAAAAATTGCATGGTTGCAATACCTACCGAAGGTTCTCAACAAAAGGTTCAGCAAAAAAAATGAAAAAATAACGCTAAAAGGTTAAGCAAAAATAAAAATAAAAAATTAGCACCCATAAGTTTTGACCTTGAGACCTCAAGGTTTACATGCTAGTTACCTACCAGTAGACCATATGCTTGCTCGTAGTTTTGATAGCCACAGAAAAGTTATATTAAGTAATCTATACTTGTTTAGGTATTGAGATAGAGAGGATCGATCTAATATAATTCTGTACGTGATTTACGTGATCTACTTCTCGCGGCCTCTTTGTCCGGCCACGCCGCCGTCGCCCTTCTCTACAGCGCCACGCCGCTGTCTCCCTTCCCTACAGGCACCACGCCGCCCTCCCCAACAGGCTGCAGCCAGCGGCGGGGTCGCTGCCCTTTAACTCCCTGCCGCCAACGTCGTGGTGCCCTGGTGTGCCTCCGTGTGCCCTCCATCATCGACCACAATAGACGTTCAGCGGCCGGCCAGCCATCATCAACCAGCAAGAGAGGATCATCATGTACGTATGCATGCATTATTGCAGTAGTCCAATTGTACCTAGGTACTTGTAGCGTGCTAGGCAAAATTAATCAAAGTTCAGACATTAAGTTGCGATAGGTTTAGCTAATTGAAACAAATAAATTGAGTGAATAATGTTTTCTACGGTAAATTGGATTGTGCTTCTTAATTACCCCGCATTAATTCATCTAAAGTTGTGTCCAACTAGAGACCATATGTATAATAGTTTCAAAACCATATAGATCATTCTTTGTTGTCTTTTCCCTATCTTGATGTGGTGATCCTTCAATTAACATGGTTCAGGAAAATCAATCTCGTGACATTTGGAAGATATAATAAATGGCACAAGATGGTGATTGGAGTTGGATGTTGTTGCCTCGGTCAACAGATGAGTGGCAAGAAGGACTCGAGAAATTTATTGGTACTATTTTTGAAGGCACATATGCATCAGAAACTGCACCGTGTCCATGTTCAAGGTGTCGTGGAGTTGTGTACAAAACAAAATCCGAGGTTCAAATGGACTTGTTAACTAAAGGGTTTGATGAGAATTTTGTCAAAGACAAAGGTAATGCTGAACCTTGGAATGATGATAGGGAACTAAATGTAGGCCCAACAGATGATGCATTGTCTGCCAAGAATATGATGTCCGCAATAATTAGGGGTGAGTCCAGTGGTAATAAAAACGAGGAGCCCAATGAGAGTGCAAAGAAATTCTTTGCTTTGTTGAAAGATGCACAACAACCGTTGGGGCCAGGCTCTCGGCTTACCAAGTTATCTTTCATGGTCCAGCTCTTTCAGCTTAAATGCATGCGTGGATGGAGTAATAATTCCACAGGGAAAGCACTTGAACTAATGTCGGATGGGTTCCCCCCAGGACATTGTATCCTAGAAACCTATGAGAAAGCACGGAAGGTTATTCGTGACCTTGGCCTCACATACATTAAAATCCATGCTTGTGTGAATGACTGTGTGTTGTTTCATGGGCCATTTGCTGATATGGACACATGTCCAACATGTGGTGAGTAGGTGGAAGAACGACACACATTCTGATGAGATCGACGAGCCTAGCGAAAGTGGTGGAGCAAAGAAGCGCACTCCTTACAAAGTTCTAAGGTATTTTCCGCTCACTCCTCGGCTGCAAAGATTATATATGTCAGAGGAAACATCATCATTGATGCGGTGGCACAAGGAAGAACGCATCCATGAAGGGAAAGTGCGGCATCCAGCAGACTCATTGGCATGGCAGCACGTCAATGAAAGGTATAAGAAATTTGATTCGGATCCACGTAATATTAGGCTGGGACTCGTGATCGATGGCTTCAATCCGTTTGGAATGTTGAATGTTAATTACACTTGTTGGCCTGTGATATTGATTCCTTATAACCTGCCTCCTTGGTTGTGTATGAAACAACCTTACTGGATGATGTCCATGTTGATACCTGGCCGAAATCTCCTGGAGTGAACATTGATGTATATTTACAACCCTCGATCGATGAGCTAAATGATCTGTGGGTTAAAGGAGTTGATACATGGGGACGAGAAGGAGAAGAAGAATTTTACTCTGCATGCAATTCTATTGTGGACAATTAATGATTTCCCCGCATATGCGATGTTATCTGGTTGGAGCACAAAAGGAAAGTTTGCTTGTCCTTATTGTCATAGGCATACCAATTACTTGTGGTTAAAATACTGTTCAAAGCATTGCTACATAGCGTTGGTGCGTCTTTGCACGCGTTGCCTCGCCACGCACTAACTTCGCCATGGCCCCGCTAGCCCCGACTCCACCGCCACCCAAGGTATAACCTCTCTTTTACGTATCATGGTCTTGTATCACGTAACCCGGTTAGGCGTCTCCCGTTTGAAAGAGATAGGGCTCGAAATATGCAAAGCTTTGCATATCTATAATAATATCTGTTTTTGAATTGTCCATATTTTTGGACAGCTTGAGGATGCGTAGATGGGGTTAGTTTCCATGGTCTACTCTGATCCGAGATAGAGTTTCAGCATCATCTCCCTATTGTTCTCGGATACACAATCTCCCGTCGGGACATGTATTTGGAGAACAATGGGAGGTCTTTGCCCGAAATTTTGTCTTAGATAGGAGTAGAGCATGGAAACTAACCTCCATCTACGCATCCTCGGGTATGATTAGGACCTATCTTCACCTATTAGATAGTAGGAACGTCGTGTAGATGCGATTGATTCTTATATTACTCGCTGATATGTTAGAGGATGGATGACCGTGAGTGGATGTACATTGGCCGCTCAAGTTTTGGACAGTGGACCAATGAATGGATCAACAAGACCAATGCTTTCTTGGAAACAACTTTTTGGAAGGCTAAAGGAGCGAGTCAGGTTTGGTGTCCATGTAGCAACTGTGTGAACAGGCTTCGACAAACAAAGGAAAAGATGGGTAAACATCTTTGCAAGTATGGATTTGAGGTAGACTATAAGTGGTGGATCGTCCATGGTGAAGATGACTGTATGAGAGACGAGGTGGTGAGACAACGCATCGATGATTTTGATGCTGATGGCAGGGTTGGAGACATGTTAGATGACTTCCATGAAGCACACTTCGGTGAAGGGCGTAGGGATGTGGAGGAGCCGGAGGCAACCGCAAAGCGTCTTATGACATGTTGTGCGCGACACGAAACCCCTTCACGGCGGACAAAGTTCTCTCAACCGGATGCCATTGAACGCCTTATGACCCTAAAGTCCTAGTGCCACCTGAGTCGAGACGCCTTCGATACTATGTTGACAGTTTTTGGCAGCTTGCTTCCGGAATGTCACATTCTACCAAAGAGCATGTACGAGTCACGGAAACTCCTCCATATACTTAAGATGCCATATAAGCAGATACATGCCTGTCCGAACGAGTGCATCTTATTTCAGAAGGAACACGTGGAAACTAAGCACTGTGCAAAGTGTGGATCCTCTAGGTACCTGGTGGTAGACTCTAGTGATGGTCACAAGAGGCAGCTTGACATCCCTGAGAAAATCCTATGGTACCTTTCCTTCATACCGAGGATCCAACGGCAATACATGACCGAGGAGTCCGCTAAACAGATGACATGGCACAAAAATGGACATCGATACAATCTAGATAAGATGGTACATCCTTCCGATGGTGAAGCATGGACCCATTTTGATGACATTCATCGTGAGAAAGCTCTAGAGGCTTGTAATGTGCGTGTTGTGCTGGCAATGGATGGGTTCAATCCATATGGAATGATGGCTGCCCCATACACTCGTTGGCCCATGTTCGTTATCCCGCTCAATCTCCCCCCAGCGTCATGTTTGAACGGCAGAACATATCCCTGTCGTTGATAATTCCTAGACACCGGGGAATAATATAGGTGTGTTCATGGAGCCACGTGATTGATGAATTGATCCATGCTTGGAACGACGGGGTATGGACATACGATCGAGCTCTGAAGAGAAACTTCAAGATGTATGTTTGGTACCACTACTCCCTACATGACTTCCTGGCGTATGGGATATTCTGTGGCTGGTGTGTTCACGGTTGTCGACCATCGTGCTATTGTTTTGTTGCAGGTTTTGGAAACCTCACCATGCAGGGGAGGTGCTGCCGAAATTTCAAACTGACACTACTATGTTGCTTTTTTTCAAGTTTTTAAAACCTACCTTAAATCTTGTCTCACACATGCAATCTCTTCTCCTTTGTGCAGAATCAATCGGTGGCGTCGAATAATCCACCTCAGGACCAATCTCTGAACTAGGACCGTTGGCCGAGTAGGTAGAGAGTTGTGCTTGTCATGGACTTGTGGTTGTGATGGACTTGTTTCGGCATTTGGATGGACTTGTGCATGTGCTTGTGATGGACTTTGTGATATTTGTGATGCTTATGGATTATATATGATGGTTGTGTATTATATGTGATATATATGTGATTTATGTGATATATATGTGAGTTGTATGAGTGGGATGCAATCTCTACTACTAAAAGACCCGGCGGTCATCGTCGATTAGCGCTAATCGCTTCACCGGGCGCTGACGCCCCGCTCCGCACCTAATGCTACCGCGCTAATCGCGTCGCCCTCTCCCTCGGCCTTTTACGTGAAATTGCGCGCCGCACAACTCCGTGAAACCGCAGCAGTTCACCCTCCCCTCGTCTCGCTGAACCACCGCCCCCCGCCCGCTCAACGACGTAGCCCGATGCCGCCCCATCGCCCGGCGCCCGCCAGACGCCGCGTCGCCGCCCGGCGCCCCGCCGACGCCGCCCGTCCACTCGACGCGACATAGCCGACGCCGCCCGTCGCTGGCGCCCGATGATGCCGCCCGTTGCTGGCGCCGCCGCCTCGCGGCCGCCCGAGCACCCCGGCTGCGCTGTCTTCTACCTCTTGCCCTCCCCCGACGCCGCCCAGCCTCGCCCGCCTCGTCCCATCGCACCCGGCCCCGTTTGTCGTCTTTCTAACTGCTAGAACATCGCGTCCTGTCACCGTCGCCGAAGAGGAGGTAGCAAGCAGTCTACACCATGGCGCCGTAGCCGGAAGGCGAGATCATGGCTGAAAGAATCCGCACCCGCTTGACAAGAACGGTTGTTCGTGTCTTGGTGATGATGGGGGCGGGTGTGCGGTTGGTGGGACTCGGCCGTCGGCAAACGGCGCGCTCATGCCGGGAGTGTGGCCGTTGGCTCACAAAGGGCATGGGGCACAGCCGCCAGCGTGGCTGCCCACGGCACGCAGCACGCATGCAAGCCCTTTGCCGCGTGCCCCCAGCGCCTATTAGGCCATCAGCGCCGCCTTGGCCATCGCCGATGTGCGGTACTGTCGGCCATCGCTATGCTTTGGTTCCCGTCCTCCGCAGCGCCTCCTTTGTCCCCTTCCGAGCTCCGGGTGCCTCCATCGTAACTTGGTAAGTGCAAAATCCCCTCCCCCGTCTAAGTTCCTCTGCAATGACCACAGCCGCACGAGGCCCCTCAACTTCCACATCGTCTCAACCTCCTCCATGTAACTCCCCATATCATGACGCAAATTAGACGGCCTCCCAATCCCTAATAATATTTGGTTTTATTAGGTTTTGTTTTTTGGGGGGTTGACTGATCCATGGGCCAAAGGCTGCAATTTGGTAGGAGGATGTACCTGCGTGACTGTGTCAGCTGGAATTTGATCCTAAGGTATGCACAATTTGTAAGAAGATGCTAGATAAATTATGCTGGACTAAATGCATTGATACTTGTGGGCTCCATTATTTGATCTTATCAGTTTGTGCACCTTAAGATCCATGAGTAGCTGTTACGGTTAGGTTGGGTAATGGCACTTTGGATACTTTTGTTGCAAATGTGTTCACTTCATTTTATTCTCTTTTTGTGTATGGCTGTTTAGAGCTTAAGAGTTTAGATATAAATATAAAATTCATACGTCGGCAAGGAACTATATGGATGGGTTATGTAGGCAAAAGACAAGGCATGTTTCTTTTGGGGGTGCTTCAGTGCTCCACTGCTACTCGAATGAGGAGCTAGCATACTGCTTGGTTCACCAATGTGTATTCTTTATTTAATTTGCGCTATATGATTAAAATGTGGTTCGGTCATGAACGTTTCTGTAACGATGAAAAACACACACTTTGTTGAGCAAGTGTCAAGGATCTTTGGAAAGGATGACGAGATCATCTTGTAAGTTTGTTGACATCTAAATTTCAGAAACTATATGTTCATTCCAGTCGGTTCTTTAACACTTAGGCTATCTGCACCGCGGTACTGGATACGTTCCTCTGCACTGTTGTACTGGGAGCTCCACGCTACCCTCCTGTTCCCGGTATTCCCAGCGTGATCCCGTGCCTTCTCCAGGACCCTAGCGTGGCCAGCCAGTCCCCTCTCGCGCCATGCATCTGTAGCCGGGAGAGAGAGAGCCCATCTGTGCACGAGGAGCCCCCCTCCACCGGTCCGCCACGCCTCCGCCGCCCGCCCGCGAGCCGTGGCGCTGGCGCCTCTGGGTCCGCCGCCCGGCCTCGATTGGAGTGCCCCCTCACCGGATTGGGCGCCGCCTCACCGGATTGGGCATCGCCGGCCTCGATTGGAGCGCCGCCCGATACGCTGCCCGCCGCAAGAGAGGGAGACCGGGAGAGAGACCGGGCGTCGCGGCCGGGCGGTGCTCGCCCTCTGCGGCGGCGGAGGTGCCCGCCCAGATCTGCTCTAGTGCAGTCCGCGGCCACCGCTGGCTTGGGCCCGGCTACGCCGCCGCATCCGTCGGGCCCCGGTGGCGGCGGCGCCGCCAAGGTCGCGGCTGCGCTCCTCCTCGCGCTCTCCGCTGCGTTGTGGTGTCGAGGCCACCAGCGTGACGGTGGAGGCCATCCACCCCGCACCCGCCTCGTGCGCGACGGGGAGGGGTGAGGCCGCCGGCACGCGTCTGTCGGGACGGAGGAGCCGCGAGAGAGAGAATGGGGGAGGGGGGGGGGCGTCGGTGAGGGGAAAAAGTAACTGACCCGTGGGTCCCACACCTGGTAGTTGATATAGAGTAAGATATAAAGGATGGATGAGTGCGGGGAAACTGAATATAGAGGGAAGAATCTCGATGACGAGGACGGAATATTCCTTTTAAAGGAGGAATTTAAAGGACGACGAGTGCGGGTAGCCTTACTCGGTGGAAATTTAACCTGTTGTTTCAACAATCCAGACCTGCCAAAGCAGTAAGAGATGTCTGTTGGCATCAACTGAACTGTGCTCTGTTGTAAGCTAGCATGACCATTTGATTCTCTCCTCACAAGCTGGTACCCTTGTGGTTTTCAGGACGACTTCCGCAGTCGGCGGTACTGTACTCATGGTGTTCAGAATGTCTTCCGCAGGTGGCAGTCTTGGTACCTGCAGCTCTCCCTCCCTCCTGTTAAGATTTTTTTGCAGTCCATATGCTTTGATACTTTTTGTATCCATGTTTTCATCAATTAATTATCCATGCAGTCCCAAAGCCTTATTTCTGTTCGGTTGTCTTAATTATTTCCGCATTAGCCAGGCTGACTGGATGTTGTACCACAGTGTCAATTAGCAAACGATAGCCATGCAGTGGACAAACCTTAGGAAATTAGGATATGTCAACGTAGCTAAGCTCCTTCACTTGATGGCATGAATGTTCTGAGAAGCTTGTCTCACAGCGCATTGAAGTATCATATCTGCAATCCAGAGAAAACCTTTTTCCGTTTTGATTCAGTATCACGTCTAAATGTTTTCCGTTTAGAATTGATCGTTTGCTAATCATTGATAACACTCATTCTTTAGAGTGCTAATAGATATTATGATGTACAGAGAGTAGAAGCCTCTACTAATGAACACATTCTACCCATGTCTTCTTCTCTAGATATATTGCTTTCCCTTACAGCCAGATCAAGGATGGCCGGAAGGTCGCCGAGTATCTCATCTGTGCAGCTTCAAGCCTACAACTCATCTACAGGTCAGTTTAATCTTGCATATCCTAGATACTTGGATGATATGCCCCTTTTTGGTGGGTTAGTTTAATTTGCTTGGACTCAGTTTTGCCTGTTCCCAATGTGCTACAAGATGGTCCTCATCCACAGTTAATGATGGTTCCAGATTGATTCAACTATGTTAGGCATTTGGTGCGGGATAAATAGATCATGTTTTTTTTAAAATGAATTTATTTGCTTATAACCTTTGGAGCACTATGATTAATAACCGATTAGCTTTTGGCCCTCTTAATATAGGATGTTTGCTCTCTACTCTTCATTGTCAGGTTCCTGATTAGGGCCATCTTAGAGAAGAGTCAATAGACTCTCTTAAAAAAAAATTATTATATCCTACAATTATTAGACATAGTTGCAGTCATTAACAATAACACGATGGGTTGATGTATATGCCTTGGTTAAGTGTTGGTACTGACTGTACAGAGTTGGGGATTTCTTTTTTGTTGTCGTCTGGAGTTCTGGTCCATGTTCTACACCTAATAGCTGCCTAATTGATTTATGCCAAGAGAACATTTTTATTCCCATCTTCTATTTTAGAATATTTCTTGAAAATGCAATGCTGTTGAAGTGAAAACAGCAATAGGAATTTATCAAACAAGCATTGAGGATTTCTCTGTCCATTTGTTTTGGTAGACAGGCAGCACCGCTGCATTTATGTTGTTTTTTGGCCCAAGCAATAGAACGCTGCTGCCACCCACTCTGATGTATCAGCAGCTATAGGGCATCATCAAGGAAAACACTGGAGGCCTTATCCAGCAAGGTGCACCTAACAGTCTCACTTCACCTTCTGCACCTTAGGTATTCTCCTCAACCCTGCTCCTTATGATTTCGTATAAATACCTGCCAGCTATTATGTCAACCAAATATCTAAGAACTGCACGATTGGATTGTTGCAGGTTGGGAATTTTGTGTCTATAAACTTGAACTTCTGTGTTTCAGTAGAGATTCAGTGGGTATTAATGGGACCTTGAACTTTGAACTAGAAAATAATCTTTTTTTTTCAAGCCCTTACATTTGCTTGTGTCTCATCAAGTGTTTCTTTCTTGTAGGATGGTGAGGTTTCATTGCCCTTAGCACCCATTTAAAATCTCAGTGATGCCCTCTAAAATTTGCATGTATGTAATATCTGTCCTTTGCTGGATGCAGGGTGCAAATAAAGAAGTGATGGAAATAAGAGAGAGAGAGAGAGAGAGAGGCTGAATGAGCATGTTCCAATTGTAAATTGCTATATTTCAAGAAACAATTTTGCTCTTGTTTCCTACTGAATTTACCATACCATTTTTATTTTGGATAAGTAAATTTCTTTTAGTAGATTTGGTTGTAGAGATTGATCAGGGCCCACCTAAAAGATCTTACCTTACAGATTGGACTTAGCTGACCGCGTATGTTTATGGAAATGCATCTTAGAGCCTCATATATTTGCAATTCACAAAGGTTATATCTCCACTGCAAGGTAGACAGCTTCGGTATTGATGGTAGATAATCATTGGCTTATAAGGAGGTGGTTATAGTAAAGTGAAGTACAAGCTGTGCATGCAAGAGTTTGACCATACAAAGTGTTTTGGATCGTATGAATTTAAAAACCCATAGCAACACACGGGCACTTAACTAGTAAAAAAAAAAAAAAGAAATTCTCCCAGCTTTGCGAGTGCTTTTCGGGCCTTTACCGAGTGCAATGACCACGACACTTTCGGCAAAGCTGGGTTCCAGAGCATCCTAGAAAACCCCTTTGCCGAGTGTCGGACACTCGGCAAAGGGTGGCGCCTTTGCCGAGTGTCGGACTCCAGACACTCGGCAAAGGGTGGCTCCTTTGCCGAGTGTCGGGCTCACGACACTTTCGGCAAAGTGGCTCCGTTGCCGAGTGCATTTCCGTTGCGACACTCGGCAAGGGCGCCGTCACCATTGTTGCCGCCGTCCGTCAACTTTTCTTTGCCGAGGATTTGCCGAGTGCCCGACAAAAGGCACTTTCGGCAAATAGGCCTTTGCCATAAGTTGTTAAGGCGAGTGCCCTTTGCCGAGTGCGGCACTTCGGCAAAGGCTTCGCCGAGTGTATTCGGGACTTCGCTGAGGCACTCGGCAAAGGAGGTGAGTCCGGTAGTGACTTGTGCAACATGCTGTGGACACTAGAGAGCTCCCCGTAGTCCCGCTAGCGTATAGCGATCGATATGCATGCTCTTGCATTGTTGTTATTGGTACAGGTACACGTTGCTATCACTAGGTTAATTTCCTGCTGAACGGTGGTCTCCGATATGGCCTATGGCAGCGTCGTCGCGGGTGAGGTCACAGGTCACAGGTCACCACCCGCTGCAGTGCGGGTGAGGTCACAGATCACAAGTCACCTGTCATTTCCTGGAGATTATTGACAACACTTGGCAGTTGGCAGAGGCGGCACTGATGGATGAACTGAACTGACACACTGTCACATAAGGATGCACGCCACCAATTAATTAGCCTTGACATAATTGTGATCCATTCTTTCCGTCCATGTTTCTATCACAGCATGGGTTGGGTTATACTAACATTCAGCTTTACGACGACTTTACTCCCTCCGTCCGTGAATATCCTCACTTCTAGGATTCAAATTTTTTCCGAAAATAAAAGGTCACGTAGCACAAGGTCCAATGTCTAGCAGGAGATGGCAGACCAAAGAAATGGTAAAAAAAATAAAAACGATGGACACGTGCCCATGCTTTAGTCCATTCCTCACTGCTTCCGTTTTTTCCAACCACAAACTCATCTGACGGCGCATGCATGACCGGGGCATCGTGGAAGCTTCTGCCGTGTGCTCTTGTCACTAGACCTTCCGCACAGTAGTATTTGTGAGGGGCAATTTGGTCATTTTACACCCCTTCTTGGTTTCCGTGCCAGAACCTAAACGTGAACTTAATTACGGACGGAGGGAGTATTCTAGAAGGGGACTCATAGCTACCACTGTACCATAGTGTATTACGAGGTTAATTACATATGTGAACAGGCACACTGATATTATGCAATAAAAATTGAAAGCGGCAAATCTCGTACGTTTTGCTAACCACTTGGACACACATCATGGTCCTTGCAGATCTGTTCATCCTTGTCTAGCAGCCAAGCTAGATCTCGTAAGTCTAGTGGGCGGACTCGGGCCGGGCCGCCGGGCATGGCTGGGCCGGTTTTGCTCAGGTCTAACTACCACTGGAGTGCAAATGCTACCGCTTATTTCTGTTGCATTTCCACTTGTATTTATTTGTTTTCGTGAAACTTTTTATCCCGCTCTCGCCACCGCTCATGGTGATAAAATGCGGTAACGAAAGCTTTAGAAGATATTTCCTATCCGTTTCGTCTGTTTTCACCCCTCGGCAAAATGATAATTTGTGAGTCATAAATGGCTGTAGGCCAAATCAATGGAGAACCGCGCTCTCAAGTGGAAGTGTGAACTCCTCAAGGAAGCCAATTAATTAGGCAAACTGTGTGATAGAGATGGTCAAACCCTTATTACCCTAATAAACAACAACAAACTTATAGATCCACAAGCTAAGCATTTTGTCAAACATCGTTATAAGACCTACCAAAATTAGCTAGCTGCCGTCCATATGGTGTTAGTTTGTTGTTGGTTGTTATGCTTACTACCTGTTGTGTTTATTTAACTATAGTATTAAAGCAACTGCAACTTTATCACTACAAGAAACTTGTTAATCCGTGACGGATTCTTGGTGATGGATTTATAGATCGTCACGGACAGGCGCAATCGGTGGCGATAATTTGTTTTTCGTCATTGATGTGCCCAGTGGATATTCCCGGCCCGCTAACTTTCGTAACGGTTTTATCGAGAACTGTCACAGTGTTTGATTTTTAAATTCGTCATACTCTAGTTAGCTCAAAAACAATAGGCCCACTATCATATATTTAGTGCAAAGAAAAAAAATAAGATTGCAAAAAAAATCCAATAGATGATTTGTTACTTTCTTGCATGTATATGGTGTATATATGGTAAAACCAAAAAAAAATATTCTATGATAAAAAAACTAAACATATTTTGCGTATATAGGGTGGAACAAAAAATTCTGCAGCATGTGGGACGGCGCGGCCCAGCATTTAAATGTTAAAATAAATAGATATATAAAAACAAAGTGCGCTGAGTTAAAATCGAACCTAGGACCATCCAATTGAAGTTGAAAACAAGAGCTTACAACAACGGTAGTAGTTCAGGTGTGTAGGAGAAGGATTCTATTCTAGTTTTATAATTTTATAACTGCTATTGTGTGCAATGGCGTGGCCCGGCACCATATGCACCGTAGCGGCATGGTCCATTCAGTCGGCGTGGTGCAGCATTTAAATGTAAATGGTAAATAAAAAATAAAAAGATGCACCTAATGGGGATCAAACCTAGCACATACCACATACCATTGATTCGACTTGCCGCTATACTATTTGTTCGGATTTGTTAGGGTAGGATTTTTTTGTCTTTTGTTTAGTTATTTATTTACGAGTAAGATTTCCTCACCCACCGCCCAGCCGACACCATTCACAAACTCAGATGAACCACTTGGAGACCCATCATCGTCCCTGCGGATATGTTCATCCTTGATTAGTGCAAATGCTACCGCTCATTTCTGTTGCATTGCCACTTGTATTTATTTGTTTTTATGTAACTTTTTTATCTCGCTCTCGCCACCGCTCCTGGTGCTAAAATGCAGTAACAAAAATGGTAGAAGATATTTCCTATCTGATTCTGTCCATTTTTACCCCTACGATAGTTTGTGAACCACAATGGAGAACCACGCTCTCAAGCGGAAGTGTGAAACCCTCGAGGGGGCCAATTAATTAGGCAAATTGTGTGAGATGGTCAAACCCCTGTTACTCTAACAAACAATGACAAACTTATTGATCCGCAAACGAAGCATTTTGTCAAACATCGTTATAAGACCTACCAAAATAGAGCTAACTATCGTCTGTATGGTGTTAGTTTGTTGTTGGTTTGTTATGCTTACTTGCTTCCTCTGTTCCACATTGTTTGTCGTTGTGGTTCTTCTAGTTACTTAGTCTTTTCTACACACCTAAATATATATTTTGTCTAGATATCAAGTAGACATTACATTATCTAGTACAATTTAGAACGGAGAGAGTACCTCTTATTTAACATGTTGTGCTAAAGCAACTGCAACTTGCAAAGAATGAAAAGCAAAAAACCTCAGAGTTGGGAGTCCAATTCTCTATTTCCGCAGCATACTAGTAGTATATACCCCAACCCATTAGTAGCTTGTAATGGTTGGCCCGTGTGTGGTCCATGTGCGGTTGTGGTTGGTGAATTTATTAGTACCATCTTGTAATTTAGCAGGGTGAGGCTAGCTTTTAATCTTGTCGTTCCAAACGCAACATCTTGTCATTCATCAGTTTTCATCTCAAATGAATCATTTTCCATATCATGCTTTATGGCCAGTTATGTATTGCTTAGACCCCCACATGCAATGCTCAGCTATGAAATCAATCAACTGCAGCAGCCCAAAGCTCTGTATGTCATCAACAACTTTAGTTGGCAAAGTTTTACCCTGCAGCCATGACTTTGGAGCATTGTCTGGCAAGCTAAAAAAAGATCGAATTCTAACAACAAGCCATATACCTATGTAATTTGGCCTACAAACCACAGCATAATTAAATTTGGCCCATCACCCATGTCACGGTAGGCAAAGCACTGGGCCTAGGTTTTCTGTTTCTTTTTCTTTTTGGAAAAAAAATTTTGGACAAAGGCTATATATTGGCAACATATGTATGTTGGATGCCTTAATGCATGGAGAAACCAATATGCACATCACCAAGTCAAATCTAAGGACATGTTCAGAATAAGAATTTTGTAAGAATTGTGCAAAAAATTTTATAAGAACCAGTTCAATTTTTGCAGTAAAAACATAGGAACGAGGAAAATTTTCCTATGTTCCAAACATGCCCCAAGCCTGCACGACAGGACACCATTGGAGCTAAACATGAGTTTCTTTTTTGCTAGTGGATCAGAGCTAAGTGTCGCAGAAGGCTTTTAGTTGCAGAGAAACGTCTGATTGGACCTACAGCTGCCTGTCATTTACAATACCCATTTTCTGGGAATAGGCGGTCTGAGTACGAGTTTCATATGAGTTTCATCTACATCTAATAGACTGCCAGATAGACATTTTTGATGCTATGGTAACATTTTTAAGAAAAGAGAGAAGAAATGAGTTTCATCTAGTTTCTAGCTTTTAAGACAACCTCTCCAATAGTGTTAATCTTTACCAATAACTCATAGTATGAATAGACCTATACTAATTCATCAACCGATGCTTTCACACAGGCTAGAATCTTGAAAGACATAGGTACTCCCTCTGTTATTATTTACATGTCACATTAATTTTTTCCTGAGTCAAACATTACTATCTTTAACCATTCATTCTAAAAAATGATGTAGTTTCATAGCGTATGAATTATACATTATGAAATCATTTTCACAGTGAATCTAAAAAATGTAAATCTTATGTTATGAACCTGTATAAATGTTTTGAAATCAATGATAAAAGATACACATATTTGGTTTAGGACAAAGCGTTCCTGTGGCCTCGATCCTGACGGCGTCGTCCTCGCGAGCCACTGCGGCGGGAGTGGCCACGAGGAGGCTGGGCTGCGGTAAAAAGCAGGGGAGGAAGAAGAGCTCGTGGGGAAGAAAGACCAAGCTCGAATTCGATGGGGGCGAGCTGCAATGGCGAGCGCGGCGTGCTATTTATAGGCGGCGAGACCAAGGGTGGTGCTCCGGTGAGATATTTTTCCTGGCCGAGAGGATATTTGCCGGCAATGGTGACAGGGCTCAGTGCAGGCAGCAGCGGAGCTTCGTCGACGCGTGCTTGGCGTCAGCTTGCTGTTGTGCTGTCATGCTGTCAACGGACTTCACGGGAAAGGAAGACGACGTGGGGAATCGAGGAAGACGACTTTTGATTCTGTCAACTCAACTTTGTCAGGTGCGTGACTGAGATACTTCAGCAAAATAGGAAGTAGCATGGCAATAGGGCAGGTGCCAGCCTTTACAAGCAGAATCTGCAGCACCCGTCCCAAAAAAATTGCAATTGTAGCAGCAAGGAAAATTACTTCCTCCGTTTTTGTTTACTTGACACCGGTGACCACTTTTTTTATTTGGTAATACTTGTCACCAAATTTTATTATTCCAATTTTTCCCTTTATGGGCCCATGTGATCGGAAATTTCTAGATGCTGGTTGCCCTCCACCTCTGTTGCCATGACCACTCATTTGCAATTTTGAACGATGTCCGTGCAGCAGGAGCTGAAACGTCCAGAAAGTGCTGACGTGTATGAATAACAGGACAAGGGGTATTATGGTAATTTTGAATAGGACAGACGCCCACCTTGGTTTCTGTGTTTTGGTCACCGGTGTCAATTAAACAAAAACGGAGGGAAGTACCAAAATGCCCCGGAGATCAACGCATAGTGCATTCACCAGCTACATTATTCTAACTGGACATAGCTACTCACAAAAGCTGATTCATGAGACACACCTCCCGTTTAAGCAAGTAGCTTGGCCGGCAAGACGGTTCTTGGCGTGCCAAGATAGAGCCAAGACAACAAAGCACCTTTCTGTCAAGCTGATGGGGTGGGTCACTACTGCTTGCCAGCCCCCAGGACTCGGCACCGGTACTCTCCTAGAGCCCAAATTGGGAAGGTGTTCCTGTACTGGGAGCAACTGATCATGCAGTTCTTGTTGAACGCCCCTTTGATCTCCTGTGTTGGGCAGTGCAATAGTTAGTTATGAACAAAAAGGCAACACCACAACATGCCCATGCAACCAACGATTAACCCTGTTCAATAACACAAATTGATATGCCTAATTCCTTTCAACAAAAATTGATATGCCTAAAATAATAAGATGTTCAGATATCAAGAAAAAAAAGAGGAATCACTACATAAGACCACAGCTTCCTTTGTCTCAGCAATATACATGCCTAGAATAACCAACCATTTTTACCCTTTTGCTCCTTGAGCAAAGTTTTTAAAATGCGACTATATTTGATGTAAGCAAGATTAAGGGTAGTATCTATGTGGACCGATTGTTATTTACCTGCTGAGGAAATTCTCCATCCTCTGATTGCAAGTTGATCAAAACCCTTGCTCCTCGATGTAGAGGCCTTGGATCTCTCTCAGCCTGTATGTATGACATTTAAGTAATATAACGAATGTGCACATCGTATGTATCAGAGTATCCAAAGCCACAAGCTAAATAACAGACCTGTCCTGCATCAATCAGCGCCAGCATGGCCCAACCAGTGTTCACTACATGAGCTCGGTTGCCTTTGAGATTGGTGTAAACCTGATTGAGAGTGTCAAGAGATGGTTAATGCAAAGGCTTTCCAATTCCAAGAAGTCTATATGCATATAAGAATCAACACTGTGCCACTGTTTTGCTCACTGGCAGGTTTGCATTTCAACTTCTATCTACTTGTAACAAAATCTTCAGATAAAATGATGCACTCTAAATAGACAGGCTTTCTCTGGGCCTGGTAGATATATATACGTTATAAATCTAAAAGTAAAAGCAGGTTGCCCTAAAATCTTGACTGTAGCACATAGATGATGAAAATTGGAATAGATAAACATAACGCAGCAAACAGCATTGCCACTATATCCATAATACTGCTAAGTGCTGTTATTTTACAGAAACTGACAGGAGTGAATTTACCTGGTCTTGAGATGATAAATGGCTTTCTCCCCAACCACCGGAAGTAACCTCTTTTGATAACAGAAACTTTCTGATTGCAGGACTATTCTCAAATGTTCTACCAGCAGCAATTAGTCCCTTCACACCAAACCAAGTGCCGTACGTGAAACAAACAGCCCAAGAGCCATACCTGTTGGAAACAGATAAACATATAGAAGGTAACAAAGAGTGCTATTTGGAGGCACCTTCCAAAATAACGAATTTGTTTAAGTGGCACCTTCCAAAATAACGAATTTTTTTTTTTTTTGGTTGCATGGAGTCCAAATACTGACCATGAACCGTCACTTTTCTGAGAACTCTCAATGAAATTAGCAGCTTTGCTGATACAGTTGTCCACCTCTTTC
Organism: Hyparrhenia diplandra; assembly: GCA_015847255.1. Taxonomy (NCBI): domain Eukaryota; kingdom Viridiplantae; phylum Streptophyta; class Magnoliopsida; order Poales; family Poaceae; genus Hyparrhenia; species Hyparrhenia diplandra. The sequence goes on from JADLZK010010001.1 coordinate 309,091, forward strand.
CTGCGGTGCCTAGGGTATAGATTTTTGAATGTTGTCAGAGCCTGAATTGCTGCTGATGTACATTCAACACACCTGCAAAATGAGTTTTATGTTTCTTCAGTTTGTTTTATAAGTAAAAATCAGCACAATGAAAGGTTACTGCACATCTTACGGGTAATCAATAACAATATCCCCAAAGGTCTCAGCAGGATTGATAAGCTGAATAATTTAAGGAATAATGTCAATATAGATGAAATATTAAATATTCAAGGAATGCTGATGAATTATTCTTTTTTTTGAAACAAAGCTAATGTCTTATCTAGCATGTATTTCTACTCAATGGCAAATGGCAATAATTTAAAAATTCACAAGTGGCCTGATTAACTTGGCAATTGGTGTTCTATACTTCATAAAGTAGAAAAGTGGCAGGTAACTTCCCATTTCAGAGAGAGCATGCAAACATTAACGTAAAATACTACAACGAGTAGACATGCATAGACAAAGATGTCTGCTTCATGCGGTGTGTGGGGGTTTCCAAGAAGTTCATCCATCTACCTCCAGCCAGGCATAAGATCTTGTGAGTTCATATGTCGCGAAACCACCATTATCATTCTGTAAAGGTTAACGCAAACCAATGAGACATAGTCCCTCCAACGGATTTATTCAAAAACACATGAGCAATGGGCTCAAAGATAAACTGCATAGAATTTAAATGAGATGTATCATATATGATCACAGTATAATAAGAGGGTTGCTGCCAATTCAAGAGTCTTCTTTTCCATACCACACACAATGTTTACAGATTTACATCAACCATTTCTTTAAAAATCGATTAAATAGCAACAATTGCAAGAAGATAAAGAATGAAATTCAAGATGCTTACCATATAAGACATCGGACAACCGACAAGTATCGTAAAAATCTATTAGCTTCCAACGGTTCACCAACAGTTTACGGAGAAATCTTTGATAACAATAATGAAGCCTAGAGTAACGAGAAAAGAAGCAATTAACTGTTTAAAAAATAATTATGAATTTATGATGTGTCAGACACTATAATGTCAAGATTCACTACAGGAAACTGGTCCTTTCACGAGAGCAAAGGCATATTTACACTTTCGGAAAAGGCTTTTGCCAAGCGTAGCGCTTCGGTAAAAGCACCGCAGGGAAATTTTTTTTTCACGGCGGGGGCTTTGCCGGCGCCCAAACAAACGCTCGGCAAAGCCTTTGCGAGTGTGTCGGTTTGGGCTCTCAAAAAAAAAAAAGTGATCGTTAACATTAGGTAAAAATGAAGGAAATTGACGGCTTCTTCGCCGAGAGCCAGGACATGAGGCTCTAATTACTGTAGCTAAGCTACAGAGAAAAAATGTCGAAGTCAAAATCAAAAAAAAAAAAATTAATGTTTGCCGGCGCTGGTAAGTCTCTCGGCAAAGGCTCGAGTTTTTGCCGAGAGCCCAACACCGGTGCTTTCGGCAAAGATTGGGCCACGTGGCACCCCGTGCGATGCCATATTTTGGTGAATAAAAAAAAAAGGGGAACCCCTTTGCCGAGAGCAGCCCGGTCCAGCTCTCGGCAAAGACTAAGAAAAAATAAAAAAAAGGAAAACCCTTTGCCGAGAGCTCACGGTCGTGGCCGTTGACAAAGATACCGGGCTTTGCGAGAGGCGGACGACAGGCCCTCGGCAAAATCAACGACACGAACGGCGTTAGGTTGGACGGACCTCTGCCGAGGGTTGGTTCTTCGCCGAGCCACGGTTCTCGGCAAAGGTGGCCGGATGCCGAGGGTCGACCTTTGCGAGGGTTCAGCTCTCGGCAAAGCTATCTTTTGCCGAGAGTTGGTGTTTAGCGATAGTGGCCGTCGGCAAAGGATGGCTTTGCCGAGCACCCGATTTCGGCACTCGGCAAAACAACGTACCCTCGGCAAAGGTCGATTTTCCGTAGTGATTGTTGGAACATGAATGTGAATGAACAAAGCTAAACTTTGTTAGCTACGTGAGCATGCGTGGGGAGATTTAGAGATGCTGAAAGAACAAAGTATCCTAGATCTCAAAAGACAAAATTTTAATTTTCTAAATTAAATTTCCTTATTGGTAATTCGATGACCAAATTCACCTTTAGTCCTTCAGCGGTGCAATCGAAACAGGCCAACCATTATCCGCAATTGAGAATGGCAATCCACCTTTAGATGTGTGGCGGTACCGGTCATTCAGATCACCGGGGCAGTCGTCAAGAATCTTTCATAATAAATAGCCATTTATCAGTACTGTATTTGTGTGCAAGGCAGAGCAGCTGCATGCAGCGGCTGTAAAAATCAGCTGCCGAACAGGTTAGACAATAAAGGCATGTTGACTGTACCTGCGAATTCTTGATATAGTTGTGTACTAGTTTAAGGGTGGGACCAAACTCTTCAATAAGGTTAGTAGCCACAATGGCTTGAACTACGAAAGATGTATCCCAAAGTTGGCTGCCATTATAACCCTACAGTGGAAAGAGCTGGCTGGATTGAAGATGCCAAAACAATTTGCCAATCCCACTAAGGGACAGTAAAATATTATATGTTGACAGGTTTGCTGTTGCAGTAGCTGCCTAATAGGAAGTTAATTGAGTAGAAGGAAATGGGCCACAGAACAAGCAATAATCACCTGCAACTTCATGCCATCTTCAGCAAGCCACAAGTAATCATAGACTCGTCGGATGTGGAGTTTGAAGGCCTCTGAGTTTGGATCTTCAATCCAGCAAGCAAGCATATTTAATACCTGCACGGAATTTCTTGCAGCAATCAGTTGAACAATATAAAGAAATAATCAAGAAATACTATACCAATCTAGTAATCACAGTATACACTTCTGATAAAAGTTTCACAACCTATGATCATAAACTGAACATCCTCAAATTTGCAAAAGTCATTTAAGTCAACAAAAGTGGCAAAACGAGAGTCAGAAATGAGTACACTCAAGACTGAGGAATCCATCCCAGACGTCAAGGCACTAACTGAAGGATATTTTTTGTTAATACAAAACTGTTGGAGTAGAAAGAGAAAGAGAAAGAAATAATTCCATAATTTGCATAATTTGCATAGATCCTTCAATATAGTGGGGCCCTTGCATTCTTACCCCTGTTTTGTATCAAAATTGTGGTTTTGCCGCTGCTTTTTTTAAAAAATTTTGTGAATTACCCTTGTGTTTTCAAAACGAAGCACTACTTTTTTTTTTTTTTGAACACCATAAGGCAAGCTTTATTGATTATGGAAGATTGTTACATCATGTGCAACCGCACTCAGTACATAGTGCGGATAATCATCCATCCAAGAACTAGATGATCTAGAAATAAAAGCTTGCCTAGCTAATCTATGGGCAACCGTATTTGCTTCTCGATCAATATGCTTGATAGATGTCTCCTGAAATTCTTGCCAAATATTCATACAGTCGTCGTAGATGGCTGCCGCTGGTGTAGCTGTAAATCCCCCTCCTTCATAATGTTCACTAGTTGAAGACAGTCTGATTGGAAGATTAAATGATCAGCTCCAATAGCTTTAGCAAGTAATAAACCTTCTCGCAGTGCCATTGCCTCAGCTGAGTGAGCATCAATCACATGTGGAATAAATTTATTTGAGGCCACGATTACCGCACCATGGTTGTCTCTAAAGATCACCCCTATTCCGTCATTCTCCCTAACGGTGTTAACTTTTATACAAAATGACAAATATACCAATGTGATTTTGCCCTTGGTTTCTAAAGCTATTTGTGATTTTACCCCTGATTTAGAATAAGAAATTTATATTGTATTTTGATTAAAAATGGTTAGATTTGGCCAAATAAATTTGGCACAATTTGCAATTATTTTAAATCAGATTTAATATTGAAAAAAAATGAAAATTTTAGTAGCATGTTAGCAAAATTTGAATAGCATTACGGCAACAATAGGAATCCATCAGTCGTTCAGAGATCAACCCATCACCAATTGCCAAGAAGAGATAATCCTTCTGAAATGGTCTCAGCCAAGCAGATCTCCTTCGTGCAAGACAACAACAGGGACTCCACCAAGAAGCAGTCAAGAAGCTTCGAACTGGAGAGCAGCCTTGACGATGACGACGACGGCAGGTGCACGGGACATCGTGCCGTACAAGTACCAGCAGCACCATAACGAGAAGGTGCTAGCCATGGCAGCATGCACATGCACTCCAATGAGGATGTGCATTGGAGAAGAAGCAAGGAGACCAGCACATCGATCTCCAGGAGCCGTACATTCTCTCGGACAAGCACATCCTACCGCACCCAGCGTGCCGTGGCCTGCGCGCTCCGCGCGACTCCGACGCAGCTGCCGCCGGACTCCGCCGCTGAATGCGCCGCCCACGCCCCCGTTCGGATGCCGTCCTGTGTGCCAAGCCGCACGGCACCCGCACCAAGCGCCGCAGGTGAGCCCAGCGGCCAGGGGCCCCGGCACCACGCGTCTGGGCCGAGCGCCGCAGGCCGGGCCCCACCAACGACCGAGCACCGCGGCCGGGATCCGCCTTCGCCCCGCAGTCGGGACCTGCCACGGCACGGCGGCCGGTAGCCACCACAGCCGCCCTGAGGCCGGGACCCGCCTCCGCCCCGCGGCGCGTGCCGCAATGCCAACACCAACGGAAGAGCCTCGCGCCCCCTGCTTTAGCCGCGACACGTTTTGCGGTTTTGCCTCTGGTTGGGCGAGCAAGAGGCTGAAGATAACATAAGGGGCAATTTGGTCCTTTGGCCTTCCTGTTTTGGGATTTTGATTTTTCTCTAATTCATTTATTCCAGTCCATCTAACGGACATGCAAACCAGGGGCAAACAGATGGTTCGTTCCATAATAATAAAGACAAAATCACATTAACCTTCTGGACAGGGGCTAGAACACAATTCCCTTCAATATTGTTGACACTCAAAAATGTCCTAGAAGAGTTTGTAATGGCAGCTTGACGGCCTTCCGGCAGCTTGCCGACCACTCTGCGCAACTCGCCGATCTCTCCTGGCAATCTCGGCGACCTCTCTGTTGTCTCGACGAACTGGCTATGCAGCTAGCAGTTTTGTGACTTTTCCATCTGGATAAATTGAGGTTAGGTGAACTAGAGGATGCTAATATTAATACATAAGAGGGAAATAATGCTGCAATCACCCATCGGTTAGCAAGAGATCAGCTCAAGCTATGCATATGGTCAGTTCCAGTTCGTGCATATATATATAAACTAGTATAATGGCCGTGCGTTCTTTATGGGATAGCTAAATTTTCATAACACACAAATCACACAATAAGATAATACTGTGAAATTAAACAACAATATCAAAGTGAAATTTAATTCAAAAAACAAAGTTCGCAGAGGGTGTCATCTTGGTCTCGAAAAATGAGTAAAATCCAAGATATATCATGCATGTCTGCTTATTTCCTTGAGAGTTGAAACATCACGAAAGTAATTGAGAAAAAAACGAATTAATGACACCAAGTTGCTCTACAAATGGACAACAACAAAAAATCCCTAACAGTTGCGCTACAAATGGACAGCAAAAAAAAATCCCTAACAGAAGGGACCGAGAGCTGCAGGTACCAATACTACCGGCTGCAGAAGCCCTCCGGAACACCACGAGAGTACCAGTACCGCCGGCTGTGGAAGCCATCCTGAACGCCACAATGGTACCAGCTTGTGAGGAGATAATCAAATAGTCCTGCTAGCTTACAACAGCACAGTTCAGTTGATGCCATCGGAGATCTCTTGCTAAGTGGAAACAACAGGTGAAATATCCACTGAGTATAAGTGTTATAGAACCGACTGAAATGAGCATTTAGTTTTTGAAATTTAGATGTCAGCAAACTTACAAGATGATCTCATCATTCTTTCCAAAGATCCTTGACACTTGCTCAAGAAAGTGTGTGCTTTTCGTCATTCCTTCGCATGTGATAGAAAATTCAGAAGCATTCATGACCGAACCACAACTTAATCATAGCGCAAACTAAATAAAGAATACACATTGGTGAACCAAGCATCCAAGCAGTATGCTAGCTCTCCACATTCCAGTAGCAGTAGAGCACTGAAGCACCCCAAAAGAAACATGCCTACAAGTCTTTTGACTACATGACGAGATAACATTGCCTACAAGTTCTTTGCCGACATGTAATTTTTTTTATTTTATATCTAATCTGAAGCTCTCAACATCCATAAAAAAAAAAAAAAAAAGAATCAAATGAAGGGAACACATTTGCAACAAAAGGATCTGAAGTGCCATTACCCAATCTAAAAATATTAATGTTCTGCAGTTGCAGAATTTCCTTGAGCAAGAACTATATTCTAACTCATTTTCTAGAGATGGACAATTTAAAACAGTATCCATCCATGAACTAATTGCATTAGAACTAAACCACATAAGAGAGATGGCTGTTAGGGATATGTGAAAAATCAGTTCTATTCACAGTCCTGCACGCAAGCATGTGTGTCCTACCAACTGCTGACAAGTAGAAAATGGTGATATTTACTCTGTTTGACAAAAGTGCACAATGAAAGATAGCTCTGGTATCCTATATAATTCTTTCTCTACTTGACACCCAATTCCAAAGGTATGTTGCAGCATTAGATAGGTTCATTTCAGACTGAAAAAAAATAAAATAAAAAGTGAAATGGCAAAATCGATTAGATGCTATATGAATGAATCGGTCACCTTTACTCGTAATGTTTAGATATACCTGATGGCCCACCAGTCGAGCAGAGTAGTAATAAAACACCTTTGGCGGAGCAATTGATTTCAGGCAAGAATAATTCGAGCTTGAAAACTTCTCTTGAGAACAGTCCAATCAAACTTATTAGAGACCAGTTGTGGGAGATCAGTTGCTATTTCAGACACAAATAATATTTCTTCCAATCAAGAGGAGTGAGCACTTGATTTGATGTAAATGGATATCTGAAAACCAAAGAAAAAATATGACAGCCGTGTTGGAAAGAGAGAAAGACGAGCATAACTGTAAAAGTGGAGGTGTGGCAAATTAGTAAAACACTGGCAAATGGGTATCTGTAATGCTTCTTGATAAGTTGATATGTTGAACTGACCTCCATGTAATAAGCAGTCTAATGGCTAGGCAAACGGTTCACAGGAAAAAAAAAGAACGAGCTGACACACAGGTGCCAATTTCATTGAATAGAAGAAGTACACGGTTCACAGCAATCAAATGACAACTTGCTTCAGAATAAGGTGGCACGAATTACCAAAACTTTTGCCCTGCTAGAGGAACTCAAAGTACCTTTGGCAGTGCCTTTCATCAACAGGTTATATATCCTTGTGAGTTGGACCATCTGTGTTAGCAGGAACAGCTATATTTTCAACCAATTCTAACCGACACATTCCAGGTTGCAGAAATTGTTTATCGGCAAAAGTACTTCCCAAATATCATAGAATGGCAATAGATATTTCCTTAACCTGTGGTTTTATTCCTTTATACCGTTTGTTATATGTGTTTAGGTTTGATAATTTCTCAAAATGAAAATGCAGTAATATTAGTAATCATGCCGTAATCAGACTTACTTTAAACATCAATTTTACTATAGGTCTTCATTCATAATACAATTCTAAATGATTTTTTCTGGCTAATTAGCTTGGCATAAAAGATAGCCTTGCCAAAGGCTGGTATATTACTTGAACCATGTCAGTCTATGCAAACAAAATAACAAGAGATTTCAGAAAGGAAGGTAGATCGTAGAAAATGGCAGCTATGAAGAATGAACTTGCAAAATGTCATGGTATTAAAATAGAGTATTACCCCTCTTGGTTTCTTACCTGACGGAGCTCTTTCTCTTTACCATCCAAGTGGACTCTAGGCAGGACTTGGTCCTTGTCTGCTGCCTAAGATAAGGAAGCAAAAAACTGGTTGCAATGAAGAAAAATAACTTGCAAACCTACATGTGCTCTGTGTTTGAGTTAAGATTAATGTGCTTAACACATTGAGGTGCTTGAACCAATTGACAAGAGACATGCAATTCATATTAAAAAAGTACATTAGCATTTCATGGCAATTTACCAAATGGCAAAATTATGGATGGACTAACACTGTCAAATTAATCTGACAGACTTCTACCAGGAGGATTAGAATTGTCCTAAACAGAAATGGGTAGGCTCACTGACCTCGCGTGTTGATGGATGAAGTCCACCTATGCTGCAGGTTCTCACGGCTGGCGAACACTGAAGCAGAGCTGTGGAAGTAATATTGAAAGGATGATGCAATCCCATCCTTACTACGATCAGGAGCCAAATCTTAGCAACCTGCGAATTATAACAGTTATGTCACACCATGAAACAAATCTTGTAAGGCTCATGTAAATACAACAGATGTGTGAAAATAACAGTTATAAGTTTTCAGATCCTAGAAAATTCGACCTTCACCTATCCTAATGCAAAGTAAATTCAGATGCACAAAATTATATTGCACTATGATAATTTTAATATTAATTCCAGTAAAAAATAGAAGGCCATCCTACTTGTGAATTACCTAGACCAAAGAATTGATCATCAGTCATCAGGATACCAAAAATAGAATAAGTATGGAAGAATATTAAAGAGCCAAATAAAACAGTAGGTTAATTTAAATTGAAGAAATACAGAACAATATAATTGGGCTGGAATCATCCTTGAAGTTTTGACAACTGCAAAACCCACACTCTGTGTAAATGTAAGAAGAAACACTTCACAGAATGCAGGATCACCTTCATGAATAAGAATATGTATCCTTAGTGTCTTCAGGGCAACCTACATACATATATAACACAAAGAACCAAATATACATTATTGGCTACTAAGGTGAAAGGCTGATGAAGACCTACATAAGGCAGCAGAACACTCTAATAGCAATTCAAGAACTCCAGATATGAGAGAGTTGCTGCTAGGATAGCTTCAAGGAAACCAAAAAAAAATTAAGTACAACACATTCAGAGCCGTAGCATCTCAATTGAACTCCACCATACAGTTCAGGCATGACCAAAAGGTAGCCATTGAAACGTAACTGTTTAATCCAAGATCATAACATTACATGATGTCAAAGGGGATCCAGTATAATCAACAAAATTGGATTCAAGTAGCTTCTATAATCATTCTAGATAAGATTAAGGATTTGTTTGAGCAAGCAAATCACGATAGTGCAAACAATTCTGGATGCTTGATCAAAGTAAAATTAGGAATTTAAAAATGATGACAATCAAAATCAAAATGCTACACAAGCAGTACCAGCTGTGTTGGCTTTCGGTCGCCTGCAATGACCCCGACCAAGACACGGGCGCAGTCCTCGCCATCGGTCGAGCACTGACGTGCCGCGTGCGGACGTGCATCAGCGCCCCCAGCCGCGTGTACGTGCAGCAGAGCACAAACGCCACGCCGACGCGCAGATTCGTCGGCGGAGGCGAAGTCGTAGGGGCTGTCCTCGTCGAAGAGAGAGTGAGGGATATGTTGCTATTTGACAGAGAGAATAAGCACAACAGAATGGATCGAAAAAGCACCTTATCCTCACGGCTGGCAGCATGTTCCTCCGTGGGCTAGGTCGGCCAGAGTCGTCGGCGTCGGCGTCAGGGTGCGGGGGCGTAGGAGAGGGAGAAGGCTTCCGCGGCAACGGCGAGGAGAGCCACCGCGGCCCGCCCCACTCCTGAACCGCCTCCGGAACCGGTAGGTCCGGCCGCCACGCCGTGCGCCGCCCCACCTGGACCGCGTCGGTCTGCCGATCCACCGCCGATTCGCGTACTGGAGAGGAGTCGGCGCGTGGAGGAGAACTGCGGCTTGGTGGACTTGCGACAACGGCTAGCAGCAGGCGCCGGGCTAACCCTAGCCGCGTCGCGTGTGGCCGCCGCTTGCTCCGGCGGTCTGGACCCGCCTCCTCCAGAGCGCCGCAGCAGTAGAAGCCATCGTCGACGCACCACCGACGGATGTCCATGCGGCAGAGCTCGCCGGGCCACGCTCGTGCCGCGCCAGGTGCACCCATGCCGCCATCCTGCCCCGCTACCCGCACTCGCCTTCCTTCCGCCATGGCCTGCTGACGAGCTCGTCGACACCATTGACGCCGCCACGGTGCTCGCGCATCTGGCTGCGCCGCCGCTAGGGTCGCCTTGCCCGTGCTTCTAGCCGCGCCAACGCTGGAGCCATGCGTCTGGCCCCGCCGAGCCGCACCATGACCATGAAGGGCCGCCGGCCAGGTGGCCATTGGGGAAGGGGACGCAATCGATCTGGATCTGGATGATGGGATGAGGGGGCGGGGCATGGAATGGCGGCGGGGGGGGAGGGGATGTCCGGCGGCGTGGGGGCGTGGCGATTGTTTGGTTGCCTATTCCCCATCCCGGGTCCGCTTCGCAAAAAAAGGTGCCCTCATATCGGCTCCATTGGCCGCGGGGCAGCGGGGAGGCTCCCTTCGTGCGCGTCTTGTAGCGCGCTCGCGATTTCACCTCCGTGGAGATGGCGGCGCCGGTTTCCCTCTTTCTTTGGCGCCAATTTCCGCCTATAAATCCCCCCTCCTTCCCTCCACTTTCTCCTTCCCTCCATCGGGCTCGAATCCCGGTGCGCCTCCCTCTCAACCCTAACCTCATTGGATCTACTCGGTTCTTCCTTTGGTTCTTGGATCTCAGCCCTCTCTCTCTCTCTCTTCTTCCGCAGAAACCGTGGATCCGGCCGTCTCCTCTCGGTGGGGGGAAACCCTAGGGTAGGAATCTAATGAAGGTTGTTGTTGATTGTGATGAGGTTGGATCTAGAGTTGTTCTTCTTTGGTTTGGAGATTTCCCTCTCTCAACCTTTGCTTTTGACCGCTGCTCTTGGTCTTCGTGGTATAATCTTTCTCCCTTCTCACTTCTATCTGTGGCTGTTGGTATACAGACTTTTTATCTTCATTCTTTGTTGGTATCTGACTTGAACTGATGACGGCATATGTCCTAGTCTGTGATGATTTCTTTAAACTGAGCATATGTCCTAGTCTGTGATGATTTTCTTTTGAACTGAGCATATGTCCTAGTCTGTGATGATTTTCTTTTGAACTGAGCATATGTCCTAGTCTGTGATGATTTTCTTTTTAACTGAGCATATGTCCTAGTCTGTGATGATTAAATTTTTGTGAGCATATGTCCTATACTGTGTGCTGCTAGTGACATGGTTGTCCTCATTGGATTATTATAGATGGATTTGCAACACAAGAGGCGTATGCGGGCTATGTATGCATTGCTCTTAGCTAGGCTTAGGGCACTCCAGGCCTCAAGGCCTCAGATATCCTATGGGCCTCTGAGCAGATGGGAGGAGGAGCGCCAACACAATCTAAATATGATATACAACTATAATGACATTGAGTGTGTGAGCATGCTGCGCATGAGAAGACTGCCTTTTTTTTCTTTGTGCAACTTGCTTAGAGCTAGGAATTTGCTAGAGGACAACCTTAACAGTTGTGTAGAAGAGCAAGTAGCCATGTTTTTGCACATAGTTGGTCACAACCAAAGATTTAGAGTAGTGAGGCGGAGAAGATGTTTCGCTGCACCGCCATTTCAAGCAATGCATTTGCTATTGGGGAACCGAGGCATGAGATGATAAGGCCTCCATCAAATGAAACTCAATTAAAATTAGCAACAGCCACAGATGGTATCCTTACTTTAAGGTAAACACTTGGCATATACATATGAGGGTCCTGTTGCATGGGTTTCATTTGATTTAATATGTCTTTGCTGGGTATGTAGGACTGCATTGGGGCAATAGATGGGACTCATATCCAGGCTAAGGTCCCAGCTAAGATCAGTGCAACATTTAGGGGTAGGAAGCCTTATCCTACCCAAAATGTTTTGGCTGCTGTTACATTTGACTTGAAATTTACCTATGTGTTGGTTGGGAGGGATCGACCCATGATGCAACTATCCTATGCGATGCACTAGAAAGGGATGATGGTTTGAGGGTGGCAAGGTAACTTAGTCCATGAGTTGCCGCGGACCTAGAACCTAATGCATGTGCATTTTTTTAGGAAAATTACGCTTAGTAGATGCTTTGGGTATGGCGGGGATTCCTACCACCTTATCGAGGCACTAGATACCACCTCAAAGAATATGCTAGCAGGAATTACCCCACCAATCACAAGGAGTTGTTTTAATCGAGGCCTGCCAGGTTTGAGAGTGGAAAGAGCGTGCCTTTGGTGCATTGAAGGGCAGATTTAGAATCCTTGACAACAAACCTTTCCATACATACAAGACTCAGGTTAAGTTAGTCCATGCATGTTGTATCTTTGCATAAGCGGATTCTTTCTTTTGGGGTAGATGAGGTAATTCCAAATGAGTTTTCTTGGGTGCCAAACAACAATAACCTACCTCACCGATATGGATGACAATCTTGCTTGGGTCATGAAGAGGGATGAATGGGCAACTCACATGTGGGCTAATAGGGGTCATTGTCATATTTGATCATGTTGTTTCATTGATTTGTAATATCTTGAATAAGGTGATGTGATGATCATATTTGTATCTGAGACTATGGACATATGCTGTGATGCTCTTTTTTAAAAGGAGACCTTTGGACATATGGTGTGATGCTCTTTTATTAAATCACGAGACCTTTGGACATATGCAATGATGACTTGTTTTCCTTACTCATTATAAACTGAGGTTGTTGGTGATGTGCAATGATGATTTGTTTTCCTTACTCATTATAACCGAGGCTATATGGCATGTCTTTGTGATGATTTAATTTTCTTACTACTTGTTCTTGAGGCAATGTGGCATGTGCAATGATGTCTTGTATTCCTTTCGCGTGGCATTATGGTGCGTGCAATGATGAGTTCTCCCAAATAAATAGGATGGTTGGGACGGATGCCTGTGATGAGCTTGTCTTTGGGGCTGACCTTGGCTATGAGTTTGGTCTTTGATGCTTGAAATTTGGGCCGGGTCACTCGGGAGGTAGAGATTGTCTTTGGTCTTTGAAATTTGGTCTTTGTTGGTGGTGGTGTTGCTAGGGCGGGGTTGTTGGTGGTCTTTGGGGTTGGGGGTTGGGTTTATCAATTACCGCCAGTGCATGCTTTCAGCAAAGAGGTGCCTTGAGGTGGGTGATCCTATCTTGCGCCTTTGTCTTTGAGGCAAATGTGCCCGGTGATCACTCTTGGGGGTTAGAGCGATAAGGGCTTCAAGGAATGCCACCTGAACCAGGTTGCTAAGGCCCCGCATGACTTCGTGGGGCTGATGTCGATTGGCCCGACAAGTGTACAACCACTTGAGGAAGTGGAGGAGGAGGTGGGTTAGAGTCGGCAAGCTCGGGGAGCTCGGTGGTGCACTTTGGGATGATGAGGCTTGCATGATTGTTCTTGAGGAGGAGCACTACAATGGCCACACTCAGGTATGCATTGTTGTCAATTATTTTTGTCAATACTATCTACTAGTTCATTTGTCCATGTGCTAAAGAAGTGTGTGAAACAACACCCCAAGATGAGAGCACCTCAACAAGCCCATCCGGCACTACAAGCACATGGCCATCATCTTTGGGAATGGTCAAGCAACGGCAAATTTGCCATGGGGTCCAATGAAGCTCTTGGCGATTTCCGACTTTCCGAGAGTAGTTTGAAGGCCGAGGCAAATCGAGAAGATTGATGGGAGTGGTAAGGCGAAAGTGATGCGGACTTTGATCCGCTTTCGGCAATAAGAGAAAGAGGTCCTCGTTGTATATGAGGATGTAGTCTTGTTCATCGGGCATGGCCGAGGTTTGTGAGGGATGTGGCTAAGATGCTATTAGGTCCACTAAGGTGGAGGATAGCCACCGACTTTTGTATGGTCTTGTGATGTTTGTTGGTTTCTTTGAAGAGGCGATGATGTCCGCTTATGGTCATCTGGCTGGACAACAAGGCCTTGGGGATTTTGCATTTGTGAATGTCGACTCCCATGGGTGTGCTATGGTGAGGACATACCCGGCCAAGCACTACTATGTGTGACGTGTGCGATGGTGGACTTCTTTTTTGTGTTCCCCGTGGTGGTGTGCGATGATGCATCTGCTAGTGGTGGTAGCCTTCTTTTTGTGCCGATCACGCTTCTTTTACTTACTAACACTAACCTATAGTTAGTGTGGAGTGTTAACCCCGCGATCCACCTCCTTTTGGTGCATGTGGGAGTGTTGCCTCCTAGTGCACTAGATGAGCTAGAGTTTGTGGTAGTAGACAATCTTACTATTTGGCTTCCACCCTGTGAACCTTATTTATGGTACTATGACCACATGGCCTTGTGCTTTTGTGATGTTTTCTATTACTGTGATGTTTTTCATCAAGTCCGAGCACATGCCTATTGCCTGTGATGATGTTTTCATATAATCGAGCACATGCCTATTGCACGTGATGTTTTTCATATAATCTGAGCACATGCCTATTGCCAGTGATGTTTTTTATATAATCTGAGCACATGCCATATTCCTATGATGTTTTTCAAAACAAAGCTGAGTCCTGCCTTGCATCTGTCATACTGATGGCTTATGTTTGGTTTTCTTTGCAAGCTTGCCATGGCTTGGTATGTTGTTTACAGAGGCAGGAGGGTTGGTGTCACCAGCTCTTGGCCAGTATGTGCAACTCAAACCAGTGGTTTCCCAAATAACTTGCACAAAAGTTTTGGAACAAGAGAAGAAGCTGAGGCATCCTACTTGGAATACGATTGGGCTGACCATGTCCCTCTGTTGGACAATGCACCTCCCCCAGTTCCTATTGCTGTTGGTGAGCATGTCCCTATGCTGGACAATGCTCCTCCACTTCTTGCTGATCATGCACCTATCTTTACAGCAGCAGGGCCAGGGCTCAGTTTGCATTTTGTGTTATATTCTTGTTGGTGTCCTGATTCGTCTTAGTTATTTGGCTATTTTTTTAGAGGTCCCTGTTATGCCTATGATGCTTGTTGCACTTGACTGAGGTGGCTATGAGAGTTTGTATTGAATTCATGGTAGTCATCAAGTCATGACTCACGTCCATTCCCAAGCAACCGACTGGCCTATGCCATTCTAGACGGCTAGGAATGGACGGAGCCATGGCTCCATGGCTGCTGTGAGCTAGAAAGTTGGTTCCTCATGCCACCGATGATGACATTTGCTAACCAAATGTTGTTGCTGAGGCCTTTTGCTTTGCTAATACCCTATTGCTGATGAGGACATTGTGGTGAGGACTGTAAACTTAATCAGGTGGACATTGTCTAGATCATGTTGGGCTTACGAGGAACTGGAAAGTTTATGTCCAGATTGGTTTGTTGTCTTTTTAAATGATGCTGTATTTGCAAGAAGAGTTATGCTTTGATCCTTAAGCTCGAAGCCTAAACATGATTTGTGATGAAACAATTTGTGCGAGGCAACTTCAAACTCAAACTCATTAACTTGTTCAGGATTTTGTCGGTTTTGAATGTGCAGTTTGGGGTATTTTCTGTTGATCACATTGTGGGAATTCAAATGTCATGCAAAGGCAACCAAACAACTTCCCTGCATTGCCTGGTTGTGTTCATCTGCTACTGGCCTGGTTGTGCAGCAACCAAACAAGCGCTGTTGCATGCATGCATCGGCCAAAGTTACTGGCTATGCAGGCTCCTACATCCAGGGCACCAAACACGCCCTAACCGGGCGTGCGAGGGAGCGAGCGAATCACCTTGACGGCGGTTTCTGCTTAGACCGCATGGTGACGACGGTTTCCTTTTTACCGTTCGCACGGGTGGAGGCAGGAGGCGACCGGAAAATTACGCACGAAACAAAAGCCTCCTTTTCACCTTTTTTATGTCGTAGAGAGTAGAGATTACTCTGCTATCATCTTGCCGTATTTTTTTGTTTTGACAACATCTTGCCGTATTTGGAGAAGGAACAATCGAGCAGAGCATTGTTGCTACGAGATGCAAGTATAAAGAAAAAGGTTCAAATATTTACATGTGCATGCATACAAGGCAAGATGCGTGAGGAAGAGGAAGTATATTCGGACTTTGCAATATGTATGTGCGGTGATTACTTGGGAGCTAAGATGGAAAGGCAGCCACGTGTGAGCAATGTTGGTTTCGGAAAGCACGTACCTGGCTTTGTACGAGATCCTGGCCTATACGCTTCCCTGTTGGAACGGGATGGACTGCTAAATCAGGTTAGATCAAGTTGTATTACAGGAAAGACCAGCCGCCCTATAAATATAAAGGGTGACGACCGATTGAGACCCATCATCCAATCGACACAAACCAATCTATAAACCCTAATTTCTCTCTTCAACCTTCTACATGCTGTTCATCGCTTGATCCGACGACCAAGGATGGCGCCCTAGGCTTGCCGGCCGACCTAGGGCAACCCGACGACGTCCTTGCCCTCGACGGGGTCCCTCCCGGCGAGAGCGGGCGGCTTCTTTGCTAGTTTGCTCGGAAACTAGCCGTTCTTCAGCCGTAAGCCGCGATTGGTTATCCTTTGCTGGTTTGCTTGTAAACTCGCCGCTCTTCCGCGAAAGTGTGTTGATTATCTTACTATATTCTCTGGTCCATCGTGACCTTCGAGTGTGTTGGTGCGAACCCTAATTTGTGTCAACATACTTTTTAGCGACTCCGCTGGGGAAGAACGATTGCTTCGGCTCTACTTTGCAGCCGAATCTCTCTACCGTAGCCATATTCATAACTGATCTATTATTTGTTTCACGTGATCGCCATAGCATTTGCTTCGAGGCTGTTCCATCTATTTTCTACAGGAGTCTAGTGTCACACGACAAATCAGGCCCTAAGCCGATTGCGTCTGTGGTGCTGATCACGTCCTGTACAGGGTTGGAATCGAAGTACAAAAATTTCCAGCTTCCTGTTGCTTAGCCCTATTGCTTCCCGAGAAAAGTTATTGTGGTACCAAGCAACCAATTGGCTTTAATATTATTATATTATTCTACTACGCATACACAAAAGCTCTTGAAGCCATCACGTGGAGGGTACCTGAAGGCTCTATTTTGTTCTCTCGTGGTTCTGTGCTGTTTTTATTATCTGGCCCTGAGATCCTGGAAGTCATCTTAGCCGATAGCTAGTTCGGGCTAACCGACGGAATTATTCAGGCTACCTGAAGATCTTACTGGCCATCTATGGAGGCGTATCAAGGTGATCCATCACAATATTATTACTCCGCACCTAAGGTACAACTTGCAAATTCATATGGTAATTATAATAATTATTTTGCAAGTGATATAAATTCTTATGTTGGTATTGCTAGTTATGATAATACTAGATATGTTGCATCGGCTAATAATTTTAGTGACTATTATAATTAAGAGCCGATGTTTGCTACAAATTCATTTGGTTTTAATGCTACTAGCAGTATGCAACATGTAAATCCATATTCATCGGTTGTAAGTTCACAACATGTGGTTCCACCACAGGACAAGCCCGACGAATGAGAGAATTGGCTGTGATGATAGTAATTATTTAGCCAGTTGCTCTCCAAATTCAGCACCATATACCGATGCTCCTTTTTATAATTCGGCTTCATATGTTGTTCCCAACTCAAGCCGAATTAATAAAAATTCAGCAAGGTGTTACGATGGTGAAACTCATGATTCGGCTTCATATGTTACCACTAACTCTAGCGAATCAACGAGAATTCATCAAAGTGCAAGAAAGTCATTGCTTGTGATTCGGCTTCATATGCAGCTCGCCGAATTCAAGAAGATTTAGCACATGCTAGAAATCCATATGGTTCTTCTAAAGGAGTTGTTACAATGCTTTTATTCTTAAAAAGTACATATGCTTTTAAACAAAAACTCTACTTCGGATCAGATAACAATCATTCGACTTCAAACTCACCCATATTACCTTAAACCATGGAGCTTTAACTTTCATTTGGGTCTTGAGTAATTGAAAGACAGAATAATCAAGTCAAGCACTATGTCTCAAGTCTTCAATCAACCAATATTCTAGAGTTTTTATAAATTTTCAAAATAAAACTCAGAGCTTTGTATTGAATGGCACTCTCAATCTCTCAATATGTGGTATTTATGGATCCTCACTAGACAATAATAGTGTTATGCCTTCTTGAATATGTAATATTTTTTTGTAGAACAAGGCTGAATATATTAAGCCTTCTCTCATCTCTCTTTCACTCACTTACTCTTTAAATAAGGCTTATATAGAGATCATAGGAGTGGCACTCTTAAATAATATAGCATACTTGCAAAGAATATATTATAGCTCAAACAATGGATCCGTAGAGAGTTCAGCCAGTCAAAACAAGAATTGCATGTGTATGGAATATGGTGGATAGGTGTATATTTGATGGCTAAAATTAATTCTACTTTTACTCCTTCAAAGAAATATATCTTTCTTGAAACTTGGAAATTTGAGAGAATTTGGGCTGCATACCTTTTTCTTTTCTTTTTTTTTCTTTCTTTTCTTTTCAGAGAGGCGGGCATCTAAGTACCCATTGTTTTCATTGCGGACACTTGTCCTTTTTTCACTCTCTCTTCTCTTTTTTTAGCAAGCGACCCGAAACCTCTTTCTCTTGATAAACTTTTTGAGAGACAATAAAAGGAATATATGGAGTAAATAATCATGGGCGTCCTATAGTTTATTGGTTGTTTATTCCCAGTGTAGGAATAAAATAATTGTAAGTGGATATAGATGGAAAAAGAATGGGATTGCGATTATTCAGTGTAGAAACAATGCATATGAATATATGTGGAAGGTGTGTGGATAAATCTTGATTTTTCATGACTGAACTCTCAGGGTATCGGCAAAGCTTGAACTACTCAATCCAAAGCAAACAGCGTATATAACTGGAAAGTTTTCCTAATCTAAATATTAAATATGGCTTTGGTAGGAATTTAACACTCGCCAAACAAGAGCTCATCATGAAAAAAATTTTGAATTTTCAAAAACAAATCTCGAAATATAGTTTCACTAAGGACAAGATAAACGACCTTTCGGACTTTCTCATATCATATCCCTCAATTACCTAGACTTAGATCAAGTATATGCTACCCACAAGTTCAGGTTTAGAGCAAATCTTAGATCAAAACAAATGTATCCAAAACATCGGAGGAATTCCAATTTAAAATCAAGGTACTAAAAAGGAATTAAAGCAGAGCAACTATTCATCATTTTCAAAGCAAAATTTATTCTAACTCTAAATTTATTAACCACACCTTAATATATATATATAACTAAGACAAACTTTATTTGTTTTAATACGTTATGTATCTTTTTATTTCTTTTTAAACTAGCAACAATAATATAAACTAATAAGGATAGTAAATAGATACTTATCTTGATAACCAGGGGGTGCTCTCCCCAAGCTAAATTCGGAGACGGTTTGGTGATATAGACAGATGGAGCTAATGTCGTCCTTCCTTGGTGGAGCAATGATGATGTTGATTATCAAATTGATGCTTTGTCAAGTGGTCAAACTCATACGTCATCATGTCTTATAATTCCTGTTGATGAAAGTCAAATAGACAATAAAGCTCATGGAACTCGTTAAAGCGTTAGTAGTTGGATATTTTAAGCTTTAATTATCTAGAGCTTCTTAATGAAAATTAAAGATTAAGTTTCAACAGAGATTAAGCAAAAGCTAATATTTTTTCAATTTTCTTATTTAGTGTGCATGCGAGAAAATTATGAAGTAACAACATGTCATACCCAATTTAAGGAACAAATTGAATAATAAACTACATGTGTGCCCTGGAATCAATCACACACATATAATGACCAATGTATAGGAATAGTACCAACAGAGTGCCTTTATTACATCACGAGTAGTATCTCAAATATGAATAAAACAAATGTCTAAACAAATATATTATAGCTAAGTAAACACCATGGCCTCCGAGTCCACAGGGGAAGATCGATTTGGTTGACTCCAAACCTAGTAGTCATCTTCATAAGCCTTGTACCCATAGCCATCTGTACCCATCCAGCCATCCAGGATATAGTCCGGATATGCAAAAGAAACAAGTGTAAGTACTTGTCGTACTTTACAAGGTAATATGGGTGGATGAAGCTCAAAAGGTCGACACTTGTTATAATTGCGGTGAGCTTTTAGTAAGTCATAGTTTTAGTCATTCTACTAATTCTAGATTCTCGCTTAAGCTCCATTTAATTCCCATCAAAATTAATTAAGTCACCATTATTCAAGTTTCACCAGTCAAACACCATTATCACCATTTAATCACCATCTTACATTTATACTGAAGTGAGTTTTAGGGCCGCTCATAGCTCATAGTGAGCACGGTTTGTTATAACTTGATTTTACTCTACTTGCAGAGGTGTACACTTTTCAGCTGTGAGTTATAACTTCCGATTGAGTAGGTTTATAAGGCCCAAACAATGAAAATTATACATAGCCTTTCGAAAGTTTATCTAATAGGTTGGGAGCCGCTATAGGTTTCAGATGGCGGCAGATATAGGACCCTCCTTCCCAAATGGCAACAATGACACGCAGCCTATACACATAGGGACAGAAGCCGCACTATACCCAAACGGCAAACCCCCTTTTGCGCCACAAGGGTAACCACCAACATGTTAGACAAGGTCTTTCTAATCAACTACAGTTAGAGCCATATGACCCTCCCAGTTGTATGGTTTTCCTAGCTTTTGCCGATGGTTTAGTCTTTAAGGAGGGCCAAGAGCAACAGAAGAGCTCTTTCGCCCTTTATTTCCATTATCATGTTACCATTCATCTCATAGCATCAATAAACATCATTGGGTTCATTTATCATTATGTTGAGCGCTAGCATAAACTACCCAATGCAAGTAACCCCAAAGTAACAAGGAAACAGGATAACAAGACTAGGACATCCTTATGGCAAATTCAATTAGACACATGCACATGAATTAATGATTAAAGGGTGAATAGGTCAACAAGGAATAGCCCATATTATACTTGCCTTCAGCAGGTGGTGGTTGCTGGTCTTGCTGGTCCTCGTAGTACTCTTGGTCACCCATGAACTGGTCGCCGACAAACTGATCACCGTCTACTCGTTCACCAAGCAACAACACGCATTCCGGAAATCATTCATGCAAAGCAAACATACGATAATTAGAACATTGCACCAATCATTATAGAAATAAAGTAAAAAGTTTATGAAATCATCCTACGATTCACTACGATCACACAGACGAAAAGATCACGCGATTCGGAACTATAACGTGCAAGATATAAATAAAACAAAGCTAATTAGAGCATCGTAATTAATTAAATCTAACTATAAAAACTAACAGTGATAAACAGTAACTAAAGCAGTACTAACATCTAGGAAATTTAACTACGATCCTAACACAACTTGAACGGATCGATTTGGTTTTAAAACGAAGAAGTTATAAGCGTTTGAATCTGAGTGGCAGTTCTGTAAATAACTGAAAGCATACTTTGGAAACTGATCAGATGGAAATACGCCTTCCAACGGTCAACGCGTAAACCCAGAAACGCGCAAAGGACCGCGCTGCACTCTTTAAAAACGTGCAAGGGCTAAACTGTAAAGTAGACACCCGAAGGGGTATGGGTGATCTATAGCCGTCGGATCTTAGATGGGTGGCCAGGATTAGATCGGGGCGGGGGGATTTGCCAACACTGGCCGGAAAACAGAGTCCGGCTGTGGCGCAGCCGCGAACCACGGTGGTGGAGCTCGCCGGAGTGCGCGCATCTGCCATGCGGACTGCGTTAAGTCGAACTGACGGGTCTAGGATGACGTTGACGCGAACGCGACCGCGCCAGACACGTTTGCGCGCGGCCGGAACGCGCGAGTGCACGACGCGTAGCCATGGCCGGCGGCGAGCAACTCGCCGGCGCAGATGAAATCAGCCCTAGCGGCCTTAACCTAGCCAATCGAGCGCGCGGGATTAACTAGGAGGTCAGGGAAGTCTCACCGACGCGAAGAATCGGAGCGAGGACGGCTGTCGGTGATGGATGGCGACGTACGGCGGGCGGACGGCGGAGTTCTGTCAAAGACGACGGCGTGACGTGAGCAGCCCGATGGAAAAACAAGGAAAAAAGATCAGCTACTGGCTTCGCAACGCTGGTATGGACCTTGATGACATTTCTGAAGACGACGAATGACCGTGAGGCATCGATTCCCGAGTTCCGCAGCGAGGGCGGCAATGGTGGCGGCTCTGGCATGCTCTGGAAGGCGGTGTCACGTGAGCGGATGGAAAGTAGGTCTAGGGGGCGACGGCGCTACTTATAGGCGTGGACCGCGCGTAGAGATAAGCACGACTCGCGTGGAAATCGGACGCGTTCGCTGCGATTTGGTTCCGCGGTGGACTCAAGCAGAGTCGGGCTCGTGCTCGACTTGGGGAAGGGGAAGCCCCTGTAGTGGCGCGGGACTCGCCCGCCAGTGGCAGCGGTCAAGGGGAGGAGCAGCGCAGCGCTGCTGCTCTTCGATTTGGGCTGACCCGACACCGAAACAAAGTGGAGCGCTCGGCCCAGCAAAGAGAAAACAAGGGAGAGAGAGATAGGCCGGCTGGGCCTGATGGGCTGAAACGAAGAATGGGCAAAGGAAGGAAAAGGAAATACTTTTCTTTTATTTCAAGCTTATTTAAAAGGCTTTTGCAAATGGTTTTGAAAACCTTTTCTTTTCCACACAAATCCAGGCATCATATAAGTAAAAAATGCAGCAGCATGAGTGCATCATACATGTATCTAGCCTTATGATTAATTTTATTTTCATGAAAATTATTTATCTCCTATATTTGTATGAGCACAAAAATGCATATTTAAATCAATTTAATCTATTTCCAAAAATGCAAAATTTCAGGGTGTTGCACAACATGAATGAATGCAAACTTATTTTTATGCCTCCACAGTAAATATTCCTAAGGGTGTTATGCCATAGAATTATTCACATAGGGCTTCAAGTTTTTAATTAATTAATGACATGCATGAAACATATTTATTTTATTTTCTAATACGATATATATGTTATGAAGCAAGTATTCAAAAGGGAAAAGTAAAGTAAATATGCAAAACTAAAATAAAGGATAACTTACTTACCTTTGGTTCAGTAGGGGTTCATTCCTCCCATGGTTCATCGGAAGGTACAAATGGTTTTATGCTTGATGGTCCGAGGATGTTACCTCGGATGTTGTAGAAGAGAATGTCTCCGGTTTTGGAGGTGAGCTTTTCTTTCTTCCTCCACACCTTCTTAGGTGAGTTAGTCGAAGGTTTGGGTTACCTCCTCCTTAACTTTTTCTTCTTTGTCTTCCTTAGTTTCCTTGTTCCCTTGGTCTTCATTCTTCGAGACTTCTCCCGGTAGTCTTCCCATTCAACTTCATTCTTCGACACCTACACTCATAGGTTGCCCAATCTTCTTGCGTCATCGGGGTGTATCCCTTTGCGACGAGAGCTGCGTCTCCTTTCACGCCGACTTCTTTGGCTGTTCATAGTTAGTATAATTCTTAAAATAATAGCGTACCTTTTTCGATGGGAATTGAAAGTGGATCTCTCCGGCCCCGATGCGGATGATGGCACGTGGTGGTGTTCGTGAACGGTCTTCCCAACACTATAGGTGCATTGATGTCTTGTTCATTTGTGTCTAGCACTATGAATTACGTAGGTATGTAGTGGTCGTGGATCCGATCGGTACATCCTTCGCTATTCCTTCCGAATTCTCAGAGGACCGATCCGCCATCGCAGAATCGGGTATATGTTGGGTACAAAGGTTGTTTACCATATATGAATTCATAAATTACCGTAGGCATAATGTTGACTCCTCGAGCCCGTGTCGTGATTGTGTTGGTGAAGGTCAACTAATTGATCAAACATTCTATCTTTTGGGTTGCCCGGATATTCCATCTTTGGTAGATATGGTGAATCGGCCATACAGGTCCCATTCGAAAGTGAACTACGTTGATCATGTTCACTTGCCGTGGCCGCTTCTTCTTGTTCCTTCTTCTTCTATTGTTGTTCTTGACAAGGTCAAGTTCATAGTTGTATGCATGTTGAGGATGAGCGGGAGATGTAAGCATCTTTTTCTTGAAAGTGAAGGTCTCCCTTCTCCCCATGATTGTGAAGCGCATCTTTGCTTGTGTTGCGTAAATGATAGCGTTAGCCATGCTCAAGAATGGTCGGCCCAATATGATTGTCGACTTCTCGTCTCCTCCAGTCTCAATGACGACAAAGTCCGGCCGCCCATACGAGTTGCCTACTTGTACCTGGATGTCTTCAAGGATTCCCTTGAGTAGCGGATTGACCGACCGCAAGTTGCAAAACACATGGTTGTATATAATAAAGTACTACCATGGATCTTTTCATATATTACCTTTGGTATGATGTTGATGCTCGATCCATAATCACAAAGTGCAGTGTCGAAGGTGTGCGGTCCAATCTAAATAGTGATGACCGGTCTACTGGTCTCCCTTTCTTCTTGGTAGTGAATCATCCTTCCATCCACTTGATGAAGGTTGCTTGTAGTAGAATCCTGCATTAAATATATCGACAAGATTTGCAGACTCTAATTCTTCAGGTCGGCCTAGTATTTTGCCTTTCTCTAGTGGAGGTACAGTAGCAGCTAACTGAGCAAGTTGTGATTCTAACATTTTGTTGAAACTATCTTTGGTTCTTAATGGCAAGAGCAAAAAGTATCCATTCTAGCATTGATGGTGTCTAAGGTTTTGTCATTGGAAGCTACCTTCTTATTAACTGTTCAATAAGTCTAAACCGACCGCAAGTAATTCTCTCAAAGGGGTTGATTGAAGTTATTACCTTGATAATTACCTTGGTAGTTACCCGAGTAGTTTGGCCTTTGTTGCTGATTCCACCCTTGAGGTTGTTGAGGACGATAGTTGTTGTTGTTATTGTTGTTGAGGTAGTTCACATCCTCTTGCAATTCAGGGCAATTCTTCCCTGAGTGTCCATAACTCCCACACTCTTCACAAGTCATAAGAGAGTCATTGATGTGCATGACCTCTCTTCTCATGGTCTTGATTCTCCGGCTTCTTCATCGAGGTCGATCTTGGCGGATAGCATGTCCACTTCCTTGGGTTGATGGACACCTCCTCCTCTCTTATGGGGCATAGTGCGTTCTCCATTCCAGCTCGGTTGGATGCCATCTTCTCAACGAGTGAAGTAGCATTTTTGAAGTGTAAGCGACAGGAAAGCTCCTCCAAAGAAGCGGCGTCCATTGTCTCACGGGTGCTAGTACATAGCCCGTGGTAGAAGGTCTCGCATAAGTAGCCGATCCTCCATCCCATGATGAGGACATTCCGCAATAAGGTCGAAAGCGTTCCCATGCCTCGGGGAATGACTCATCATGTTGTTCTTTGAAAGCTTGAAATTTTCCCACGCAGAGCATTGGTCTTGCGTAGGGAAAGAACTTGGCCAGAATTCGGGTTGAACAACGGTCCCATGTAGTGTGTTTCTCCTTGTTGGCATAGAGGCACTATTTAGCATTTCCAAGCAATGAAAATGGGAAAAGGCAAAGCAAAGTAACATCACGTGTTACTCCCATGATAGTGAAGATCTTTGCAGATCTCTATAAAATGTTGCAAATGTGCACTTGCATTTTCATGTGCCTTCCCACAAAAGCGATTAGTTTGCACCATCATGATGAGCATAGGGTTGAGCTCAAATCTATTGTCTCCCACATCAACATTTGGTCCAGTGCGCGGATGTTGTTGGTTGTCGGAGTAGAGAACTCACGAAGACTCCTCGTTAGCCATGGCCTAGAAATCGATGTTATGCTTCTCTTGGAGTGTTGATCTTGAACTATCTTTTTTGTATTTTCATGATCTTTTCTCTTTGTTTCTTGATTAACTTTTCGGATCGAGAAAATTGTCCGAAAAGATTAGCACTTAACATACATTACCCGAGAAAATGAAATAAACAAAATAAACAAAATAAGGGTGAAAATTTGTTATGAGTAGAATATTATTGGTTATTTGAACAAATTTCATAAGTATAGAGTTTATTTATACTTCCTAAGTTTTAAACTTTGACCGCAACGGTGCCAAAAATGCTTGTTGAGACTACTTAGCGACATCACTAAAATAACAACGGCGCTAAAAATGCTATAAAAGCAATGGCACCAAATGTTGATGGTATTAAAAATTACTTTGCCACCAATAAACTTGTCATGATTCAATTACCTAAACTTCTAGTTGTGAGATTAGGTTGTCATCCCTAACTATGAACTAGAAATATAATTATGGCATAAATATTAGTATAAGACTAGGCAAAAAAAATAATATAAAGAATAATATAAATAAAGAGATAACATAGGTTACGCAAGCGGACAAATAATTATACCAATTGTAGCATTTTACCTAGAGTATTACAAAGGTTGTCATTTATATTCTACCACTAGGAAGGTATCTACTACTAGAATGCGTAGTATTAATAACCCTTTATACTATGAAATAGTAATAAACCAATAATGAATAATGCTTCTACTCAATAATAGGGTTAATGTCACAATAAAGATAAATAATAAATATGATAAAGATATATATATGATAAATGATAATAAAGATAATGATAATTGCAGGGATCAAGCATCATAATAATAAGATAAATATTCAATGAGTATTCTAGTCTAAGGACTCACATGGAATAATATAAGGAAAACTTACTAATGAGTAACTATCATCACATGCTATTGTCTAACTCTAATTAGTGTAAACATTTAGCTATCATTATTAGCATTATTACTTCAGATCATACTTAGGGAATATCAACTAAGAAAGATTCAATAATGAGATCTTTACCTTCGACGCGACACACGCCCTACCGCTCACTATATGCGGAGGGAGGATTACAGAGGACTCAATAGGGCTGTAACCCCTACGATCTACCACACGACTCAGCATATAGCGGGCATTTGTAGATATAACATATCTAAGCACCATGCTTACATAAGTTATAACACCTATCTTGCAAGTTACAAGATGAGGGCTATACAATCCTAAGTATGCAATCCATAATAAATATCTAACTCTACTAGACATATTAAAGCAAACAATAAACATTACAATAGATAATATAATAAAAGATAAAGCACAATGTCATAGATAAACTTGAGTAATATATCAAAGATATAAATTGTACCTATAGAACACCTTGACAGAATCCGAAGTCTAAGCCTTCTTAGACTTGAATCTCCTTCTAATCTACTACTATGTAGCTAATCTCTAGAACTAGAACTACTCTGAAGAACTAGGGTTTGTGGCTCTGGATGACTTGATCTCTGGAATTTAGTACTGAATTGATCTGAATTAGGGTTTCAGGGGTGAGGTCTGCCCTTGCTTATATAGCCCCATTGGATGAATCTCGGCCATTGGATCAAACCGACTTCATTAGGACGGCCTAGATTTGATCTCAAGGTCAGTTGTGAGAAGCTTTCTTAAGATGGACACGTGGCGTGACTAGGCATGGACAGTTTAGCCCCACGACCACGGATGGTCACCCCCACATGTTAGCTTGTGGGCCCCATCTTCCTCGGGCTGTTTTCTTTTTGTCCTTTAGGTCTCTAGAATTTATACTAATCATCTTGTTTCGGTCCTTTTCTCCCGTTTCTCTATTTCTCCTCTTTTCTTCTATTTTCTGGATTTATCCCGCAAAACTGGATTTGCAACAAAACTTGTGGAATTCATTAGTATAAACCCTATCTTCTAGTGTTCATGTTCTTATTTGTTCTATTTTTTATGGTAAAAGTTTGATGTTATCCACCATCAAAAAGTATGCAAGTGGTATTGGTGGGCTTTCGGGAGTTCAAGCCACATACCGGAGGGTTAAGGCATTGTTTTCTTGGCCAAAGATGAAGCAATTCACATCGCTTTTGTCTAGAGCTGTACAATATGTCAGCAAGCAAAAGTTGAGCAATCAGAAGTTGCCCGGCCTTCTCCAAACCCTATCCCTATCCCCCGAATCCGCATGATCTATAGTCACCTTAGATTTCATTGAGGGATTGCCTAAGTCTGGGAGATGGAATCCAATTCTGGTGATGATAGACAAGTTTACAAAGTATGGCCATTTTCTGCCTTTAGCTCATCCTTATACAGCACTGCAAGTCGCCCAGACTTTCTTTAATAACATTATGAACTGCATGGGTTGCCAAAGAAGATACTCTCTGACAGAGATAAGATTTTCACAAGCAATTTGTGGAAGGAGTTGTTTGATCTAACTGATACAAAATTGCTCATGAGCTCTGCATACCATCCTCAGACAGATGGGCAGACTGAAAGGCTAAATCAATGCCTAGAATCATTCTTGAGATGTGCAGTCAGTGCTTGCCGGAATGGTCAAAGTGGTTGCCTTTAGCTGAGTATTGGTATAATACATCATTTCTCGCCTGGGCCATATTCCATTTGAAGTGCTGCATGGACATAAACCAAGGGATCTGGGGTTGCCTGATCCAAAAGCAGTAACTATGAAAGACTTGGCTGCTTGGTTGGAAGAGAGAAATCTGTTGCATTCAGTGATTCAGCAACAATTGAAAAGGGGGCAAAGCAGAGGATGAAGAACCAGGATGACAAAAATAGATCCGAAAGGGAGTTCAATGTGGGTGATCCTGGTATATTTGAAGTCACAACCACATATTCAATCATCTGTGGCTTTTCGTAGAGAAAACCAAAACTGTCCTACACATTCTTTGGCCCTTACAAGATACTAGCTAGAGTGGGGAAGGTGGCATACAAGCTTGAGCTACCACCATCGTCCTTGATTCACCCTGTGATTCATGTTTCTCAGCTTAAGAAACATGTTCCACCAGCTGAAATCATTGAGTCTCTGGCTGATGTTGCCACTGACCCTTCTGCTGAAGTTTATCCAGTGCAGGTGCTGGATGTTTGTGCTCGTCAGGTGGGTGGAGCTTTGAAGAAGAAGTTCCTGGTGCAATGGAACAATAACTCCGCAACAATGGCGACATGGGAGGATGCACAGGACATGAAGCGTCGTTATGACACAGCTTGGGGTCAAGCTGTTGGTCAAGCGGGGAGCAATGTCAAGAACATGATCAGCAGAGAGGAAGGGAGAAGCGTATGTGGCTGAACGCTGTAAGACACTGATGGTGTCGGTGTGTTTTTGATATTGGGCTTGGCCCAATAGGCTTTAGGGGCTCGGCCCAGTCTGGTGGAGAGGAGGTGCTGGGTATATAAGCCAGCTGTAATGAACCCGAGAGGATTATGCAATAACAGAATTCCTAGCCGTTCTCGGGTTATCCTTCGTCCACAAGTCTTGCTACCGAATCCCCATTCCAGTTCTTGCTTTTCGATCCCTTCTGTGCTGATTTCTCCCTTTGATTCCATCCAAATCCTACCCAAGTTACCCAGTTCGTGACACGCCTCCCGCGGCGGAGGAGTCGCGACCGCGGGACACAGTGTGGCGCGGCGGAGGAGCTCACGACCATGGCCGCTCTCCTGCGGCGGCAAGACGCCGCCGGCTCTCTCAGTAGCGGAGGTCGCTCAGGTGGCGCTGCTCAAACTCGTGGTGGAGGCGGAGCGCTCGTACGGGATGAAACTGCCAAGGCTCTCAGTGCGTTTGGTGCGGATTAAACGATTTGTTTTGGTTTCAAATTACATAATTAACTAATAATTAAAGTACACAACATGTGTTAACTAATAATTAATGTACACATATATAATTAATGTACACATATATAATTAATAATTAATGTACATATATAATTAATAATTAATGTACACATATATTACACATATATAATTAATGTACACATATATTTCATGTCCCGACACAGATTAAGGTGTCGTCACTACTGCTTTGGCACCCATTTGTCGCGTCGAGGTTGTAGTTGAACTCGCCTTCAAGAGCTAAGACTGGGTATTAATAAATCCTGCAATGCTCTCTTGCAGTGCTTGTAGATGGTGTTCTTCTAAGGTTCCCTCCATCAAACTTCTTGTCTTCAATTCGAAGTTAAATAAAAAGTATTAGTGTGTGTGTATATATATATAGGACTGCGCTTATTTGGTACTTGTAGGCTCTAAATATTATTTAGAGCGCCGACGGTTGCAGCAGCAACTCGCGAAGCGTCCCGCAAGAATAGTAAATTTCCCTTCCGCAGTCAGTAAATCTTACTATCCTGATCCTGGCGTAGTAAAATTTCAAGCCGTAAATCTTACTATCAGACTGATCCCGGCGTAGTAAAATTTCAACCCACAACCCAGTAAAGTATTACTACACGTTTGTTCTTGTGGCCCATAACTGATCCATCCCCAAGAGTAAGTATTACTACTGGAGGATCTAGCTTCGTCTCCACGGGAGTAACTATTACTACCGCTACGCCAAGCAGCCCCACGAATCCCATGCCTATAAACGTTCCAACCATAAGTCTTTCACCCAACTGATAATAGCCTAAACGTAAGTTTACTACTAATCTGATCTGGCAACCGTAGAACTGGTAGTCAAGTAGTAATAATAATAAAATTGACACAAATCAATTAGTAGTAATTTAATGGATGTAAGTTTACTACTAATCTGGTCCGGCAACCGTAGAACTGGTAGTCAAGTAGTAATAATAATAAAAATTGACACAAATCAATTAGTAGTAATTTAATAACAATATCTACGTTCGGTCAAAAAAAATAACTGGTAGCTACAGCAGGATCCATTTCACAACCGTAATGATCGTGTGAACGCATTATGAGCCGGCATGATCGAGTCAGGCGTGGGCCACGGAACGGCATGCAGGATTGTCAGCTGTGATTGTCCACCGTAATTTGCTCCCTCATCAACAATAAAAAGTGGAGCTATAGTAATATTGATTTGTTTATTTCCCAAAACTATGAAGTCAGATCGCTATTCATGTTTGTTTTTGTCATCAGGTAGTAATAAATCAGGTACGGTGAATTTGCTTCCTCAAAATCATAGAACGTAGAAGCTAGGTAATGGTCAGGTACGTGCATATTGCAAACTGAAATTTTTGAACGTAACATCCTACTGAAAAACTGAGTAGTAATTTACAGATCTTAATTGTAATTGCAAAAGGCAAAACCATGAAGGACAGATACATATTTCGATCAACCAAACTCTAGACAATCAACGATTGCAGAAGGCAAAACCATAAAAGATAGATCCGGCACCGGCAGTGGTTTTTTTTTTAGTAATTTGGTGCTTTGCGCAAGTAATCATCGAGACAAAAACAAGATCAACAATATAATATTGTCATTGTTGATGCGAACCGCTTCCACCATGCATCTAGTACTAGAAAATAACTGCGATTTTCAGAAGTGCATCATCAGAGTGCTTGCTATCAGAGGAGGTCCAGCAGGTCGAACAACGCGTTCTCCGGGCCCTGCCTGCCGTCATCGTCGCTTCGGCCTCGGGGGGCAGCAGCAGGCAAGAAGCCTGATCCGGCGATGCGTCGTCGGCCACGGGGGACCACGGGAGCACGTCGCGTCGAGCTGCACCTCTGCGCCTGCGCCGCGGCGGCCTGGATGTCCGCGGGGGAGGTTGACGCCGGCCATGCCAGCTCGTGGGCGCGCTGCGGAAGTTGAGGTGCGCGGCGCAACCCATGATGGCCAGCGCCTCCCTTGTCGTGCATGCGCGCCGCTATCTCGGCCGTCGGGACGAACGTGCCCAGCCAGTTGCCAACTTCTTCCCGGGCTCCGTCGGGTGCTTGTACCCGCTCCGTCTGCCGTTGGAAACTACATGAACGACGAGGGCCACCGCCGGATGCAGCGGACGAGCCGTGGAGGCCTGCTGCCGCCCGGTCGGGGAGGAAAAGCGAGGCCCGCCGCGTTGGGTGAGGGTCAAGCCGCGCCGACGCCGGACGCCGCTGCACATATCCACTGGGAGGGCGACGGAGTAGAACAGCAACAGCAGCGCCGGTTGACACTAGTACCGGATTGCTTTTTTGTGGCGGGCGATTTTCATTTTTGCGTGGCGGGGACAGCTGCCCGTCACCAACGAAAGGTCACGGTTAATCGTGGCCTTTTCGCGGGCGGGCGGCCGTGCCCGCCACGCATAAACATGACAGCCGCGGGCGCGGCATAACTCGCCCGCCACGCATAATATTGTTAACCGTGGCGGGCGAGTTATGCCGCCCGCCACGGTTAACACTATTATGCGTGGCGGGCTTTATGTTGCCCGCCACGGCTTGATTTTTTTAAAAAAATAAAATGCCAATATTCACATATATATACATATATATATATACACATATACAGCTATCAATCCATACACACATATATATAAGAAAGATAGGTACTCAAATATATATCATACATATATATACATCGATTCTGTACATATCTATATATACAAGTTTCACCGATCGATCCATTCATTCATATCCAACAAAAGTACGAGTTAATTACAAGATCCATACAAAAACTGCGAGCTATATGGCGACTGGATGAAGATAGTCCTTAAGATCTAGCATGGTGTCCCATCTCCTTAGCGGCGCAAACTCCGGAAACAGCCCCAACTCACTGTCCACATTAAAGTAAGGCTGGCCTTCATGAACTACCCGGTCTAGAACAAACTTGCATATGTTCAAGCATCAGGCGCTTTGAACCGCATCTCGCCGGTTGCATTTTGTAATATCCCGTACCACTTGTTTTTGAGTCCTTGAGCTGTCGGTAGCTGGATGAGTACTTTTTGCAGGCCCTGAGGTACTCACAGACGAAGAAACCACACAAGTTTGTTCCAAATGGTTGTTTGAGGTACTGAACACAATAAACTAGTGTTATTAGTAATATCGAAGCAATAGCTAGGTAGTCGTACTAAGAAAAATTAGGTTTCATATACGTAGCGGGAAATCTGGCCTGATTTTGAGTGTATTTCCATTGCGCTCCTTACACTTCTCGGACCTTTGATCCCAGCTGTCCGGATCCTTCAAGTACCGCTTGTAAGAGCATATTTAAATGCACTATATTGTCAACGATGATATTCGACTCTAGTAATTGAATAAGGAGTTCATCGATCACTTACAATTTCAAGACTTGTTCAAAGTGTCGGTGAGTCGCGGGTTTGAGCCTCTTAGTGAGTCAAAGACAACGGCCCTCCCGTCCTGAGGAAAGATCATGAAACAAATCCAATGTCCTAGGGTTCCTATTCCGTATTGGTGAGCCGCCAGAATACATCGATACCCCTTTGGCTTGACCTTTTTCATTGCTGCTATTACGTACTCGATAATTCCAACTTCTTATCTCGAATTTGTTTTTTCCAGATCTTCTCTCTTTCCGTCTCCGTCAAGTCCACCATATCTGGATGGTCCTTTCTTAGATTAAATCCGATGATCTGTCTCTCATTAATGTGCGATGGAGAGAGGTAAATAATACCATTCTTTAACTGGC
This sequence comes from Hyparrhenia diplandra, assembly GCA_015847255.1. Lineage (NCBI taxonomy): Eukaryota > Viridiplantae > Streptophyta > Magnoliopsida > Poales > Poaceae > Hyparrhenia > Hyparrhenia diplandra. Next base: position 342,247 of record JADLZK010010001.1, read on the forward strand.
CTGCATCGCCATCAACCTACAAGGACATGTGGTTGTGGCATAGGTACCTTTGAAACAAAGAATCTAGATACAGATGCAAGGGACATGTGGAAGTAAAATTGCGCTTACATAGCAAACAAGGTGACTTGGGCAACGTCAAGGTCCTGTCGATTTTAAATAGTCTCGACATGTCTTCGAAATCAACGGCGAACCGGACATCGGTGTGGTAGTGGAAGCACTCCTTACGAAGAAGGACACTGGGGCTATGCAATCCACGCTTTGCGCACTCTATATACCACGCATGGAACTTCCGAAGTCTCCCAATGCTCGGCGATCGATGAGCCGGGCCTTAGGTATCATGAACTTCCCAAACTCGAACGAGCCGGGGCATTCGGCCCGAGACAAACCCGACATAAGGTGGGGATTTTGGCCTGCAAAAGCGGCGGTACAAATGTTAGCTAGGGTTGCGAAAAGAAGTAGCTAATAACATATTACAACTCATTGTTTGAGCGGGGCATACCTTTCGGACCGAATATCTATTACTTGGGGCCTCTTGGGTGACGGGTACTTGTCGGCTATGACCTCCTCTTCATCGAATGTCGGCTTCTTCTGGGTGGTGGAGGGCATTTGCTAGTTGCAGCTCCTTTCTCCTTCCCCGGCGCTTGAGGTGTTAGCGGTTGGAGGCCTCGAGTGTAGAGGGGTGTCTCGTCCCCTACTCTCTCCTCGGGACCTGGCACCGTGTTTTTCGCCAGTTGCTTCCTTGATTGTCGGCTGCCCCTCTCAGTCCCGGCTCCTCGGGGTGCCGTCTCATGTGCCGGCTCCTCGGGTGCCCGCTCCCAGTGCCGGCTCCTCGGGTGCCGGGTCATTAGGTGCCGGCTCCTCAGGTGGTGCCAGGTCCTCGGTGGTGGCGGGTCCTTAGCGGGGGTACTTGAACCATGAGGAGGGCCGTTGCCTCCGCCGTCCCACCATCTTCATTATCATCGGAAGAATCACCGGAGGGGTCCGATGGCGCACTCGGGGTCGCCGCTTTGTCTTCTTTGGTGAACCGGACGGTGAAGTCAATATCGACATGTTGAGCACAATGTCCACCTTGGGCCTGATGACGTTGTAAACACGTAGCAGTTGCTAGAGTCTTGACCTCATTATGAGCGGGATACTCCGGCTCAAAGTCTTCATATGGGGCGGCCACGCACCTAATGTTGACTTTAGCACATGCGGGAGGGATCTCATGCGCTTCGTACTCCCCGCAAGATCCGGGAGGAAATACCACCCCTCGGCCATCGGCTTCTTCTTGCCCAACCTGCCCGACGGGTACCAAGATTACGCACTGTGTCGCCGGTGATGTCATCCACGGGGGGTCCCGACGGCCAACCGCAGAGGTCGAGGTGGAGGGGCGGCATACCAAGCGTTGCGGAACATCGGTTCCCGGACTTCGACCATCCGGGGGTCGATTGCTCGTGAGAGCCTCTTTGATGGACTGGTGATCATTTGTTGCAAGGCCTCATCACGGCCTTCCTGTCTCAAACCCTCTTGTACCTCTCGCCTCGTGTGATACGAGGCAAAGATTCGACCGCCACGAGCCCACCGTCGCCCAACTCTTTCCCGGAGCTCATGCCATGGACGCGCCGCGATGCTGGGGGTTTCATAAGGCCAACGTCAACAAGATCGTGTCCCCGACGAATCTCGAGGCTCCCGCCGTTCTTAGCCGCAGTGGCCTCTATGACCTTCTTCTCGACCTCCTTCATCTAGGTTTGGGCCTCTCACGGCTTCTTGGGCTTGGTCGTAGAGGAAGTCTCGGGTCCTTTCATCACAGGCCCTCGCACGGATCCGGCTCCCGGCTTCTGTCTTCTCCTTTCTTCGCCCGCCACGCCCGGCTTGGTCCGTGTACCCAACATTGCCCATGTGGTGGGGGGTCGGTTCCGTTTGGCTAGCTCGTGAACTTCGCTCTTCGCCTTTGCTTCGGGCGTGTTTGGCCTTTTGCGTAACTCTTCCCATACTTCTTTCCGAGATCATGGTGTATTTGGTGAAGGGTAGGCGTCCTTTCTTCGAAAGTCAGCGTTGAGCCTCGTACTTCCAGTTCCGGAAGCATCTTCCCGCGAGGAAGTAAACATGCTGCTTCTCTACCATTTCCATATCGGCACCTGCGGATACAGAACCGTTTACGCATCTCGCCCCACACCCCGTAACTTGTCGTGTCGAGGGGGACGGCTTTCCAGCCATCCCAAAGAATGGAGACCTTATCTTTCACTAAACACGAGACTTGAGAGCTGTACTTCGCGGCGACATTTTTTAGTGGGCAGCACTGCTCCGCCCTGCGGCCCCAACTCTTGAATGACATGGACGCCAATGGGTCTTCTTGTGCCTCCCATGGTCTCCCCTTCTCCGCTTCGGCTTGTCTCCCTTTTGCTTTGCCTCGAAGAGGTGGCCGTGGACGAGGGGGGTTGTTGCTCGAGGTGCTTGGGGAGGGAGCGGGGCAGCTTTGTTCACTGTAATTCCCGAACCCGACGCTTTTGCTTCGTGCTCGTCCCTCGGGTTGTAATTAGGATCATCTTCCTCCTCTCAGACGTTTCCTTCTACCCTTACACGGGCTACGACGCTCCGCTTGGGAACTGGGAAGTAGAGCCGCTGGAGCTAGGCGACTCCCATACAAGACCTTGAGGCTGGTCTTGTTCATTCGCCATTTTCAAGCTACAAATATATAGTGCATTAGTACTAGTATATAGGAGGAGTAGACAAGCTCAATTCAAAATTGTAGAAAGAGAGAATAAAAAAGATTGGCTCAGATATAGCCCTCTTGTGATCACATCGCTTCTAAACGGTTGCTTTGTATAAGCCGCCCTAGTTTAGCGCCTTCCAAGTATAGGGGGACATTCAATCATCATAGCCGCTGCCTCAGCCCCAATAAGTTCATGTCATTGCATATATGCCACGCCTCAAAGACTAATGGGTTCACATCATTGCATATATAAAAAAAAACAACAGCCCCATGCCAAGCTTAAAAAATAGTAGTAGAGTTTAAGCATCACAGGGCAATATTGACATATGAGAAAAACAATGACCCCATGCCAAGTTTTAAAACAAAGAATAGTAGTTTAAGCAAAGCCCCATGCCAAGTTTAAGCATCACAGGGGGCAATATTGACATATGAGAAAAACAAACAGCCCCATGCCAAGTTTCAAAACAGCACTAGTAGTTTAAGCAACAGCCCCATGCCAAGTTAATTGATTCACGCCTAATAGTTTCAATAGCCAACAGCTAGTTAGGCCAAGTTAATTGATTAGACCAAGATAATTCGACTAAGTGAGGTAGCATTGATGCCAAGTTAAGTTTGCTAGTTAGGCCAAGTTAATTGATTAGGCCAACGGTTTCAACAACACCAAGTTACAACCAACATATGGGGACATTCAATCATCATAGCGGCTGCCAACAACAATAGCTAGTAGGTACATATATACAACAATAGCATTGACACTAAAACAGCCCCAACACTAAAAGTGCCAACAAATATATGGTTGACAGTAGCATTGACAGCAATAGCTAGGTCAGCAACATAGAGTGACATTGTCCAACATATAGAATGAGAAATTGCTTAGGCCAACAAATCCAAAATAGAGGCAACAGTCCAACATATATCCAAATTCAGAAATTGCTTAGGCCAACAAATTCAAAATAGAGGAAAAAAGAGAGGATTGGGGCCAATCATATGCTCGATTAATTTATCCAAATTCTATAGCATCACAAAGTGGCACATAATAAGCTCAGTTAATTGGTTTTAATTTGCATCACAGGCAAAGTGAGGTGGGCACAAAATTAAACAAGAGGGTCATCACGGGTAGGCTCAAAAATCACAGAGATATCCAAAAATTCTATAGCAACACAGGCAATTGCATCCAACGGGGGCACCACCATACCGCCAGGTACCACATCGAACCATTAAATTTCAAACCCGAGCTCGGTGGAGTGGGAGAAGATGGAGCTAAATCGACGCCCGGCGGACGGAGGCACCACCGGAGAAGAATGGAGCAGGGTGCGGTGGGTCGGGCAAAGACCACGAAAGCACCACGGGCAAAGACTCGACGCCGGGCCGGCAAAGACCACGAGCACCACGCAGGCACCCCGAGCGCGGTGGCCGGAGTACTTAGGGTTCCGACGAGCACCACGGGTCCAAGTAGGAGGATGGTAGCGAAAGAAAGGCGGCGCGGTGCGTGCGGACGGAGGGACCGGTGGCGCGACGTAGGCGCGGACGGGCGCGATGCGGAGGCGAGGAGGGGGCGGCGGTGGCGATGGCGACGGGGCGGGATGGCTCGGTGGAGGTGACGGTGGCGGGCGCGCTACAAGGCGTTAGCGCCCAGCCCGGCGGCGGTTCCGTGGCGCACAAGCGCGGGGCGCAGCGAGGCCGGGTCATGGGGCGGAGGAGCACGACGACGACGGATGGGGCACGGCGGCGGTGGCGGCGCGTGGGGAAAAATTGGGCAGCCCGCCGGTGCGACCGAACCCGCGGAAGGACCGATGGCGAGGGCGGGGGAGTATTTATACTAGATTGATTTTGCGTGGCGGGCGGGTAAGGATGCCCGCCACGGTTAATATTAACCATGGCGGGCGCATTAGGCGCCCGCCACGCAAAATATTAACCGTGGCGAGAGGGGGGCGCCGCCACGCAAAAACGATTTTTTCGAGAAAATTTAAGAAAAATATTTTAAATTACAACAATTTATTTTTAAATGGGATAAAATTCAGAGAAAAAAAATTATTATAAATTGAGAAAAAAATTCTTCAAATGGTTTTAATACGTTTGTATTCAAGTTTTTTTGAAACTAGGTCGTTTAGTAGTGGATTTGACCAAGGTTTGACGCCTCGAAATTTAAAATTTGAATTTTTACACATTCGGACAACATTTTCAAGCCCTAGACGCCGTCGATTCGAAAAGTCATGAATACCTCTTTTGTTAAGCTCTCCAAGATCTACATTAGGTATTAGGGTCAACTTTTCGTTTTTCGAACTTTTCACGCCGAAATTTGAAATTTGAATTTTTTACACATTCGGACGACATTTGAAGCCCCGTGACGGCCTAGATTCAAAAAGTCATGAATACGGAAAGTTCATAACTCATCAAGATCTACATTTCATATATAGGTCATTTTTGCATACGAGAAAGTGTTACGAACGTGTAATTCAAAAATCACTAGTCTCCCCCGTAGTTCCCTAAACTCGTGGAGATATATGATTTTAGGACTTTTGTTTCCCGTCACTTTCTTATATGCAAAATGTCCTATACACCAAGTGTACATCTTGATGAGTTCTATCAACTGTGTATTCAAAGTTTTTTGAAACTAGGTCATTTAGTGGTCCGTTTGACCAAGGTTTGACCAGTCAAACTTGTGACTTTTGAAGCTCTAGTTTTTGAAGCCCTAGACGTCCTCGATTCGAAAAGTCATGAATACCTCTTTTGTTAAGCTCTCCAAGATCTACGTTTGGTATTAGGGTCAACTTTTCGTTTTTTGAACTTTTCACGCCTCGAAATTTGAAATTTGAATTTTTCACACATTCGGACGACAATTCGATGCCCCCTGACGGCCAAGATTCAAAAAGTCATGAATACAGAAAGTTCATAACTCATCAAGATCTATATTTCATATATAGGTCATTTTGCATACGAGAAAGTGTTACTTAACGTGTAGTTCAAAAATCACTAGTCTCCCCGTAGTTCCCGAAACTCGCGGTGAGATATATGATTTTAGGACTACTTTGTTTCCTGTCACTTTCTTATATGCAAAAATGTCCTATACACCAAGTGTACATCTTGATGAGTTCTATCAACTGGTATTCAAAGTTTTTTTGAAACTAGGTCGTTTAGTGGTCCGTTTGACCAAGGTTTGACCAGTCAAACTTGTGACTTTTTGAAGCTCTAGTTTTTTGAAGCCCTAGACGCCCTCGATTCGAAAAGTTATGAATACCTCTTTTATTAAGCTCTCCAAGATCTACGTTTGGTATTAGGGTCAACTTTTCAGTTTCGAACTTTTCACGCCTCGAAATTTGAAATTTGAATTTTTACACATTTGGGCGACATTTTGGTGCCCTGCACGCCCAAGATTCAAAAAGTCATGAATACGGAAAGTTCATAACTCATCAAGATCTGCATTTCATATATAGGTCATTTTTGCATACGAGATAGTGTGTTACTTAACGTGTAGTTCAAAAAAAAATCTCAGGTGAGATATATGATTGAAAAATTGTTTACATCGAGAATAATTACAAATCATTTTTACACATCATTTTGGTGCCGGGTGCATTGGTGGTCTTCTTCTCGCCATCGGGCGGGTCCATGGAATCATTTTAGTCTTGTCGGGATTGATTACGCCCTCAAGTGCCTTAATCTTTTTTTTTGGAAAATCAGAAGAGCTAGAACTCATCATAGTTGTTGTATGTTTAGGGACTCGACCCCATCGGCTCCCACGATCCGCCGCTTTCCTACCACAACAATATGTCTATTTATGTTCTCCGCGTTCATGTAGTAGGCTACTTGTGTGACATCGGATGCAAGCACCCACCGATCATCTTTGTACCGCACACTTTGAAGGTTCACGCGATTGGTTAGCCTATAATCGTCCACTAGAATCGCTCGCGGGTTTGACCCATCGGGCAACGAAAAATGGTTACCGTAGGTTACCGCCATAGTCAAGTTCCCATATTTCTTCGACTTGTGCGAAGCATGTCATCTTCTCCCTCCACACTGTTCTGCCATCATATCGAACACCGCCGTTCGTGATGCACTCTTCTTGTCCTTCTCTTTTGTATGGAACCCGCACCGTTGACGCCATACCCTTGCCACGTGGTGATCCGCATGGACGGGCCCGACACAAGCTTCTTCAGCGTCTCGCATCATCTCCTTGGGGAATGTTACGCTTTTGGAGCCTTTGGGAGGAAACGTTCTTGTGTTCCTTCTCGCCCAATCCTTGAACAGCTTCTTGCGCTTTTCCTACTTGCACGGGCGGAGCTCTTTGAGGTGCTTTTTAATGTATGTGTCCATGATCACCAATTGATGAAGGATGCCGTAGTGAGCTTCTAGCACTTTTTCCCTAGGTATGTCGGTGCATGCTTTCTATTATGCCTAATAGGGGGCATGATCTTTTTTTTAAAATAAAAAATAACCCAATTACCATTGCTTAATAGGGGGCAAACTTTTTAAATCTAAAGACAAAAAGGCCTAAAACCCATTGCATACGAAATTATGCCTAAAAAAATAACCGTTTGCATACCTAAATTATGCCTAAAACCCATTGCATACGAAATTCCAAAACTCATTGCCTAATAGGGGCATGATCTTTTTAAAATAAAAAATAACCCAAAACCCATTGCCTAATAGGAGGCATGATATTTTTTCAAAAGAAAAAATAACCCAAAACCCATTGCCTAGTAGGGGCATGCTTTTCAAAAGACACTTTCAAAAACTCATCGCCTTTGTTAGGGGGTGCGTGGTATAAGTAGTTGGTATGTAGAGATAGCCTAGTGGATGCATACGAACCTTTATTACCACGCATATGAAACCTATGTCAAATTGTATATGACTAAAACCAAGGGACACTTGCCCCAAAACCCATGCCTAGTAGGGGGCATGCTTTTCAAAAGATAATTGCCCCAAAAACCCATTGCTTAGTAGGGGGCATGCTTTTTTTTTTAAAAAAAACACTTGGCCCAAAAAAAACATTTGGTAGGGGGCATGCATTTAAAACAACACTTGCCCCCAAAACCCATTGCCTAGTAGGGGGCATGCTTTTCAAAAGACACCTTCAAAAACCCATTACCTGTTAGGGGTGCGTGGTATAAGTAGTTGGTATACAGAGATAGCCTGGTGGATGCATACGAATCTTTATTACCACGCATATGAAACCTATGTCAAATGGTATATGACTAGAACCCAGTGACACTTACCCCAAAACCCATTACCTAGTAGGGGAGGCATGCTTTTCAAAAAAACACTTGGCCAAAAAATATTGCCTTGTAGGGAGGCATGCATTTAAAAGCACACTTGCCTTAAAACCCATTGCCTAGTAGGGGACATACTTTTAAAAAAAATACTTGGCCCAAAAAAAAAACATTGCCGGTAGGGGGTCAAAGACGCATATAAAAGTTTACCCCGCATAGAAAATCACCCCAAGATATTTTTTATCTCAATTTTATCGTTCATATAATGACGAATTAAACCATTTTCGTTCTTAGTTTCACAATGCATAACGTAGCTCCAATATGCATACAAATCTATGCTTGCAACATCTGTAAAACCGCAGTTCCAAACATGCTTACACAGCACAATTGCAAACATGCATACAATCCACCTTCTGTTCTATCCATTGCGAGGACACCGCGGAACATTGCTCGTGGCTGGAGAGGGCTTGAACGCCGCATATTGAGGATGGCCATCCCGTTCATGGTCGTCTCGTTCGTCGCCGTCCCATTCACCGCAAGACCGCCATCGCGGCTTCGCCAAAAGAAGTAGCGCGGCGTTCTTCTGCGAGCTGCAGGCGGCGCGCGTCCACGATCGCATCCACGATTGCATGCATAAGAATCAGAAAAAACAGAGGATGTGTCAAACATTACAATTCATTACGCATGAAGCATACAAATTAGGGTGGAGGTGCATACAAGTATAAAAAAGAAGCGGTGCATACGGATGAAATAATTACAATCCATTACACATGAAGCATACAAAATAAGGTGGAGGTGCATACCAGCATAAAAATAATAATAGAAGAACAGTGCATAGATCAAACAATTACAATTCATTAGACATGAAGCATACAAATTAAGGCGGAGGGGCATACAAACATAAAAAAAACCATGCATATAGATTAAATAATCACAATCTATTACACATGAAGCATACAAATTAAGGTGGAGGTGCATACGAGCATAAAAAATAATAGAAGAACAGTGCATACGGATTCAAATAATCACAATCCACTACACATGCTTGCGCTGTCACCTCTCACTAGTACCATGCATACAAATCCATCGCACCATGCATACACATCACAAGAACATACGAACAAATCACACACACAAATATGTTGCCGTTTTGCACGCACCGTTGTCGCCGTGCCCTACACGCTCATGCCACCGCCGTCGCGATTCCCTCTTTCGTCCACACCGCGCAGCTGCCGCCATCGCCTTTGGCCTGCACCCGTGCGGTGCTGATCGCGGCCGTTGCGGCGGCGGTGTATGGTTGGCCGACGGCCATGCCGCACGCGGCAGAAGGGAGAGGCCGGCGGTCCCGCTCGGCCACCCCGCTTAGCCAACCCCAATGCAATAGCCATCCTTGTGGTCACCATCATTTCCTGCAATGTAAACATATAATCAATTCAGATATGCATACAAGCTCGTTACACATGTATAGAAAAATCATAAGCATTTAGATAATTGTTTCAAAATAGTGCATATAGAACCATGCATATGGACCAAATAATCACATTATGCTTTCAAAAAATAAACCTATGCTTGCAACAACATGCATAAAACTGCAACATGCATACAAACCACCTTTTTATGTCGTTCCTTTTGTGGTGGCCATGTTGCTACCGACGTGAGGAAGCCGAGTTGGAGACGCCGAATACGCCGCTCATGGCCGAAGAGGACTTGAACACGCTGCCGCCTCCATGGTTCTCGTCGAGGTGGGGGATGAGCTGCTCGCCATGAGGAGGGGGCAGCCGGGCGCCGCCACGAGCTGTCACCAGATCGTATGCTTGCGGATCGTATCCACCACCACACAGCTGCAAAGTGTGTGATTGCCTAGTCACGCCACCTCAAATATCATGATGCATAGACATTTCAATATGAGTGCATACAGACTAAAAAATAAGAGTAGAGAAGCACAAAAGGTTGGGAACAGTGCATACGAAATGAATGAGCGGTAATTTCATTTCACATCATATGAGAGAGAGAAGCATAAAAGATTTAAATCAAAACTACATACAAAATGTAGATATTTTTTTTTTATGCGTCACAGTTTCACCCTGCTCTCTAAACCTAAATAAACAGTGCATACGAAAAGCAATGAGCTATAAATAAGCAATGAGCTGTAAATAATTTGAACCACTCTAATTTTTTTTTAATTCACAGTACCGGTCGACAACATGTGCGGAGAAAAAAAGAAGAACGCCAGCCAAGAAGAGAACAACTCAATGATTTGATTTAAGTAGCAGTGCGATAGCAGAAGATCAATGGAATCATCAGCCTCCTCTCCGGACCTAAAATCTGCAAGAATATTAAATTGAAATTAATAAATAGAGCACAACAAGAGGATAATTGAATGGAGATGGAAACAAGGGGCTGACAGACTAGCACATGCCAGGCCTCACTGGCTGCAACTAGGAAGATCCAGCACCGTCACCCGTCACCCGAACCAATCCTCCATCCTGGATCACGGCAAAAAGAAGGAAATGACGGAACATGCATACAAAAATAGAACTCACAGCCTTTTGCCCGGCAGCTCACCGCTACAACATGCATACAAGAATAGCTGCGGGATCTGATGAAAATACAAACCTGCAACGTGGATCTAAATTTAGAAAGATTGCAAAGTATTTCACGGAGAATAGAACGTGACCCATGGGGAAAGTGAGAGCTGCCGCCGTGAGGATGCACCGGATCTGCCACCGAGGGATCTGCAAGAGGAATTACCAGCATCAGAGCCTTCCCCCCGCATGCGTGGGGCAGGGAGCTAGCGCCGCCGTTGAGGGCGAGGAAGGCGGGCGTGGGGCAGCTTACAGGCGAGAATAGAGGACGAAGAGACCCAGTCTTGGGCTATACGGACCTGTATGCATGGACTCCAGGGGCCGCGTGGGGGGCCGCGCATCTGGCGTCCTGGTGGGGAACGGCTGCTGCGCGCCGTGGTGGGGAGGAGGCACCACGAGGAGACGAGGAGCGATTCCAAGCGAACGAGCAGGGCCGCGCGTCGTGAGCCCGTCCGCGTCGCATCCAAGAGCCACCGTTCGCCACGCCGGGAAGAAGGAGGCCGCGCGATGCACACCTGAGAAGCCCGCACGCCGTCGCATCTAAGACTCGCCGTCGCACCGGGGAAGAAAGCTGCATGCCTGAAAGGGAGGTTGTCGCCGTCACGGAGAGGTGGGCGAGCACAGCCCACGTTACCCCACGCGCCGCCGTGAGAGGGAGATGTCGTAGCTGCCTATGGCTCGTGCCGCCACGTGCTTGTGGCCCCGACGGAGTGGTGTTGCCGCCGTCACCGCTGCTCGGGGAGGGGTGTTGCCGCCGTCGCCGTTGTGGATCTGCTGCTCTGAGAGTGGAAGGTGAGAAAACGAGAGGAGAGAGAAACGTGAGATTCAAATGAATTTGAAATCACGGTCACCTGTTAGGGCGTTGTGGAGCTGGCAGCACCCACCGACCGGCAGCTGACGATGACCCACGCGCGCATGGGATGGTCGGACCAGGTTGGTGGGAGATGGGTTGGTGGAACCAGCTGCAGCCTGTTTGGGCTGCAGGCTTTCCTAGCCTATTGGAAGCCCAAAAGCTCCCAATAGTAAGTGTATATATATATATATATATATATATATATATATATATATATATAGGTAAATTTTTCCTACACCCTAGGTGTAGTTACACCCATGCTGTATATCTCAAGATTTTTATGGTATATATGACCGAACGAAGTGCATGTGGATGAAGTATATGATCATACTAGACCATCTATGGTGGTATATTCGTTAAGTATGTATTCATACTTTGAGTATATGGATATACTTTCTTCATATACATCAAGTAGTGGCATTTTTATGTAATATATTAAAAAATATGGGTTCCATCAAAATTTTTTTCACGTAGTAAGATCTAGAGTATCTTAATATAAGTATCTAAACATACTCAAATGAATAAACAAGTATGAACACATACACAATGTGATTTTTTTGAATATGGGTGTAACTACACCCGGGTGTATAGAATGTGTACCCTATATTATATATATATATATATATATATATATATTACCCTGGGTAGTGATTAATAATCGCTACCAGGCCCAATTCACCGAGCCGCGGTCCCCGAGGTCCTTCCCTCGCGCCGCCCTCCGCTTCCCTCGCTGGTCTGGTCCTCCGTCGCGCCGCAATCCCGCCCACCCCCCACCTCCCCCAGCGCCCGCTCCCGGTCCGAGCCGGGCTTTCCACGGCGGTTGCCGAGCCATGGGCGATCCCCCTTCTCTCCTCGCCACCCCACCTCCGGCGGTTTCCAGCAGCTAATATTGCCGCTCGAGGATACATTTTTGAACCATATCCACCTCGCTGCGGTTTCCTCCTTCACTCGCCGCCCGGCACGACAAAAGTCGCGGCTTCGGCCGCCCTTCCCCAACCTCCGTTGCCGCAGCTGCCCGTCCCCCTGGATTGTGCGGGCGCGAGAGGCATCAGCGTCGTCACCAGCCCCTGTACCCGCCGCACCGTCCCCTGGCGCTCTGCCGTCGCCGACTCAACTCGCGAGGGAAAATCGGTGCCCCCCCGCTCTTAGTTCCCAGCTCGTCTTTTGGTTTACTTCCTCCCCTTCCCCTACTTATTCCCTTTCCCCTTTCCTGATTGGATGTGATGATTCGGATGCCGCCGTTGGTCGCTGCCAGGAGATCCTTCTTTTCAATTGCCGATAGGTCAGTTTGTGCCTTTATTGGTTCTTATTTGTTTATTCCTAGTACTAATTTATTTCTGCAATTAGCGGCAGCATGTGACTGCTCAACTTGGCCCAGCTATCTAGAGTTAAAGTTTATTTGGTTGAAGATTCAGTTTATTAGTGTGTCGGATTGTTCATTATTTATTGCACGTTTGCAGAAAATGGCTACAAGTGCCGTATATTCAATAGTGCCATCAGTTTTGTATGCTCCCAATCAATAGCTGAGAATGTGTTTTATATTTCTTTCAGCCAGAGATTTATAACCCAGCTTGCCTTAAAATTTTGCATTAAAGGTTTTTTTTAGCTGTACATCTTACTCATTGGTCACCTATTTGAGATCATAGGTATAGATAGTATTGCTGCTTTCCTTTTTACCCGTGATATTTGTATGCTCAGCTCAAATTTCATTCTAAGGATAGGGGATCGCAGCGGTATTTTTTTAAGTAACCTTTTTTCTCAATGAATGCCGAGCACGAGATTATTTGTTTGGGGTTTCTTCTAGTTAGTGCTATTTCATAATTCTGATTCCGCTCATGATCTGTGACCTATGAAGTTATCATTGGAAAATAAACTATAAAAGTAAAAATGATCCTTTTACTCCAATGTGCGTTTGCAGATGCATCGCGCAGCTCCTTGAGTTCTGATCACACAAGTTTTTGCCGAGCTTGCATCATTTCGGATGGAGCCGCCTGGCCCCTCAGGTTATCTTTTCCTCATTATTCGTCTATTAAGGCAGTGTCAAAGTGTTTTCACCATCAGATTCCCTGATAGGTGCAAAGAAGGATATTTAATTGAATGATCTTATATAATGCGGATGTGTAATCTTTATTTGTCTATAATCTTCATACATAACATAAAAAGTTATGTCGCAACTATTACCATGTTGGGCAACAAGTGTAAATATTCGGTTCAGTGTCATAGTTGTTTTCTTTATAATGCATTTGCAGAGGGAGCCCATGCCACAAATGGTCCAGCTTCGTCAACTAAAAGGTGCTTTCTGTTTTATTCCTATTATTTTGCCCTCTGTTTACATATCCTACATCAGGTGCTAGCTAGTTAGGGTCTCATGTCCTTTTTCCCCAAATCCGATGTGATGCCATGTCACTTAAAGTATGCTTTACATGTCTATTCTAGGTAAATTGTCTAGCATAATCATTGCAATCCGTTAACATGCACAACTGACTTGAAGGTTCTCCAGATTAATTAGTCCACACATTCTGAAGCCAAACCAGAATTGATCAAATGTGTTGCTCCTGGATTCTTTTTTTTTTTGTTATCATGCTCCAGACACATATTTCTTTATTTGGTTTGAAATAGATTTAGAAACAATACGACATTTTTCAGATTTATGATGACAGCCATAGAACAGATCAAGGAGACTATTTTGATATTGTCACTGTATTTGTGGTCTTATGTACTTATAAGCTTGCTGAAGTGGTCGTAATAATGAATCACACCTAAGGAGACACTCACCTAAGAAACTATCGTGCAAGCATTTGATTCCTGTAACTATTTTTGGTAGAACAAATATTTTTATATTTGAAAAATTACCTAATCGGTGTGATGTGTCATTATGTGCAATAGCTTAGGTATTGGCTCTTGAGCCAGTTAGATCAAGTGTCCATCTAAAGTGGTTTTGGATTGGAATGGTCAATTGTTTTTAACTTTTATTCAGGTATCTTCTGTTGGATTTGTTAATATTTGCTTCCTATATTATTCTAGTATTTTCATTATTTAATGGTGAGCAAGCGTAAAAGCAATCATTTTTTCTTTTGTGGAGGTGGCTACATAATCCTGTTCTTCATTGTACATAAAAAACAAGCTTTGAAATAAACACAATTGTTGTCGGTTTGTCGGCAAGCTGCTTCATAGTAATTCGGTCAGGTCACACCGGAGACTTTTGATAATTGCATTGGGTTCTTCCCTAGGAGTTGCAAATTTATATTTCTAGAGTTTTATTTTAGATATCCGGAACCTATCAGATAGAAATCAGAGGAAGTCAATATCTCAAAACCCTGCTTTAGACAATAATATTTTTTTTTTTAAGACTGCATTTGTTCTAGGTCAGTTCATCCATTTTCATCCTCACCTTTCCTGTTCATATAAAATTGGATCTTGCTTCAGCCCATCAAGTAGTGGACAACAACAATGTGTTTTGTAATAACAATATGTATTTCAAATGTTTGTTCAAGTGCTTAGTCGAAGATATCTTTGCCTAACATCGGAAATAACTATATTATCTTGAGTTACAAATTTAACAACTTTTTGATCAAATACCTGATTGCTTTCTTCATTCACGTTTTAGACTAATTGGTCATGTTGCCTTTAATTTTTGCGACCGTGATCAATGCAAACAACAACGTGGGACCAGCAATTTTTGGTATTTTGGTAAGGTATGTTACTCTATTCTTCTTAAGTTAGATATGCAAAGAAATCAAGCACCGCTTGGCACATACGCCATGATCAAGTTCTCGAATCAGTTATGTTGACACTCTTGTACACTTTTATGAGCTAATTGTGCTACTATATTACGGGCTTTAGATATTAACAAGCATTTGAGGTTCTTTTGATGAGTTTTGATACACATATGGCGTTGAGGCTTGCAATATCCTTGTCTATTTTTCTCTCGATATCTAGGAGATTGTTGTGCCCAAGTTTTGTTGTGGTATTTATCTCCAGAGATGTGGTGCGAGGATTCAGATCAGTATCTAGGTTAATGAATTTGGCCCTTAATACATCTCATTTTGACAAGAGTGAAACATGTTAGAACGATGAATTTGCATGGTTAAAAGTCTAGGTTCACAAGGATAAAAGTCTGTCCTGACTCTTTTTCTATGCTGCTTATAATTTGCATGTCATAAAAATTTAGTACTGTTAATGTTGGATACCTTCGTACATCATCAACAAGTAGAAAAATTTATTACTGTTAATGTTAGATCTCCTCATACGCGTCAACATTGGTTTTTAATCACCGTAGTTGTCTGTTTATTAGACTTCTTATACTGAACATTGAATATTTTTATCACCCTATTGAATATTTGGCATAAAAGTATGCTTTGGTTTGAGCTGTAGTCATCTACCTGAAGATGAAAGACCCTGTCATTGCAGCCGGGTGATAATCAACAAGCTTGGCTGTCCCCTCGCATTATGGTCATGACTGTTCTTGCTTTCCCTCCCTCCTTTCATCTAGAAGATAACGATATTTTTTCAAACATAATGTAAAAGTGTAAACATACATTAAAATGTCTAATACATGTTTCTTCATAACAGTAGTCATTAACTCATTATATGCACCTCATTATTATTCTCGAATTTTCATTTGACATGACATGGCCTGAAATTGGGGATGGAATTTGTAACAATGCGGTACAATTATCTCTCGTTCGATAGTTTGTGAGGCTGCGGTGTTACACCTTTAGAGCTTTAGTTTGTAAGCTGGTCTCTCCAAAGCACAAGGGTTACAAGGTTTAAACTCATTTTGCTTTCATTGTAAGCACAACATTTCCAAAACATGAAACAGTTCTGGTTCAATTTTTAATTCAATTTTGTTATTTAAAATCCAGTGTAGTCTCGTTTCATATTAGTCTCATGTCTGGACACCTCCTGAAATGGAAATTGTGAGCAAGGGATTGTGATAATCATGTATGCAAAACCTTCTCCATGCCTTTCTGGCAGCGGGATAGGTTTATCATAGGAGAGCGTGCTTCTCGGTCAGAGGATAGCTTTTTCATTTGATGTTAATACCTGTTACATGTGACCTTAAGAACAGCTAGGTTTTATTTTTATTCCGTATGGCCTGGTCTTCTAATTTAATCAGTTATACCATGAAAATGATTTTGTTGTCTCCACTTTGTTTTGTAGGACACAGTGACTGGCTTTTTGATGGCTGTAGTTGGCAATGTGGACCTGAGAAAGAAAAACAAATTTTATGCCTCAAAGTTCAGGCGGATTAGTTAGTTCTAGGAAATTTGCTCTCAACCTTTAGGGGTAAAATTATGGAGCTTGTGGTATATCATCGCTACATACTTTCCTATGTTCTATGGAGGTGTAATAAGTCAAAACCGTTCAGCCTTTCATTGGGCTTAGTTCTATACTAGTAAAGTGCTTGCTCAGTCTGCAGAAACTTAGGCTCCTAATATTTAATGAATATAGAATTCCAGCAATGCACCTGAATCAGCTTTAAGTTGAAATTGAAATGCTTTGAAAAAATGGTATGAAATCTGTTCTCTGAGGTGTTCAATTTGTGTCTGTCAGGTTGCAAACACATGATAAGGTTCTTGGTTGATGGCTACATCAAACCAGTTCTGCTATCTTGGAGATCCTCCAAAGACCATCCATTCTCGGGTGAAGTATCTATTTTCTGAATCAGTGGTCTAAGATGTGCCTGGGCCATTGTATTGAAATTAAAGAGAAATTAACTTGTTTTTGTATCTGAATGAGATTCAGTCACCGATGATTTTATTTGTGTATTTGTCACAATTTGTCTTTTTGCATTCATAATTGTATTTGGAGGATATATTCTTTCCAGCACAGTATTGTACTTTGTGCGCTGCACACGTATCATATCGAATAGTTAACGCACATCTCGCCTTGCTGATTCGGTGACTGCTCATGCATCCTGAGCTGGTCTTCACGCACGAGTTCGTACCCCCTGATACAGTAGATGTTATTCCACTACTTAATGATGATCGAGCAGATCCTGGACGGAAGCGGTACCATAAAAGGAGTACAATAAGTTGAAAAGCACAGCTACATGTCTCAACGCCTTTTGGATTACAATACTTCGCATGGAAACCCCGTCTTATCCATCAGTACAACGTTGATCAATGTAACTACATAGGTGAAAATAGAACAAATAATACTTATACCTATTGGACTGAATTTGTACACGATAGAAGCCTTAGGCTTCGTTCAATTACCACAACTCCTGGCGACAACCATTTCTGGCCTGCGTTTCTTCGATTAGACAAAAAACTATAGCACCAGAACCATTCCTCCCCAGTAAGCACCAGGAACGGCAGGACCGAACGGGTCCTAAGGGAACACAAAAAACGGTGTTGTGTTTTCAGTGGAGGAAAAAGTCATTTCCTTATTCGTATCCCACGGACATCCTCCAGCCCCATCTTCAGTGCGGTCTTCCGGTATATCGCTGGAGGCTTCTCCAAGCCGATTGAGGCACCAAATCGATTTTCTAGGTCAGCGAGCATGGTTTTATCTCTACCTATTGTCAGCGATCAAGTTGTAGTACCCAAGCCAGGCATGGTACGTTGCTTCTTTGATGCTCATGTCAACAATTTGTATTGAATCGTCAACCTACATTGCAAAACGTGAATAAAAGTATGACAATGGCTGAATAAGCTGGTCGGTGACTATTTAATCCTTACAATATAATTGGGCATCAATTAAACAATCAACTGAATGGTGTTATGATGACATAAAACATCAGAAATAAAAGCTGTCGTAGGCACATCTGAAAATACTATTTTAAATGAACTTCTAGTAAGCAATAACGATAAATTGCATGATGGATGATTAGAGGACACAATAGGCTAGTTATTATTACTAAAGGATAACAAGAACACAAGTTAGCAATCTGTACCTTTTGCTTCATCTCGTGACCGATGTCTGGTGCTGGACATTTCTCAATCAGGAGATCACCTATCTCATTCAAGAAATATTGTTCCCATGGTGCAAGCAAAAGAATTCTTTTACCAGATTTACTTTCCCTTCCAGTCCTACCACGCCGATGGATGTAGTAATTCTCTCTATTAGGAGGAACACCAACCTAATCCGAGAACCATGTATGTCAAATAATGAAGCACAGAAGCAATGTAATCATGCCATGCAACTGCAAAGAGTTAGACATCAATTCTCCAGTTGCTTAGGAAAATTAATGGTATTGTGATAAACTTTATTCAACTAGAATAACCATGAATGGAATTTCACCTGAATCACAAGGGTGACATCTGGATATTCACCCCAAGAGTAGAAACATCTGATGTTACAAGAATTAAGTGACTAGAGCCCCAAAACTCTTCAGATATCCGAGTTCTATAAAGCTGAGGTTTTCTTGAAAGAATTTCCCTGACATTTAACTTCAAATCTCGAAGCATGATATACATAAATTCAGTCACCATGGCTGTCCTGCAGAAAACATTAACCTGAAATTTGAATAATATTAGTGAAACGACACAATGAAGTTCTTACAACTGGTTGTTTCATAGAAAAGGAGATGCAGGACCTTGTAATCAACTTCACGATCATCAATATGCTCTCCAATTAGGTGATGGAGCATATGAAAATGCAGCTCATGTGGACATGTGGTACCGCAAGACATGACTGCTGAACCTAAGCTCAACAATAGGGGGTAAAATGGGTCAATGAGCAAACAAAATTATTTTAAAAACACAGAATAGAAAAGGAGGCTAACAGAGGACCACAATCTTCTATTTTAAGCTAGATATTGAATACATGATTTACAAATATACCTCATGTACCCCTAAAAAGGTATCATGATATAATATTCAAATGATAAAACTAAAGAGTGGAGAATACGTGGCTCCAAACATCTATACATGAGTATCAAGTATCTTATCAGAATAGTAAGAGAGCCAAAAATACGAGGAGAAAGAGTACACCTCAGTTTGGTTTTAAAGAAATAAAATAAAGAGTATACCTTAGTTGGGGTTTCAACAGCTCCAAGGCCCACTGTGTGAACAAAAACGTGATCCCTATTCAATACTAGTTGTGAAACTCTTCGAACCTGCTAGCCACAACTAGCAACCATTACTCCCAGTTTTATGATTGTGGCTAGATATATAATATAATATAACACAGATGAAGTTAGACAAAAATATACATATGGTGCACAAGCTACGCTGATTATACTACCTCTTTTGGAATAGTAGCTGAGAAGAGCAGTGTTTGTCTTTGACGTGGCAAGCTATCGACAATCTTTTCTATGTCTTTACGGAAACCCAAATCTAGCAAATAATCAGCTTCATCCAACTCAAGCAATTACAATCTCATCAAACGAACAGAGAATGATGATTTGTTTTCAATGTGATCCAATAGTCTACCAGGTGTAGAAACTAAAATCTGGAAGGGAAAGAAGAAAACAAAAAATGTCAGGCTAAAGTTAGTTTTGTCTTGATATTCAGTAAGTCGATAAATATGACAAACCTGGCATGGATCAGATTCTAAACTTCTCTGATCAAGCTTGAATCTAGTGCTGCCAAAAAGAGATTGAACACCAATTCCTTCATGGTACTTCAACAAGACATTTCTTCAGCTGTAGGCTGAATAGCAAGCTCTCTTGTAGGGCAGAGGACAAGAGCAAATATTGGAGATACTTGCTGATTTGTATTGCTCCGAAACTCGTCTCCCGGCGGCGCTCCTCCCGCAACGTTCCTGATGGTGGCAGGGCAGGATCATCTTCGACTGGCCGGGGTCGTGAGGGGAGGCCGCACCGGCGGGTGAGATCGCCGGCCACGTCGACTTGAGCAGATACCGCGCCCGTGGGTGAGCGCGCCGATCGGGCGGCGGATGTACCGTCTCTACTTTCACGGCCGTGAAGGAGAGCTCGGGGGAGGGGCCTGGCACAGGGAAGGGGACTGGCTACCTCCGCCGGTCGGTAGGGGTGGACGACGTTGCCGTCGGTGGGAGGGAGGAGGCCTCGCCGCCTGTCTCGAGGAGCGGGAAGCAGGGTCGCCGCTGCCGGTCACGAGGAGCGGCGAGGAGCAGGGCCCACGCCGTCTCAGGGGAGAGGTACGGTTTGGCTCAAGCAGATTCGTGCTCCTGCCCTCCTGGCCAGCGACGGTTTCCTCGCCTGGAAAGTGGGACAGAGTGGGGAGTCACGCGACTGGTTGGCGGGCTGCCTCGTACGCTCGGGCGTGCGCGGGTTGGCGCAGGCGCGTTCAGCGGGCTGGCTCGGGTACTGATTATTAATCACTACCCAGGGGACTACTTAGCGCTATATATATATATATATATATATATATATATATATATATATATATATATATATATATCTCAATCACACACACTATATTACCCCGGGTGGGTAGTGATTAATAATCGGTCGAGCCCAAACCATGGAGTCCGACTCAACCCCCGCACTCCCCGAATCACCGTGCCCGAATTACCCAGACACCACGCCCCGGTCAATTCCACCTCGGCGGTTCCCGAGCTGCAGCTTCTTTGCCGCTCGAGGCTCCCACGACCACGATTTCTGCGGTTTCTTTTCCCTCGCATCTCCGTGCGCCTCCAATCCGGTCCAGGCGGCAAGACCGCCGCCCGGGCCTCTCACATCGGCCGATTTCGGCACCCCGAGCTCTCCGGCGGCCGTGGAACCAGCGACACCGCCCGGTTCGGCGCCCTCAACCTCGGCGCGGCCGGTGCTCGAGCCACTGGGGCGGATCCTGCGCAACCAGCGCTCTCATCCGCCGACGGCCCTTCCCGATCTTGTCGCCGCCCCTTTGCGTCTGGCCGGCCGCCCTGGTTGGGCGAGCCCCCTCCCTCCGCCACGGGCTTCGAGCGGGATGACGAGTGAGTAGATCGACAAGGTGCATCCTTTCCTCCTCCCTATCCCGGTCGAGAACCAGCAGATTTTAAAATTTATGCTCTTTCATCTCTCGTCAAGATCGAGCCATGGCCGCCGGTGCCGCCCTTGACCTTTGCTTCCTCATGCAAGTTTGGATTGAATACGCAACATCCTCGTGCAAGATTGGATTGATTAGGCAACTGGAAGGAGCAATAGTTGTTGTCAAATGTGAAGCTGCGGGTGCTCAAGCTTTTCCGGTTTCGAGTGACTAGCGGGCTACCCGACCAATGGGTTGGAGATCTTTGGCAGGTATCTAGAAAATGATTTTTATGCTTCATATGCTAAATTATCCCCTCGAATTCCCTTTCCGATTTTTTCTTTTTTTCTCTTTCTTTGTTTTGATTTTCCTGTCGTAAGTGGATGTAGCATCCAATAGTGCTAATTTTCCCCAAATCAGATGTGCAGCTATGACACTTAAAGCATGCTTTCATATTTCTAGGTAAATTGTCTAGCATAATCATTGCAAATTGGTGCATCTTCTCTCCGTGTGATTGTTTCATTTAGATGCATTTGTGCCATACAGTCTACACATATTGCAATGATGATTTATTAAATATATATGTCCTTATGGATAATATGTCTATTTGTGAGAAATTGGGTGTATGATGAATAAATGGGTCATGTGGTTTCTCCCTCTGTATGTTCTTATTGCATGTTCTTGCACGCAAGGTGAACTATTATTGAACCCGATATGGAGGTGAACTTGCTCCTCTGATTGTGGGCGGGGTGGCACTACTCTGGTACTACTAGACACTTGCAACAAGGTGCCATCACTTTTTTGTGGTTCTTATGCTTATGTTGTCATGTTTTTTCCCCATGTTGCCACTTTGTATCCAAAGAAGAAATGTATGTTGCATATATGCATTAATAGGGCAGTGTTTTCCTAGTTAATAACATGCATGTGAATCGGAAAAAGAAAAATCAAATATGTAAGCGAGACCTTTCTCATATGCTTGAATGGCAATGCATTTCTTGGCAACTCTAATGGTTCCGATAATTGGAATTAACCTTATTTCATAGTGCCACCATTGATATGCATGCATTTTTCATTGACATTTTACCTTTTGTTCTTCAACAATGTTACCGTTGCCACAACTTCGTTCTTAATCGATATGTCATTATGCTTCTCTAGTTTACTTGTTAATAGACATGCATCCCGATTCGATCCGGTTTTCGGAAGGTATTTGCTTACGCTAGTTTACTTTGTTCTTAATTAATCATGCATAGGTCATGTTTGAGCTTCCATCATGCATGCTTATCATCATGGATATTGTATTTTAAAACATTTTTCTTTCTCTGTTTTTATATGCACCGATAGATATGACATCGATCAGCTGACTAATCACAACTAATCATGATTAGTTGGATGACTTGATATTTGGTACCTTTATTCAAGGCGAGATTGATGTCTAGAGTTTAAGGACCAAAGACGCTCCTTATCTCCATCTTTGATCAACCCATGAACTATCGTATTTGGATTGATTATATGAATTTTCATGAGTTCTAGCTTATGTGTCAATTTGATTTACGCATCACATCACTTTTGCTGGATTCTTTTGTTTGTTATCATGCTCCAGTCTCATATTTCTTTATTCTGTTTGACAAAGATTTAGGAACTATATGGCATCTTCTCATATCTAAGATGACACACATATAAATAAATTGAGGAGACAATTTCGATCATGTCACTGTTTTTGCTGTCATATGTACTTATGAGCTTCTTTGAACTGGTCATAATAATGAATCACACCTAAAGAGATACTCACCTAAGAAACTATCGTGCATTAGATTCCCAGTTATTATTTTTTGGTAGAACAGATATTTTCACATTTGGAAAATTACTAATCAGTGTGGTGTGTCATTATGTGCAATAGTCGATATGCGTTGCCTCTTGTGCTAGTTAGATCAAGTGTCTAGTGAACAAGCATAAAATTGTTTTTCTTAACCACAGGCAGTTGGTGCACGACTACGGTGTGGTGAGGAATACCGACATGAATTTTAATATGCTAGAAATCTGTTTTTTTTAGTTCTTAGATCAGCAATGACTACAAACACAACTTGAAGTCTTTGGCTTGCTTGTCGGTTTAAGCTTCAAATTACGTATATTTTATTGATTTATTAAACTGGTAGAATAGGATACATATCATGTTTTTGGGAGTACGGTGATGCATTTGCTTATGAAATAGTTATCATCAAGTTAATTTCATGACGGGTGGATTTCGTGTCAACGGTTAGAAGAGTCATCCTTTACACCTTTACCATGTTCGTTTCATTGATCATATGTTACTAGAAGATCTATTTTAAGCTGTTTTTTTTTCTAGAAAGATCACTGGTTGTTTCTTGCTTTATTTGCCCTAAAATAGGGGTATTAGCAAGGCATGTGTATTCCTACTCCTGTTGTTATTTTGAATTTTGATTCAGCACATGCGTAATCATACTTTTGTTTGCTTAGCACCTAAGAACAACTTTTATGCTAGCGTTGTCTAATTTTCAATTTGGGTGCGGGGGACTTTCTTTGGAGCATCTTACGTGCCACCTTCTCGTCTAGTTGCTTACACATTTTTATCATGCACACATCCTAGGTAGTTTACTTGCAACTATTTATAAGTCTATTAAAAAATAATGTTGCATTACATCAAGCACAAACCACTAGCGAGTTGTGAGAGATTTTTCCAATAGATTCTACATTTCAATGATTTAGATTAAGTGGAATTTTTACAGTTCGGATTGACTCTTGTTTGTCTTTGGAAGAATATATGCCATTCAATGCGGATAGTGAGATCTTTTTTTAGTTCATCTTCTTTGCTTGCTATTCTCGGCCTCGTTGTACATACCGGTAACTGTCAACTAGACCAGCATGTGCGATAGAGATCCTTGGTTAATTATGGATCCCGCTAACTTCATTTTGTTGCTTCAATTCCTCGTTACGTGTGGCATGTTCTTTCTAACGACATGCTAATTCTTTGGATGTTGCCATGTGAACTTTTGAGTCGATTGATTGCTCATTTCTTGATCCTGTGTTGTTGAAGTGTTCTAGACAATTTGTGAGCCAATTTTTTCTTTTAAGGATCTACACTCTTTGTTACGATGCTATTTTTGTGACCTTAAAATGTATGTATGTGCTATCTGTTATCCTATTCCAACAAACTACAATGTTTCACCGACTTTTTTGGTATGAACCCGATGTTTTGTCAAATGAGCAGAGATCGCCATTCTATTTTTAAAATACTTTTACTCTGAATATTATTGGTTATGCTTCCGCTGGTAAGTTCTATTCCTCGTGTACTCTGTTCATAGTTAGACCTTATGCCGGTTATTGCTCATTGCGGTTAATTCTAAAAATGCTGCACTCATATGAACAGTTCTACTGCTACCTGTTGACTGAATTGGGCTTAGTCCACTCCATGCCAATGTATATTCATGGCTTCCCTCTGTCATGTTTTCTCCATCATGGTGATTGGATCAGGATCTTTTGCTACGCTCATTTCACATTCATGGCTCCATGCTATCTGTCTCAGGTTTCTTTGCTTGCCTATATTTTTTTCTTTTTCCTCTTGATAGCTGTACTTCTCATTTTCCTTTTGCTATGCAAGATATTGAACATGGTAAACAGAGATAGGTTCCTCTCTAGAACGCTGAAAAGCTAGTATTGTTGTGATGTCAACATCCTGTGCTGGTGTTCCTAGTTGCCATGCTATCATTCTTATTTTACCTAATGTTTATATGGTTTTACATAATATTTTAAGCACCTTATTGAAGTGTCTTATTTTGGGACACCGCAGGAGAACCTTCAATGCGTCTTTGCTACCCACTAATTGCGAGGGCAGTGGGGAATACAAGGTAATCCATTCATGGTTGCAATGGGTTGATCTTACTGGTTCTCTATGAACAAATCACTGTCTTAGCTTAATTTTCTAGAAATTGCTTAGGATTGATATTGGTTCTACATATAATAGTACATTGCCTAATTGAAATTTATTCTGTATAGATTGCTACATGCTCCCTTTTGTTTGTCATCAACACTCATGAAGGATAAATAAGAGCCTTTGGCTTCAAATCACATCATGAATTGCTTTTGATATTTGGTCATATTGGAAACAACATCTGCGGTTGAGAGAGAAAATTTTATGGATGACACAAAAGTGATCAGAAGGATATGATGATTGGGTCTGGACTCATTATTTGTCAATTGCATGCCTTTTCTATATCTACTGTAATATGGTTTTGTTTGATTGGGCATAAAAACCAGCTTGAAGTTCACCACATGTCCGCATGCCTTAAAGAAATCCGTGGGCATGTCAATTCTGACCTGAACTTATGTGGTGTCTTTGTTATGGCTACGGCTATCTCAATGGCGTCACTGTCTAATATATATTATATGTTGTTCTCAAAAAAAAATGGTGTCACTGTCCACTAGTTTGCCACAAGGGAGCTGGCCCCAAGCATTTTCTATTGCACCACCAGGTGCTCATGGACCTCAGTGTGCTTAGCTATAAGCATAGAGGTGAGTTTGAGCTAGGTCTGCTTTTCCTATTTAGTAGGAAATTTAGCTTGGCACAGTGGAGCTTGCACTCACGAGCAGTTTGCCTTTTGCTGTATCTATTTTACAAGTTTACTATTAATTTGATGTGCAAGTGTATGCTACTTCATTATGGAAGATTAACAGTTTATATCTGTGATACTTTTGTTGCAAGATCTCTTAACACATATGAAGGCTGAGCTGCAGCATTACCTGAAGAAGATACCCATAAATTTCTTTAACTCTGCCTTGAAGGAGTCTCATTTTAGAAAGTTGTGATCAGTAAGGTCACTTTACAAAGATGTGATTAGCATCTTACGATGTTGCTGCTCATGACAAACATCGTCATGTTGTCGAATAGTACAGAGGAGATATTTGTGTTTTCAATAATGCCTAAATAAATTTATTTGTCTTAAGGTTTGGCGATTCAACATATGTTCCTTTTTATAATATCTTTTTTCACTTTTATTGATCCGCTGCTGATGAAAAGGAAAATATATAGTTTCACTATTCCTTGGCGAAAGAATGAGTAAAAAAAATTAATCACAAAACAAGAAGACTTAAAAAAATATTAAACTATAAGATAAATAGGACACGTAATCCTGTCTTATATTTGCAAAATCCTGTTTGTGTGAAAAACAAAAAAAGTTGCAAACTGTTTGCATGGAAAAATGACAAACCGAGACGCTGAAAAAAAAATGAAAAAAATAGATTGCAAAACTTGCTTCGTGAAAAATGAAAAAAAAAACACGTTCAATGGAGGCGTACGGACAGTTAGAACCGGTGGGATTGGCCAAAGAAAAAAGTAAAAATAATCGACCACAGGACTTGGATCGCCGGGTCTACGGGCGTGTGCAGGGGGCGGCTTGTAGCGGGGGCCTCGGGCGCGTGGGATGGCTTGCCGCACAGGGACTCGGGTAGTGATTAATAATCATCACTACCCTGGGGGAGGATTTAGCGCAGCCCATTTGGTTGTTGTATGCTCTAAATATTGTTTAGAGCCACGGGGTAGCGCCGTGCAGTTCGGGCGTGCAGTCCGTCCCACCCGAACCCGTAAATCTTACTCCCAAGCGTACTCCTAGGCGTATATGGTAGTAATTGTTCCTCCCCTTTGGCTGCATAGTAGTAAAAGTGCTAGCGTTCACTCCTGTCCCCAAATTTGGCCCGCATTCAATGGACAACGGTGGCTATATTACTTTGTTGTTCTTCACGCGGCAGGCTTTGCGGGCTGCAACGCCACAGTGGACCTGCAGTGTGGCGGTCCCTCCCAACCCCATGGCCATACCGGTGGCGGCATCGCTCCCCACATCCCCACTGACGTCGGCGGCGCTCTCTCCATCGCGCACGGTGCGGTGAGCTCCATCCGGAGGAAGCGTGTGGAGGCTCCCTTCGGCGGCGTCCCGGCGTGGCTCTCGTGGCTAGGCGGCGGAGAAGGCCGCGGGCGGCGGAGAGAAGGCCTTCGGGCGCCACGCCGAGGGCGTCCCCACTGCACAGCACGGCTCATCCTACGGCGGTGGTGCCCACTTTCTCGTCAATTCACATTTCACAGGGAGGCAAGCTGAGCATCCATGGTAGGAGGTAAGTCCAGCGGCAGCAGGAAGCTGCGTCGAGGCCACCGTCCTCAAGCACTCCAGGGACGGGGGCGCCTTCACTAGCTATATGGTAATTTTGTCTTCCTGACTGCCGTTATCTTTCTTTCCTCTTATCTTCTCCATCTCTGATGCCTGGCGAGAACGAATCACATCCCGTTCCGTGCAGCGATGCCTACAACAAGGATGTCGGCCCCGTCGTCCTCATCGACATGCTCTACTGCAGCCCTCGACAACACGATCAGGATGACGGTCGAGTCTGCAGCTGTAGCGCTGTGGATGACTCGAGTCTACACGATGGCTTCGGGATCGGGACTCACCGGCTCAGGGCGGCACCGAAAAGCATGGAACAGTGGTGGTTCTTCCTGTCAAGAGGTGGAATCTTCACAGGCTGAGGCACGTCATATGTGGTGTGTGGTGGCATGTTCTCCCCAGTCTGCTTCTCCAGGAATGATGATGCTGCAAATAGGAGATGGGACGGATGGCCGTGGATGCATGTTCGTCCTTGAGGAATTTGGCGTCACTGATTTGTTCTTGATTCAGATTTGCGTTGTTGGATGAATTTGTAATATTAACTTTTTGTGCAATGTTGATTCTTTTTGTAATTACTTCTAATATTTTGTAAATTACTACTAAAATTTTTAGTTCGATTGCTTCAAATATTTTCAGTTTGACATATGCATGTCTATGGTCATGATTTTGTAAGAATTACTACTCAGACAGGTTGACTTAATTAGTTCAAAATTTTCATTTTGGTGTATGAATATTTACGGGAGAAAACGTGTCTCTGTTGTGAATATTATTACTACCATAAACTATTCATCATCTATAGGATTACTCCTATATAATCAAATCATCAGAAGGTTTACTCCTATAGCTAGTACTTTCATTGCGTTCATTCTCCTTTTTGTTTCCATATTAGCAGTAATAATTAGTTTGGATCAATTACTATTTCAAATAAAATTGAAACTGTTCGTCACCAGACAATAAATTCATGCAGACATTTACGGTTACAGACTTCAACCAAGTAGTACTAAGAGAGAGAAAAAATCTTACTACTATACCGGAATGTCGGTAGAAAGAAATAAGTATAGTAGTAATCTTACTACTAATACCAAATCACTGCTGGTTGCCTTAATCTTCGGCATTTAGGTGGTTTATGAGACTCACGTGAATTCACAAAAGAAGAGTAGTAGTGAACCTTACGGTTGGCACATACACATGCAGCCATGCAAGAGCCGAATTTGACTTGGCTCCAGAACTTTTACGGTTGTGGGAGAGAATTGGAAAGAATCTTTACTGTTACGGGATGCGCCTTACTTCTTCAACCAAACTTCTACGGTTGCAAATACGACGATGGTAGTAATACTTACATATGAAGCTGGTTATGGGGGCGAGAACTTTTACGGTTGCGGGTGAACTTAAGAAGAAAACTTACAGTTGCAAGATTAATTGGGAAGAAACTTTTACGTACTGTCGCGGATTGCCAACGGTTACGATTGCGATATGGTAGTAACATTTACTCTTGCGGGGTGAACCTTTTTACTGTCGCGGGACGCTCGCCGGAGCTAGTGCTTGACCGGCCGGCGCTCTAAATAATATTTAGAGCCCGTACAGCAACCAAATAGCGCAGTCCTATATATATATATATATATATATATATATATATATATGTATATATATATAAAACACTCAGGAGTATCTACTCCCGCCTGTAAACGGGTCCATCAACTATCCAATACCATCAGCGAGTCAACGACCACTCATACGCAGGAGGCGGCCACGAGGTTCTCGGTTGCATGCAGTCCTACGCGCATTTGACGGCAAAAGTCATGGATAGGCAGG
Organism: Hyparrhenia diplandra; assembly: GCA_015847255.1. NCBI lineage: Eukaryota > Viridiplantae > Streptophyta > Magnoliopsida > Poales > Poaceae > Hyparrhenia > Hyparrhenia diplandra. The sequence goes on from JADLZK010010001.1 coordinate 371,444, forward strand.
TGTTCTCCCGAAAACTATACGCATTTAAATTTTTTGGTATGTGTCAGTACATATACATACTATTATTTAGTACGTACATATACACACACGTATGTAATCATAGTCTCTCGAAGATAATATTATTTGGAGAACAAAATGCCGAAGTATGTGTACATACACGGTTCATGGGCTGTACCAATGCATACATGTTTTCTTAAGAGAAAGAAGTATGCGAACGTACATATTATATTTTCCTGCAGGGTGTACGTCTGTATACATGGCTAGGGGAAGTATGCGAGCATACATATTATATTGTATATACTGGACTGGGAGTACATAACGATACTTTTTAGCTTCTTTTAAACAAAATGGATACTAAATTCTTTACAGCCGTATATATGCTTTTTTTGTGTGAATAAAGTATGAACGCATACTTTAATAAGAAAATGAGTATATTTGTATACCTGGGAGTATATCCATATACTCATGGCACTATTTTAGTATATCCATGTACTTTGGGAGTATATCCATATACTTGTCCCTTTTTTCATAACAGAAATTGATACAGTATATGTATATACCCGACTGCTGTATATACGTAGTAGTAGTATGGACTAATACTTTCAGTATAATAGTATGAACAAATGCTACATTCATATGATTTTTTTTTTTGACAAGACATACGTATGAATTGATACTACTGAACACCCGTGTAACGGCCTCAGGTTGCCACCTAGCCAAGAAGCCTGGTAGAGCCCAACGTGCAGTCCATGCGTCTGGCCACCGCCGCCGCGCGGCCGTGAAATCGATCTTTTCTTTAATTTGTCCATACACGATTAAAAGAAACCGTGATGGTTATTTTGCTCCACCTAGATACGAAGAAAGAAAATCAAAATAAAATCGATCTAAACGATATACTCACCATTGCTACAACCAGATTAGAAGAAAGAAAATCAAAATGATCGAGGTATACTCACCAACACAGGAGAGAGCAGGGGGATGTGCAGGTGCCGACACTTGAATGGTTTGCATCTGGATTGCGGCGTCGCTCGGCGGAGAGAAGAAAGAGAACAACGCACGCAGCAGGAGCATGCAGCACAGCCTGCGGTCACCTTGCTTCCGTTCCCTTGCAGCTCCGTAGTCCGGCGGCGACGCCCTGCCTCTGCCTCTCTGCCGTGCGACGAACTGGACGAGGGCTAACGAAGCACATATCGTGGGATACGAATGAATTTGAATGGAAGTCAGATCGTACCTATCTCATCTAGCGAGTCCATCGGAGGGATAAAATTTATTTAATGAATAAAAGCTTTTTTCTCGGTGGATGACCGGCGCGGTAGACCGTGTGTATATATATATATATATATATATATATATATGCTTTATCGGGTGTATTAATCTTTTTGACCTGCTAAGAGTACTAGCGCGTGCACGGGAGTACAGGGTTTGGGGGTGTTACTGCTTGGCGCACGTGCACCAGTAGCGTTAGCAACGCACGCGTGCACCAGTAGCGTTAGCAGCGCACGTGCATGGCAATGCAGTGATAATAATAGCAGCGCACACCCACACCACAAGTGACCTGTTTCTCGTGTCTAGCCTTTTCTTGTCAATGGGTCAAGATTTTTTTTTGCGGCCAAACTTTACACTCCAACAATAAAAACTTTGTACTCTTAGATGTAAAACTTTACACTCCAAATTTTGAAACTTTATACTCTAACAATAAAAACTTTGTACTCCAACAATAAAAACTTTATACTTTCGATTTAAAACTTTGTACTTTAGATGTAAATTTTTGTCATCATAAAAATTATCTCAAAACATATCCAACATGGATCTAGTTTTATAGATCTCGTTATAATAAGCGATGGTGCAAACGGAATCGAAAAAACGACGCTTGACGAGAAAGATATTACATTTTAAAGGGAAAGGAAAGAAAAAAAGCGGGACCCATCCGGAATCCCGACGTCCGCGGCGCCCTGCTCCCCTGCGCATGCATGCAAGCCTCCACTCCCGTGTGCAGCGCCCGGCAACGATGGTGGCGCACGTGCGCCGTATAAGATTCGGGTTTGGGGAGGGGGAATAGCGCTCTAGGGTGTAGAAAAAATTTACCCTATATATATATATATATAGGGTAAATTTTTTTTCTACACCCTAGGTGTAGTTACACCCATGTGTATATCTCAAGATTTATGGTATATATGACCGAATGAAGTGCATGTGGATGAAGTATATGATCATACTAGACCATCTATGGTGGTATATACGTGAAGTATGCATTCATACTTTGAGTATATGCATATACTTTTTATATATATACAAAAGTAGTGCCATTTTATGTAATATATTAAAAAAATGGGTTCCATCGAAATTTTTTCGCATAGTAAGATCTAGAGTATCTTAATATGAGTATCTAAACATACTCAAACCAATAAACAAGTATAAACACATACACAATGTGGTTTTTTGAATATAGGTGTAACTACACCTCGGGTGTATAGAAAGTGCACCATATATATATATATATATATATATATATATATATATATATATATATATATATATATATATATATATATATATATATATATATATAATATTATATGATTACTTATATAAATATCAACGTTAATAACAAATAAGTTGGGATGTATATACATTACTCTTTTCTTCCCTGTTTTAAAGTTGCACAATGAACCCCGATGTTCGCAACAATATAATCCACAGAGATTGGTCCCCTGTGGCTTCCGTGGATCCCACTTTAATCGAAAAAAAAGAGTAATTTGTCATATATATCAAGCAATATAGGGAATTGAACTAAGGTAACCATATAGTACTTACTGGGAATAGGTGTACTCCCAGTTGCGGTTTGCAGATGGGTCATATTGTTTTTATGAATCATTTCGGCCCAAATCCTGCCAAATAAAAATAAAAATACTTAGACCATTAATTATAACATATGCAGAGAGACTGAAATATTGTGTATATATATAATTATCGAAGAGACCGCAATTACCCCCGGATTATATCGATCATATCTTGGTACTTTTCTTGCTCCCATCTCGTGAGTCAAAGGCGTGATAAAAAATTTTTTGTGCTCGATGTACATCAATATCCAAATTGGCCACTATATGTACGCATACACAGGCATGTATATATTTAAAAACGGTATTGCTAGAAAGAAGAGTAATTATTAAGCAAGGATCGTCGATGTTATGAACACTCACCCGAAGTTGTAGGGGAACATTATTACTCTCTTGTTAAAGGTGCATCTCGAGGAAAATCTTGATATTGTCCTCTGTCTCCTCTTTCAAACTTTTTTTAATTTTTTGGGTTATTGTATATGATATTTAGATCAATGAATCCAATATCAATACGACGGCGATTACGCACTCTCGAATCAGAAATATATAGAGAGTGAGGATTATATTAGACACATACACATGTACGCACATAGTGACTTATTAATGAAAAAAGTAACTTATAGACAATAGCAGCTTATGATAGTTTTGTCGAGGGAGTCTTGGTGGAATAGTTGGTGCAATTAAATAAATTCAACGAACATGACGTCATTGTTGACGGTAACCAATCTACTTGAGATAAAATGTCGTCAACATACACAAAAAACAACCTAGAAATAGGATTTATATTCTAACAAATTCCATAGTTTTGTTGTTTATTTGGTTTTGCAGGTACAACACAGGAAATATGCACTTTGGGCCAAAAATATTGTTGGGGAGGGCGACCCTCGCCACCTCCGGCAGCCCCGCAGGCCTCACTACGGGGGGCCAAGATCGAGAAACAATTCTCCCTTAACAAGTATTGTATGAAGTCCTGCAGGTCCGGAGAGCGGAGGCCCCTCCGCGAAGAGTGTAGATAGCAAAGCTCCGCCCTTCACCGGTGCGTCTGGCCTTCGGAGCCGCCGCTTCAAGATCGGGCACGAGGGCGGACCCCAAGGTAGCAAGGAGAGGCCAGCCGAAGGGGACCCTCCGCGTCAGCCCCCTCGGCGCGGCGGGCCGGTCGGCGGCCAAGACAGGGAAAACCCTACGCCCCAAGGGGGGAGTGAGTCGAGGGTGTTTTCCCCATACTAGCCCCATGCGAATAGTTCTTGGCTTACCCCCGTGAGGGCCCACTTGTAAGCGTGTGTTCCCCCACCTACCATGTACCAAATTGTAAATCAGCCCTTCTCGACCCTTTTGTATTCCTATAAATACCGGGTGCGGGCTCAAGGAAAGGGATCGGTTGTTGGCCAGTTTAAGTGTCATTTACTCTCTTTTTCCCGCTCACTCCGCCCCACGTAAAGTGCTTGATTACTTCCGGAGGCCCGGACGCCCTCCAGGACGACCCGCCCCTCGGCAACACCACTGAGGCCGAGTCGCTCGGAGGCCGCCTCGCGCCACGCCCGCTATTTCGTTTTACCTGCGGGAAGCCCTCGCCCCCTCCCGCCTCCTCCGGAGCGAAGGCCAAGGGGGCAGGATCGATCCCCACAAATATAAAGAAAATAAATAATAAAAACAATACTTGAAAATAGCCCGGAGGTGAAACATGGCAACCCAAACCAACTTACCTCGAATGGGCCAAAATCCGATGCAACCACCACCGGGCCAAGCCCAAGATGACACAACATGCCCACCGCCAAAGCCCAAAGACCGGGCGCCCACGGCCCCCTGCACGAAGGCCGGGCCGAGCCGTAGCGCCAAGAGTCCGGACGGCCGGGCCCGGCTTTGGTCAGCGGTAACTTTAATGCGTAGAACGTCGGTGGGCGTGGTGGCCAGGTGTTCGTGCACCGTGAAACCGCCTATTCCCGGTCGGTTTGGCCATAATGGAGGGAGGAGGCACTTTTCCAAAGACCCTCCTACTCTCAAGCTATAAAAGGAGGCCCTCTACCTCTTCTCTAACAACAAGAAATACAAGGAGAATCAAGAACAAAGTGAGCAAGAGAGTAGAGAGTCTTCTTCTTCTACTTCTTCCAATTCTAGAGAGTGAGACAGGGAAAAGCTAGAAGGAAGTTGGTCCTTCTACCCGGGAGTTGTTGGTTTGCCTTCCGGTGTCCCGCGGTTCCTAGGAAGTCGGAGTGGGGCTTGTCGGCACCCGCTTTGCTTGTACCTCTACAAACTACTTACACTTTGGTAAGCAAGCTTGTGTTAATCTTTTCGGTTTATTATTCTTGAGCATATTATCTTAGCTGTTATAAACTTGCGGGGTGATAGTCCCGTCTTTTCGGGCGGTAGTTTTGGTGGAGGAACCTCTTGACGAGGGAAACTGGCCAACATCAAGAGTCAGAAAACGGTAGTGCAAACGTGGTGTTTGGACTAGCGGTTACCTATCTTTTGGCGATGCACTCCACGGTTGTGGGGGTAGGTGGCTGGGCAGAGACAGCCTTGTCCATCCCTTGAAATCCCCCCACGTGAAGGGTGTGTTGTAGTGCTAATTGCCGGTTTCTGCCTAGTTAGGGCGAGTGCCGGTGCCCGAAGTAAGGAGATAACAGCCGAGTGATCTCGCGCACGAGAATTTGAGCCCATAAAGACACCTCACCACTCTTAGAAATTAACCTTGTCTAGGGTAGACTCTATCCGAGAAAGCCCTCTACGTAAGCCATCCCCTGTGGAAATATACGATACCCGAATACCACTTAGGGTAAAGTGCTACAACGGTCTTTTCGTGTGCTTGCGGACTTTTTTCGCTTTCACTAAGAGACACCAATAAGCATTTCCGGCGCCGTTGTCGGGACGGTTGTCATAGTTGTATTTCGGACCTACTACAAAAACTTGTTAATCTGTGACACTCAATCCGTGGCGATGCTCGAAAACCGTCATAGATAACCGTCCACAGAGGCGCATTCAGAAGCGGTTATGCGTGAGTTTTCCAGAATCATCACGGATTGAGCGTCATAGATTATCAAGTTTTTGTAAGTCGACCCTTGTGCCCCTGTAGTCTCCAAAGAAAAACAAAAACAAAAACTTTTATTTTCTTTTTACCAATGGAGCAATCTACCCTACAAACCCTTTCCGCTCCTAAGGGTGAGCTCTTAGAACCATGCCAATCTTCAAAGCCAATCACAGCTTCAAGTTATGAGCTCCACCCTGGCTTTATAGCCATGGTTCAGGCCCAAGCCTTTTCAGGCTTGGAATATGAAAACCCATACCATCACCTAAGGGAGTTTGAGCAGCTCTGTGCATGCCTGACAATTGCGGGCATGACACACGAAACGTTGCGATGGAAACTGTTCCCGTTCTCTCTCACTGAGAGAGCGAGACATTGGTTCGCCCAAAATGTGGGGTTGGTAAATGGAGAATGGGAAGAATTCCAGAATAGATTCTGTATCGCGTTCTATACTTTATCCCGAATCGCAGCCCTGCGACAAGAGGTACTCAACTTCCGACAAATAGAGGGTGAAACCATAGGTGCAGCCTGGGACCGTTTTACCACTCTTACCAAGTCCGGCCCAGATCTGTCCATACCAAACCATGTGCTTTTACAACATTTCTGGCTAGGATTGGATGAAGGATGCGCCCTCTTGCTACACAACCGCCGAAGGGTCATTTTCACATAGAACCCCAGCGGAAGGAGAAGCTCTCTTCAACCATATTCTTGCGAATACTCCCCGCTAGAACCCATCCGAGTAGAACCCAAGCAGATCCAAGAGGAAGTCTCTTCAGCCAATGCCGAACTTGTTACACCTTTAGAGAGACCCTCGCTTTCGAACCGTAACCCAAGCAAGAGGAATCGCATGTGTAGATCTCCCATTTTTCGAGGCCGATCTTACGAGGAAGAATCGGTAAAGCCTCGAATTACGAATCTTTGGAAGAAACCACCGCCCCCAATGGGTCCTAAGGAACCCCTATTTCGCTATCATGAGCATAGAGTGGTTACAAGAGAAGGAAAATTCATCCGAAGAAATTGGATTAATAATCCCTCTACACCTCTCCGTTGTAGATATGAAGGGGATATAGTGGAAGTCATGTATAACTCTGCCATGGGCATAAATATTATGTCCAAATCCTTTGCGCAATCCTGTGCAAGGGAGACTTATAGAACCCATGCAGCATGCGGACTTTACGCATAGCACCTCGAACCACACTAGAGTGCCGTGAGATTATACATGACCAAATTCTTACGCATTAGGATGTCAAACTTTCTTTGGATTTTCATATTTTTGATGTCCAAGATTTTGACATTCTAATCGGGCATCCCTTGGAAAAGATTCTTGATCTACCAAAATCAGTTGGGGAGAAAATCATTTTTGATTCCAGTCACACGAGCTAAAAACTCAGTGATGGACTCTCTCCACTATCATGACACGCCCGAGGAGGTCATGGGAGTCATGCTCTATGATAACCCCGAGACAAACCTAGAACACGATGCCCAATTCTTCATAGAAGAAGAGGACAACTTCGGGAAATCATAGAACATCCTCAAGAGGAAGAGTCGACTCCTGTTGAGCTTAAACCCCACCCCTCGGCCTACGCTATGTCTTCGTAAATGGTGACATACAAACTCCGATTATCATTAGTGATAAACTTAGTATTTGTTGACGTTTCTTAACGCACCACGATAAATCGCAAGCGCACGGAATTGTCATTGTAGCTTTCACCCGGAAGTATTCAGGTATCGTATTTTCCACGAGGGAACGGTTGCGCTCTAATCTTTGAGCGGGGCTACCCTAGGATAACTTATGGATAGTGAGGTATCTTTAATGGCTTAGGTTTCGTGAGGGGATTTCTAAAGTCTGTTAAGAAGTTGCTTCGGGCACCGCCCACGCTCAAAGAACAATTGTCCAGGCAATTAGCTCCCACGACGCAGCGAGCGTGGGGGGGGACGGACAAGGCTTGTCACGCGACCAAGCCGCCTACCCCCTCAACCGTGGGATGCCCGCAAAAGGTAGGAGAACGCTAGCCCAAACACCACGTTTGCACTACCATCCACAACTCTTGGGTCGATCGAGGTTCCCGGTCAAAGAGTTCCTTCTCCAAGAGTTACGACCAAGGTACGACTACCAATCCCGCAAATCTATAACAAAGCTAAGAAAATATACTTGAAGAACAATAAGCCAAAAAGATAATCACAAGCTTTTCTTACCAAAGTGTAAGTAGCTTGCAGAGGTACATGTTTAAGATGGTACCGACAAGTCCCGCACTGGTCCTCCTAGGAACCGCGGAACACCGAGGGGCTTATCCGGCAGAACTCCGTAGAGAGAGAACCAAGATCTCTCTAGCCTTTCCTCTCTCACTCTCCATTAGAAATTAGAGGGGGAAGAAGAAGAAGAAGAAGAAAAAGAAGAAGAAGAATAGAACTCTCCCCTCTCTATTACATTGTGGCTCCTCCTTGTGTTGTATGGAATTGATCTATTTGATCTCTATTGAATGAGGGGAGAGGGCCTCCTTTTTATAGGTAGAGGAGAGGGGGCTCTTTGGAAAATTCTTCTCCCCACATGGAAAGAGCCAAAACCGTCATTGGACACCTTCCTTCTTTTGCGCGAAACCGACTAGCGACGCGTCGGTTTCACCGGTTTTGAAGGTAACAAACCGCCTCACCGGCCGGGCGCTGAACCGCTCGGCCAGTGCGGCCGCACCAAGGGGTGTGCGCGCACCATGCAGGCCGGTTCGCCCGGCTTTGGTGAGGTGTCGAATTCGTCCCGAAAAGTTGTAGGGTGGACCGCGCCCCGCCTGGTTTTGACGTTTTCCTGCGATTCTTGTTTGGGCTTGCCATTTGCTCCTTTGGGCCTTTTTCTATTTATTGATTTTATTTCTTTTTCTTTGTCTTTTTGGCCCAAAGTGATCATCCATGAGTTTGTACCCGCAAGTCCAAATAAACACCAAAACTTTGGAATACGTTAGTTAAAAATCCTATTTCTAGGTTGTTTTGGTGTTGTGTTGATCGTGATAATTAGTCGTTGGTTACCGTCAACAAACTCCCCACACTTAGCCCTTTACTCGTCCTCGAAAGTGAAGGCACAGTGGACTAAACTGGTTCAATCTCCAAGATGTAGACACGCATACAAGTTATTCCGGCCTCACCGCCTTGTGAGCATTCAAGAGTGGCTACCATGTTTTCTTGGACGATTGAACAATGGAACGGTCATGAAATCGTATCTCCCTTGCTACTACTCATGTGCAAAGACTTGGTTGATTATTATTATTATTATTATTATTTTTTAAGATAAAGTAGCAATGCTCCATGGTTGATTCTCACATAGTCACCGATTTGTGTTTCCTTACCAAAGCACTCTTCACTCTCACTCATCCTATCTTTTGCAGGGGTTTTGTGGATCTTTGGAGTGGAGTGTTGCATACGCATTACCTCTGTATGTTTTGTCGGGTCAAGCTCGGATCGTTGGAAAGAGGAGCCATACTCCTAGATCGAAATGTGCATAGTGTATGGAAAATATTTTTTGGTATTTTTGTGGTTACTCCTTGACTCATGATCTCCCTTTTTTTTTTTATGCTTTTGGAGAGATACGGGCTACTTTTCCATTCGTATTTTTTTTTTTTTTTTTTTTTTTTTTTTTTTTTTTGGAGATGTGGGCTCTACTCGCCCCTCGGACACGTGTCCATTTTTCATCTCTTATTCTTTTTTTTTCTCGCAGCCTGTATCCTTCTCTCTGCATTTTTCTTGATAACTTAGGAGATGATCATGGTATAATGAATGGAGTATTTATTTGGTGGATGGTAGGGGTGCATGTTGTGCGCAATTCTCATTGTGAGAATCAGCGTGTATATGTGGGTGTACGTGTTTTCCGATCTTGGGGGTATGAACCTCTCTCAACGCAGATCAACGGAGCCTGACAAAACTCAATACAGCAGGAAGTAGCTATAGTGGATATTCATGTTGTTATTCAGGCTTTGGTAGGATTTGGCTAAGTCAAACCATGAGCATGCTTTATTTTAATTTTCGAAGATAAAACCAAGTCTCATTGCATAAGAGAGCAAGTGTCAAGTCATTCTACCATATCTCAAAGCTCAATTGTTTAGATGAACATGGGGTCCCTAATAGGTAGTTGCTCATCAAAGTATGGTTTTTGGCGAGGAATAAAGAGTATGCATGCCATTTCTCAATTGGTAGACTAGAGATGGAGTTTTCGTGAAGTTTTGTCTTTTTGATTTGTTCAATTTTAAACCTCAAAACTTTATGGAGAATGTGAGAGGGAGTAACACAAACCACCGTTTGAAGAGGAAGGAGTTAATGGTAGTTGTTCGTCTTGTCCTTCTCTATCGTGAATTGCTCGGTGTTCGTGCATTTGTGCTGGGGAGATCTCGGGTAGGTGTGCTTGTATGCTTGAGAGATCTCCCCCACACTTATTCTTGTACCTGTTTTATTTTGAAACAAACAAAACAAAAACAACAACATGGCTCTATCGGCAAGAATACCGTGGAGCCTTTATTATGAGAACTTTATTTTATTTTATTTTAATTTATTTTTATTTATTCACCTCATCATTACTCCAGCTAACATAATGAAACAATGAATAACATAGCCTTTATTTATCTCCAAAATAAGATACTCCCAAAGATCATGACAAAGAAACCTCTAAGTTCATTAACCAAGATCCAACACCATGTCGAATTTTGATTAAAGGAGATCTTTTTAACCTAAGCACCATGCTCAATTTAAAAAGATCTATGGATGCATTACGCGTGTAAATGTACCCAAACCCAAAGTATATGTCATAACAAAGGGAAGCATGAAATTGTATGTTCAGAACTATGGAGACAAATATGAGTAAGAGTGTTTGGTGAACATTTATTTCCCTTGCATACTGGATATACTTACCGAGCGGCATCTACGGATGAAGCATCGAAGCCATTCTTTGCGGTTTATGTGATGGCCCGCCAGTGCACCTCAAGGTTCGGCCACACACACACACATGTGCTCGGGCCATGGGTCTTGATGGTAGCAACAAAGGATGAGAGACAAACCCTTCTTGCTTGTGGAAGCAATGATGGGTGGAGTCAGCAAACACTTTGATATGTATCTTGACCATGCAGGGGCCAACTCGCTCCTCTCTCTTATTATTATTATTATTTTTTTTTCAACAACACTTTTTTTTCACTTTTTTTTTTTCTTTTTTTTTTTTCTCTCTTCTTCTCCCCTTTTTTTTATTTCTCTTTTTTTTTTTTTTCTCCATCTCTATTTTTTTTTTTTTTTTTTTAGCACGTATTTGACATCATATTTTATTCACCCCCTTTTTTTTTTTTTTTTATGGTCCCTTGATGGATGGAACTTAGGATTGTCACCATCTTCCCCACACTTAGACTTTTGTGAAAAAAGTCAAGTGTGCAAGGTCCGGTCTCCTCTTGAGCATGTTCCATCACCCATGGACATCGTAGCTTTTTTTTTTTATGATAGCCCTCATGTTCTCTCAAGCGCCGCATGCCTCTTTGTTCTTCTCAATCGATCTCCACCCGAAATGGTTAGCGACAAGAATACCCGAAGGTGCATACTAACTTGATAACATGTTCTTTCTTTTATTAATAAGAAGAGAGAAAGACTTTTTGCGCCTTTTCTAATTTTTTTATGATAGTCCGGGGTATCTCCGGGCAAAGCTTTCATTATGGTCGTAAGCTTGACCGGGGAGAACATCCTGCCCGGTGATGGTGGTGAAGTTCCCAGCCACCACTAAGAATTTAGCATTACGCTCAAGCCGCAAGGTTAGCGTTATCATGCTACTACGAGGCTTGCAACCATTCTTAAAAGGTTTACAAAGAGAACCACGATGTGGTTGTAATTTTCGTCGAAGCACTCGGCTAGAAGCAAATCAAACTCAAGAAGACCCAAAGGTGAGCATGTAGGAAGTCTCAATTAACAACTTGTTATGCTCGAAAACAGATTTCCACTTGGTCTCAAGAGTTGTCGCCGTGCATGTTCATGGCACATGAGGGTTTATCCTCAAAAGATGTGACATGAAGGACTAACATTTGAATCTTGACCATTGTCAAGAACAATGTTTTATCGGCCGTAGGGACATGACTTGTGTTCGTGTGAGGGCGATTGGTGATTCGTTTCACTAAGATGTGTTAACAACTTGGGTGAAGCGAATAGAGTTATAAACTTCGCCTCCTCGAACAGATTTTGGTTGGGAAGATGCTTCACCTATGGGATGTCTAGGTGTAAGAGGCGGAAACATTCTTTCCCAACTTCTCATCATGGCTCCCCTCTATAGGTCTTTCGTAAATTTTTTTTTTTTTAGAGGGTAGCCTATGAGAAGATTGAAGTCAAGGATGAGAGAGATATGGAAGTCTAAGTGCACCTCGGTTTACGAGGTTTTGTCATCATCCTTGAATTCAATTGCGAACTCCGAAGGATCTAAGCATTCCTTCCTTCGGTGTTCATGGTTGGAGAGGGCTCAAATCCGGTTCCAATGGCGGTACGAGGAATGGCTCGACCGATGAGGGCTCCTCAATGCTTGACATGCCCTTAATATGGAGGGGAATAGGTTCTACAATGGGAGAAGCAAGCTTCTCTAGGATGTGTTCAAGGGTTTTCGTATGTTCCGTTGTAGGTTTTACGAAGAAACGACCCTCCAATGGTCACGTCAAGGCATAGGGCAGCATCAATGTCAATACCCGAACAAAAGATATGCAGAAGCACACTATCGGGTAATGACAAGTCTAGGCCAACATGTATAAACATTATAAATCTGGCCTAGGCTGCACCTATGGACTCCTTCTCATCCTACTTGAGATCGAGGATTGTCCTTGGTAGGCATTGATGGGGAAGAATGCTAGACAAAAATTGTCTTTGAGTTCTTCTCAGTCCCCATTCAAATTTCCTACGACAATAGTGTACTATTGTTTTGCTTTCCCTATGAGGGGAGAGAAACAAATTCCACATGTGAATTTCTTGGATCATGCTAGGAATGCCGAGGCATGATCATAATTCCTCGAAATCTCGTAGGTGGCAACATAGATTTTTAAAATGGTCACCGTGAGATGGAGTGCCCGAACTAAAAGTTTCTTTTTTTTTTTTTAACTAGGGTGAGTTCATAGCCGGATAAAAATTTTGGTTTTGAAAAAGATTGTGGCTCTTGTGAACCCCCAATGAAGCGTAAGGTTTTTTGAAATGGATTTGGCTTCATTTTGAAAACAAAAATAAATAACTATTTTTGTTTTTTTTTTTTGGATACAACACACGGGTGCTCTAGGCCCGAGAGAATTACGACAACCATTCCCCGGCAACGGCGCTTTAAAGCTTGTTGACGTTTCTTAACACACACAGATAAATCCGCAAGCGCACGGAATTGTCATTGTAGCTTTCACCCGAAGTATTCGTGGTATCGTATTTTCCACGTGGGAACGGTTGGCGCTCTAATCTTTGAGCAGGGCTACCCTAGGATAACTTATGGATAGTGAGGTATCTTTAATGGCTTAGGTTTTGGCAGGGATTTCTAAAGTCTCGTTAAGAAGTTGCTTCGGGCACCGCCCACGCTCGAAAAGAACAGTTGTCCGGCAATTAGCTCTACGACGCAGCAAAATCGAACGTGGGGGATTTCAAGGGACGGACAAGGCTTGTCACGACCAAAGCCGCCTACCCCTCAACCGTGGGATGCACCGCAAAGGTAGGAGAACGCTAGCCCAAACACCACGTTTGCACTACCATCCACAACTCTTGGGTCGATCGAGGTTCCCCTGGTCAAAGAGTTCCTTCTCCAAGAGTTACGACCGAAGGTACGACTACCAATCCCGCAAGTCTATAACAGCTAAGAAAATATACTTGAAGAACAATAAGCCAAAAGATAATCACAAGATTTTCTTACCAAAGTGTAAGTAGCTTGTAGAGGTACAAGCGAAGTGGCACCGACAAGTCCCGCACTGTCCTCCTAGGAACCGCTGAACACCGAGGGGCGATCCTAAGACTCGTAGAGAGAACCAAGATCTCTCTAGCCTTCTCTCACTCTCCATTAGAAATTAGAGGGGGAAGAAGAAGAAGAAGAAGAAAAAGAAGAAGAAGAATAGAACTCTCCCTCTCTATTACATTGTGGCTCCTCCTTGTGTTGTATGGAATTGATCTATTTGATCTCGTTGAATGAGGGGAGAGGGCCTCCTTTTTTATAGGTAGAGGAGAGGGGGCTCTTTGGAAAATTCTTCTCCCCACATGGAAAGAGCCAAAACCGTCATTGGACACCTTCCTTCTTTGCGCAAACCGACTAGCGACGCCGGTTTCACCGGGTTTTGGAAGGTAACAAACCGCCTCACCGAAGCCGGGCGCGAACCGCCTCGCCCTTGGTGCGGGCACCAAGGGGTGCAAGGCGCACCCCCGTCGGGCCGGTTCGGCCCGGCTTTGTGAGGTGTAAATCATCGTCCCGAAAGTTGTAGGGTGGACTGCGCCCGGCCTGGTTTTGACGCGTTTTCCCTGCGATTCTTGTTTGGGCTTGCCATTTGCTCCTTTGGGCCTTTTTCTATTTATTGATTTTATTTCTTTTTCTTTGTCTTTTTGGCCCAAAGTGATCATCCATGAGTTTGTACCTGCAAGTCCAAATAAACACCAAAACTTTGGAATACGTTAGTTAAAAATCCTATTTCTAGGTTGTTTGGTGTTGTGTTGACGGTATTAATTAGTCGTTGGTTACCGCCAACAATTGACCGTGAGACATCCCAACTCATAGCCGTCTTAGAGAAACATAGACCGGTCTTTGGGTATTCTTTTGCAAGACCTAAAAGGGGTAAGCCCAACACTCGCACACATCGCATTCCTATTGACCCCGATAGTACCCATCACGTGAACCCCAAAGAAGGCTCAATAATGCGATGCGTGAAGTCGCGGAAGAAGGAAGTTCTCAAGCTTCTTCTCGCCGGGATAATTTCTCCCGTACCACATAGCAATTGGGTTAGCCCGGTCCAAGTGGTCCCTAAAAAAGGGAGGAATGACAAAGTCATTGAGAACTCAAAGAATGAACTCATTCCACAAAGGCAAGTCACTGTGGTGGAGAATGTGCATCGATTATAGAAAACTAAACAAGGCAACTAAGAAAGATCACTTCCGCTTCCATTCATTGACTAAATGTTGGAACAGTTAGCTTAAACACTTCTTTTTGTTTTCTTGGCGGGTATTCGGCTATCACCGGATCCCGATCCACCCTAATGACCAAAAAGCAAGACCACTTTCACATGCCCATATGGAACCTATGCCTACCATAGAATGTCGTTTAGGCTGTGTAATGCACCTTTTCGGCGGTGTATGATGTCTATTTTCTCGACATGATCAAAAGAAATCATGAAAGTCTTCATGGACGATTTCTTCGTCTATGGTAAGACTTTCAATAGCTGTCTGAAGAATTTAGACAAGGTCTTGCAGTGATGCCAAGAAAAGGACCTAGTGCTTAATTGGGAAAAATGCCACATGGTACGAGAAGGCATTGTTCTTGGACACCTAGTGTCTAAGAGGGGATTGAGGTAGACAAAGCTAAGATAGACGTTATCAAAAAAAACTACCCCTCTGAATGTCAAGGGAATCCACAGTTTTCCTAGGTCATGCGGGGTTCTATAGAAGATTCATCAAGGATTTTTCTCAGATCTCTAGACCCCTCACGAACCTGTTAGCTAAGGATGCTCCCTTTGACTTCACAGATGAGTGCATGCACGCTTTCAAAACTCTTAAGAAAGCACTCATCTCGCTCCAATCATCCAACCCCAGTTGATTGGTCGTTTGCCATTTGAAATCATGTGCGATGCTAGCGACTATGTCGTTGGTGCGGTCTTAGGCCAAACCAAAGACAAGAAGCAAAGACGTTAATCGCATATGCTAGCAAGACTCTAACAGAGCCTAGTTGAACTACGCTACCACGTAAAAGAGCTCCTCGCAAAGAGTTAAGAAGATACGCACCAAGGGAAGAAGGGATGCAAATAATAGAAAACATCATGCATCACCCTATGTCGGCCCACCTCGCAGTATTCCGCACTCAAGCGAAAAATCTAGCAGTGTGGGTTCTTCTCGGGCCGACAATGTACGCCGACACAAAAAGAATTCATCAAAAGACGCTACAGATGCCAAAAGACGAGGCAATATCACATTTCTGCGATGCAATGCCCCTACACTACAACCTTCAAATAGAAATATTTAATGTGTGGGGCATTGACTTCATGGGACCATTCCCCAAGTCCCATGATTGCGTAGTACATCCCGGTGGCAAGGGATTATGTGTCGGTGGGTAGAAGCACCGCCATGTAGAGCTATCGACGCAAAAACATGCTCGCAAGATGATGTTCCATGAAGTGATCTTTCTCCGTTTCGAACACCACGCATGGTGATAAGTGACGGAGGATCTCACTCGTGGACAAGTCATTCGTGAGCATTCCTAAAAGAGCTTGGCGCCAAGCACAACATTGCTACCCCCTATCATCCGCAAAACCAAGGCAAGCCGAGACTTCAAACAAACGATTAAAAGCATCCTACAAAAAACGGTCAACGAGATGGGGAAAGGTCGGAAAAACAAGCTACCCGATGCTCTTCGGGCATATCGGACAAAGATATAAAAGCCCCCATCGGCATGTCACCCTATCAATTGGTATATGGCAAAACCGCCACTTACCGCTTGAGCTAGAACATCGAGCACACCGGGCCATTAAGAAGTGGAACATGGACGCCGACTTCGGCTGAAGGAACCATCGTAAAACAAATTTCGAACTCAAAGAATGGCGAGAAAAGGCGTACCACAATGGAAAGCTCTACCTACAAAGAGCGCACAAAAGATGGCACAAAAAGGTGGTAGTTCTTGGTGGAGGAACCTCTTGATAGGGGAACCGGCCAACATCAAGAGTTGTAAACGGTAGTGCAAACGTGGTGTTTGGACTAGCGGTTACCTATCTTTTGCGGTGCACTCCATGGTTGTGGGGGTAGGCGGTTGGGTAGTGATAGCCTTGTCCATCCCTTGAAATCCCCCCACTTGAAGGGTGTGTTGTAGTGCTAATTGCCGGTTTCTACCCAGTTAGGGTGATGTCGGTGCCCGAAGTAAGGAGATAATAGCCGAGTGATCCCTGCCTGAGAATTTGAGCCCATAAAGACACCTCACCACTCTTAGAAATTAACCTTGCCTAGGGTAGACTCTATCCAGAAAGCCCTTTACGTAAGCCGTCCTTGTGAAATATACGATACCCTGAATACCACCGGGTGAAGTGCTACAACGGTCTTTCCGTGCGCTTGCAGACTTTTCTGCTTTCGCTAAGAAACACCAACAGTCATCGCCCCTTCCCCATTGGTCTCTAATTCTGACATTAAGTCCTATCTCTCCCCGACCACATGCCTCGAGGTACGAGTTGTTTAGCGCGTACATTTGAGTACCCGTGGCATCATATTTGTCGATTCCATAGACTCGGCCGTACTCATATTTCTTCCATTTGTCAACTACCGACGTAGTTTGAAAGACTACTTTGCTCATGTCCATACCCGCTGGAAGCATAGTAATAAAAAAAGCTCATCAAAATTAACTGCTTCCACCAAGATGAAAGTTTACATACTCCATGTTTGAACCATATTCATTAGTAACTAGTGGGGAGTGGTCGCGATGATGTTTCTCTGAGTTGTGGAACACTTTTACTCTTCTTTGCTTTCCTCTTGGGGTCAACTTCCTTGTGTAGACTACGGTCAAATTCGATAGTGGCGCGGGCTTACGAGCCTCCCTCAACTTGTAGTCCTCGGCGGGTCACCTTTTTGTCTTAGTCGCCTTGGAGGTAAGTAGAAGTATGGCTTGGCAAAGCATCCTCCACCGCCTTCGCGCGGGGTCCATTCTTGTGAAGAATTTCCCCGACTGTTTCTTTAACCGAATCATCTAATTCCTCCTTACTCATTTCACCCTAGCAACTTTTTTGGGAATGGGCCTTGGTTTATTCGTCAAGGCTTTCTTGACCATCTTCGCCACCCGGGGCCGATGACTTGTTTGTTTGTGGGGCGGTTCTCTTCGTGTTAGTTGCCTTTGTCATGGGAGGAGGTGTTGGAGGCCTTCTTTGAGGCGGTGATGGCGCCTTTGCCTGAGAGGAGGCGGCCGGTGCTGGTGGCGGCCCTGGAGGCGGTGGTAGTGGCGGTGGCGACTGCCTTGGAGATGCTCGGGATGCCGTCGTGTCTTGTACCCAATCGTAACCATCGCCTAGAGAAGTATGATCGCCCTGGGAAGCCGAGCTTTGGACTAGGTTGGGGTAATTCAGAGGCAAAGCCAGCATCGGCATCCCAGAATAACAATGTAGCATTTCGCCATGCAATGAATGTCTTCTCTACTTCTCCTAGTTTCGCCTCCCCTTCACCTCCGTGAATGTCAAGAGGCACATCATTGTAACCTTTGGTAACTTTATCCACCGAGACGGCAAAGCATATCCGGGTGGTATTATCGCTACCGGATTCTTGGTGTCTTGGTACGGCCGATAGGACCCACAACACCAATAGCCACCTTCACCGTATTGCCATCCTCCTTTGGAATGTGCAGCTCACATGGTGTAAGATGCTTAGTGATGTCATCCACAGGGAAGCGTAGCTCCGTGTCATCTAGACTTGGTAGCGGTGTGGAAGCACAACTGCTTCTCACTTGATCTGAGTGGCTACCCGGATCCGGTGTAATAGTAAGCCCCATGGAACTCAATTGTATCCGCACTTGCCTTTTGATTTCTTCTTGCATTGTCACTTGCAATTCTTCTTTTTTGCTTTTTGTGACTCAATAACATATTGTCGTAACATGTGGATGTGCTGCGCCTCAAGTTCCTTCCTTCTCTTGTGGCTTCTATAGGTACCTATGTCCTCGGGGAAACCAATCTTCCACGGAATGTTCCCTTTGCCTCTTGTTCGGCCCGGTGTGCTCAGCGGTCCCAATGGCATATGACGTTCATCTCTCTCTCTTTCTCGTCGGGCCTGAACACTCCACTAGCTTTGGCTTCAAGAATACAAAGCAATCTTTTCGTTGCTTGCTCGAGTTTTTTGCCATGAATTACCTTCCGGTCTCTGGGCACAATCGTCCCCCATGACCTAAAAGCCACCGCTAGTGCATTCAAAGCCGCTTGTGTGTTTCTTGTGTGATCCCCCCCCGAGAAGGTGCGCTTCCATTTTTGCCACTTGGGAATGGAACTCACGTAGCCACCGCACCCCATGTGATGGTGGTACTCCTTTTCTAGCATTCACTTGGTTCTTTCTCAACCTTTCCTGAGCCTCTTCTGATGTCTTGTACTGCACAAATTCCTCCCAAAAGGGCCTCTGCTTCGCAATCAAAGCTTGAACAAACCAATTTGGAGTCTTGTTCCTCTTGATGTATGTATTGTCTGAGATACTTCTTCCAGTCATGAATTGGGTGGCCATCTTCTTCATACTCGGTGCCCTAACTTTATCCACCAACTTATCATGGTTGATGACTTCGCGATCAATCATCATTTCAAAACGTGAACATACGAACAATGTCATCCCAAATTAATCGCTTGTCAACATCGAGACGTAACTAATATGAGGAGCTTGTCCATTACAAAAGGTACCCACAAGTGGTACTTATATTTCGTGCATGTTCTCCTAATGGTTCCCCTGTATCCACGTTGAATTCTGGGATGACATAGCAGCCTTCCAACGACTTTATGGGGCCTCGACTAGTCTTACTCTTGCCGCTTGTTGTCGTCGATCGAGAGAGGGTCTGTGTATGCATAGAAACACAAAGACATTAAAATAAGGAAAGCTTATATTAATTCATGTGAACAAATAATAAATTATACATAATCAAATATATATATATATATATATATATATATATATATATATATATATATATATATATATATATATATATACCTCGTTGGTATTATCATCGGCATCTTGGTCATTCCGAACAAAATCCATGAAGTATTGGAGATCATCTTGTTGGTTATTATCATCGGCATATTGTTGAGTGCCATCATTGATAATATTCATCATTATTTGTTCTTCCATGTCGTTGCCTCTCTGCCGGCCATCCGAAAAACAAAAACCAAAATTGCAAGACGTTTGACATTTTTTCCCTAAGATGGGTTGACAAGAAGTTACCATTTATAAGTTCAATTAAACTATCAAGGCATATTTCATTGAAAATATATTAATGAAACTACTTCAATGTTGTAGTTTTTTCCATAAACTTGGTTAAAATTAGAGGAGTTTGACTTAGAACAAAGTGAGTGCATTACTATAACAATTTGAAACTTCCATTAGTTTGATTTTTTTACATTCAACATTGTCGGAAAACCCAAATTTCATATCAAAAACCCTAGTTTGCATTCAACATCATCGAAAAACCGTTTTGATTTTTTTTTTTACATTCAACATTCGTTGGAAACACTAACATCGTCAAAAACCCTAACATCGTCCGGAAAATGTTTCAAATCGGAAAACATTTCACATCGTCAAAAACCCTAACATTCGCCGTAAACCATAACATTCAACATTCATCGAAAACCTTAACATTCGCCGGAAACCCTAACATTCATCAAAAACCATAACATTCAACATTCGCCGGAAACAAACAAGTCATCGGGCGCGGTAAGGGGTAGTGTCGCCGTAAAACCCTAACTTGGTATTGATTTTTTTACATCAATTCGACAATTGCTTTTGTTACTGTGAGAGCGGGCGCAAGGGGGGGTGGAGGAGCGCCGGCGCGGTGCAAGGGCACCGTGGAGAGGAGCAGCGGGTGGAGTGCAGGGGCGCTGGTGGAGGAGCGGGCCGGGGTGCGGGGCGCGGTGCAAGAGCGACGCGACAAAGGTTGGGCACCGTGGAGGAGCACAGGCGGTGCAGGGGCGGTGGGGGAGGTGCGCGCGGGCGGTGTAGGGGGTGCCGGTGGAGAGGGGCGGCTGGGCGTGTAGGGGTGCTCTGTGGAGGAGCGGGCCGGCGCGGTGCAATGGTGGCAAAGTGGAGGAGTGGCGGTGGAGGCGTGGCGGTGGATCAAGATCGATCGAGATCGAGCGGTGTCGTGGAGGAAGGGGAATGGGCCGGTGGCGGGTTATATTCACCCCACCTTTACTCCCGCTCAAAGGGCCGCCTGGGGAGTAGAAGCCCTTTACTCCCGGGCAGCAACAACAACC
The DNA here is from genome assembly GCA_015847255.1 of Hyparrhenia diplandra. Taxonomy (NCBI): domain Eukaryota; kingdom Viridiplantae; phylum Streptophyta; class Magnoliopsida; order Poales; family Poaceae; genus Hyparrhenia; species Hyparrhenia diplandra. The sequence goes on from JADLZK010010001.1 coordinate 392,422, forward strand.
GGGGAGTAAAGGTAGAGGATATATACGCGAGGGCGACTCTCGTAATGTGCATCGATGAATCGAAAACTGATTTCGTTTCCTCTCGTTCTTCGTTTTCGTTCTTGAATACAAAACTTTAGTTCCAAGTTATCTTCAATTCTTGCAATTATTGTTCTAGATCTTGCTATTCCGGTTAGTTTTCATCTACGCCTGATCCGCGGGCGTGACAATTGGTATCTAGCTCCCGGCCTTGGTATCTAGCTCTCGCCCCTGCTCCTGCGATGGCGGAGCAGAAGTCGGCGGCGTCGGCTTGATTCCTCCATCCTCTTCGATGAGTTCTTGAGGAAGTTCGAGGAGAATGAGGCTCGGTGGGAGGAGCGCATCTCCAACTACCGGGAGTGGCGGGGACGCCACCGCCGAAGTCCCGCCGTCACCCATGAGCGGACCCTGCGCCGCAGAGTTCAACGCCGTGGTGGGTGCCGACAAGCGGACATCGCCATCGCCACCCGACCCAGCCGTGGAAACTCGTCCGCGGCGGCCCCATCGACATCGAGTACCACCCCGCCGGCGCTGCGCTGCCACGCGCCCAGGCGTCCCCATCGCATCCACCGGCGAGATCCTTTCCCACCGATTCCATCTTAGCGGGCTCGCATCCACCGCCAGGTCCACGGCAGCAGCGGCATTGCATTCCCCAACTCCGTCGCGTCGTCCAACTCGCCCAGGGCGCCTTCCCCGCTCGACCGCCGCCTCGCCTCCACCGGCGGCGGCGACCTCCACCACGTCCGTCTCGGCCCGCTGGACAAGGCAAGCTCCGCCGCACCTACTTCGCTTCCCGATCGCACCGAGCTCTTCTTGGCGTCGACGGGAGAGCGACCACCACGACTTCGGGTTCGAGGTCGCCTTCTTCTTCGAGCCCGTGCGCTCACATCCTCGTCCTCTTCGCGGAGATTCCGAGATCCGCGGTGGGCGTCCGCTCAGCGTCGTATGGCGCCCGCCTCGTGCTCCACCCCGGCGGTCGGCGTGACCAGCTCGTCTTCAGGAGGCCGGCGGTCGATTCGTCGCCGCGCACGTGGCGGCAACCGCTAGCCGCCCTTCAGCGTCAGCGGCCACGTCGGCCGCCAGACGCGGCGCTTTCGAGTCCGCCCCGCGACTCCGTCGACCCGGCGGGGGCACTCCGCGGTCAGCGGCGAGTACACCACGCCCGTTTCGGCTTCCCCCGACCGCGCCCCGAGCTCTTGCGCGGCGTCGGAACGACTTCCACGACTTCTGGTTCGAGGTCGCGCCTTCTTCCGCCGAGCCAGCGTGCCCACGTCCCCTCGCCCTCTCCAAGGAGCTTCCAGAGGCGTGGCGGAGGCGTCCGCTCCGGTGTCTCGCGTGGCGCCTGGCATGGCGCTTCGCTTCATGGCGATGGCTTCCGCGTCGGCGTGAACATCGCATCCCGAGGCCGCGCGATCCGCGAACCTCGACAACGGCTGCGCCCCGCTTTTCGAGATGGGGGTTGGCACTCCGCCGCCGCCCGTCAAAACTGTCCACAGCGACGGCGACTCTCGCGACGTGCAGTGCTGTGGGTCCGATGGGATGTTGCCCGACCGGCTGGGCTACGCCTCAGTCACGCCCGCGCGCAGACACCCCACAGGCTCTTCGACGACTGCCACTGATGCTCCTATCACGACACCGACTCCACTGATACCTGCACCATACCAAGGTTTGGGCATGCTGGTCATTTTCTCCTCTTGCGTCCCGCAAGTGTTTGATGAATTGCTTCAGTTGAAATCTCTTGTGGATGGCGTTCTTGAGGCTATAGAGCATAACTCCCTCTATGATGATTATTTTGATGATGAGAGAGATAAGAGTGACAAGTGCTGGGTGACAGTTGGAGGGCATGACCTTTACCACAGCCAAAGCCACCTGATCGAAGTGGTTGGACCATTCCCAATTTTGAGCTGTTACTGGCAACAGGTTTTGCATTTTGGGATACTGGATGTTCTTCTCTGCAATTAGTATGGTCAAGTTGGTATTTTGTAGCAGTTTGGAGTACTTACGTGGCAAAGCAGTTGGCAAGTGGGGTGGGACAACAGAAGGTAGTTCAATTTCAACTTGTTGGCAAGGGTGTTACTGATTCAGATTTCATAGAGGTTGCATTTATCAAGGATTGGGCCATAGTTGTGGATTCTGTTGCACCACTAATGGACTGCCCAGGCATCAGTGATTTCTTGGTCTTTGAGGGTGATAACAGGAAGATATTTGTGAGCAAGAAAGTCCCGAAGCAAGTTGAGCAAAGGGTTGAGCCACTTGATCTTGTTGTTTGGTTTGGCGCATACTCTGGTGAGTATTCATGGTTAGCTGTTGAGCTACTGAATATGTGTGTGGTTATGGGGAAATGCAGTTATAATCACTTGGATGGTAGTGAGAAGAAGCAGGCGTACTGGAGTGATCAGTTGGAGTCTCTTTCTTTACCACATTTGCAACTAGAATTGCCAAATGCAAAATTTCAGCTGACACCATGGCCTACACTCAGGCATTCTAGCAAGCAGCAAGCTGTTTTTCAACTCAGACCAGCACATTGGCCAACTTTCTGTAGTTCAGCTTCAGCTGTGCACTTCACCTCATCACTGTCCCTGGTGTTGAATAGTTCAGAGAGCAAGTGCAGGGTGAGATTTGTCTATGGCGATGATGGGGTGGGTATAACACAACCATGGGAACCAAGAACTCGGTGCAGTTCAATCACTGCATTTCTGTCAGCGTGTGTGTTGGTTAGCTACCTGATGGGAGATATTAGTGCAGTTCAAAAGAAGTGTTGCTGGTTCATTATTGATGCATTGTTTTATCCAACATTGCAACTTCCGTGGCCACCAGATACAAGCATGAGAAAGGAGTTCCTGCAAGCTCAGGTTTCGGTGATGGGATTTTCACTTGAACACGTGGTTCACTCTTCAGTCAAAATAGCAGATGGGTATTTCAGGCATCAGTACACTCTTGGGCTCCACATAATTCATTGGCCAGCTGATGAGGAGTCAAGTTTGATGGAGCAGTGGGCAAGTGGTTTGAGTTGGCAGTGTTTTGATCACTTTCAACTTGAGGTTGTTGTATCTTGGCTACAGGCGCCATGGGATTCAGTTAAGAGGTTACCTATGTCGCTAGTTGCTTCTCAATACAAGCTGCAAATAGATGATGCTTCAAGAACATTTGGAGGGTTGGCTACCATCATTTACAAACTTCGATATTACAACCTGTTGATTCAAGACCCCTGAAGGATACATGTACCTAGAGGACTGACGATTGAAAATCCATGAAGGCTACCGATAACTAGTGACATATTCCATACTGATCACAGCTTGAGGGCAAGCTGTTGCCTAAGGGGGCGAGAATGTCATGACCCAGCCGTGTGTGCACTGGGCCTGCAAGCCAATATGTGTGCGTGTTGGGCCTGCGAGCTCATGTGTTGGCCCATTAGGTATTGGGTGAGGATATATACGCAAGGGCGACTCCTGTAACAGGCATCGATGAACTGAAAACTGATTTCGTTTCCTCTGTTCTTCGTTTCGTTCTTCTGAATACAAAACTTCAGTTCCAAGTTATCTTCAATTCTTGCAATTATTGTTCTAGATCTTGCTATTCCAGTTAGTTTTCGTCTACGCCTGATCTGTGGCGTGACACCTTCGTTCGCGAGCACTATAGTCTGTGTCGGGGTGTTGCGTGTACTTGTCCTCTGGCAGTCTCGCAAAGTAGAGCGCTGCCTTATTTATACTCGGCTTAGTAGTAGGCATGATGCTGGCGTGTGTGCCGTGCCGAGGATCAACACTGGACACCGGTAGTTGTTGATCACGAGGATATTAATTAGCACGGTGTTAGAGTAGTAGTTGGCTGCAGCGAAAAGACTTTGAGGCACTGGACACTGGTGTTAGTTGACGTCACGAGGATTGGATTAGCATGGTGTTAAGAGTAGTAACACGGTGTCCAGTAGCTTAAATTGAGTGCTATAAGTTTATCACTTGTTATGCTAAATGTGACTGTCTATCTCAGAGCGAACATCTTTCTTTACGAGTTGAATTTTAGACAATACTTTAGACCTCCTGTTTGGAGCCTTAATAGCTAGTGGTCTAAAGTTTAGTAGTGGCTAAACTTTGTCCATGGAAAAGCATCTTGACGTTTTCTCTGTCACTGCCACCAAATGAACTCTTTATCGAAGATCATTTTCATCATCAAACTGTCACAGCTAGCCTGATTTGGCACCAAATATGAAATGTGACAAGCATTATAGAGAAATGGGTGAAACGTCCGCCTGTCATACACATGGGCATGGTCTGTGTAAATCGGTTTTTGCAGAGGCAGCAATCACTTTGTTGGGTCAAGTTTTCATTTATAGAGACTGTTGCATTAAGACGTGGTCTTTATACATTGATTTTTTAAAAAAATAAAAATGCCCTAGCTTTAGCTTACCTCTGCCGCTCTGCGTTGCCTGCCAGTTGTGGGCTTCCATCGCTGCCGCGGCCATCAATGAGTGTACCTGTCGTCGGCGTTGAGGAGGACGACGACGCAGTCCTTGCGCGCAGCGGACGTCAAGGCACCACGGTCCTCGACAAAAATTTGATGGGCGGTGTTGATGGTCAAAATTTAACATCACAACCTTTGATGGGCGGTGTTGATGGTCAAAATTTAACATCACAACCTTTGATGGGCGATGTTGATGGTCAAAATTTAACATCACGGAATCACAAACGTGATCCGGGGCGCTGTCAACATTGTCTGTAAATTTATTTTAACAGCAACTTGCTGTAAGTAGCGTTACATTAGTCAAGCTTAGAGATTCTAGGGGGCTACGGGCGAGTTTTGTCTGCCCTTTCCACAGGCTAACGAGAGTTCTGTCTGCTCCAGTCAGCGGCAATGAGAACTTGTGTCTGTTCCTGTCATCGTGCGGAAGCCTATTCAAATCAGAGTACAAGTAAAAGTGGAGTTCACGAATAAAAAATGAAGCTTGATCTATATGCCGACCAATGGTACACTTATGCACATGATTAAAAGGCACGAAGCAGAGTCCGAGAAGGAATAAATGGCTCACGTTCATGATGGTTTGACGTTCATGAGGTACACTTATGTACACATACACGAGCGCAGGCTTACCCTATGAAGGTACGTGCACCCTACCCTACGAGTAACTCCAAAGAACTGAGTTGATTAGCAAATCTCGAGACTGACAAAGCCTCCATAGGCGCCTTGCTGTCAACGATCATGTCGTCTATACCACTAAAAAAAATAGCGACGTGAAATCCTTGTATAAATCCAGAAAATACAAGCAACCGTGTCAAGTCAGAGACTTGAACTCGGATGGGTAGGTTCTTCCACCACAAAAAACCCAATCAAAGCTACGGTTAGTTCGAGAATGTGTTTCAGAAGGAATTCTCCCGTGTATAGGTTTTGATGGGATTCTTTATTCAGTTTGGACTCTGAAAATAGATGCGGCCGAATATAGTTGGAGGTATTACGTCGACGACGAGGCGCCTGTGGTAACTTCGGGAATCTCTGGTTTTGCTGGCTCAGTTCTTCGGAGGTGCTCATAGGGGTAGGGTTTACGAACGTGTGTTCATAGGGGTGAGTGTGCGTGTGTGTGGGGGCGTCTGCGTTGTACTGTGTATTCTCAAAAAAAAAATAGTTGGAGGTATTATATTTGATTTTGTAAATTAATATGGACTCATGTATGGAAACATCAACCACCCTATAAATATAAGGGTGACGACTGATTGACAATACACAATCAGACATATTGATACTACATTATATTTTTCATCTACTATCTTTTATCTAGTTTTGCTTCTTGTTCTTCGTTGACATCTACCGTTACGGGCGACCAAAAAGGTCCTAGGGTGGGCAGGCCGACCAAGGGCAGCCCATCACCATTGTTCTGCTAGTGTGGGGTGTCGAGTTCGAAGAGCTCTTGCTGATGTGTCTTTGCGTATCATACTTTTGACGAGACTCCCTTACGATGTGTGTCTTGCACATAGCACTTGTCTCACCTAGGGCACACATGACGTGTTCCTGTGTGTACAGTTAGTTGCTACACCACTAGTTGCTACACCACCTTGTTCTTCTTCACACACACGACGTGTCGCCTCCTCAAATGTTTTGCTACTATTCCCTTAATCTAAAAGTCTTTTAAATACCTCTTCGTCTTGCCGTCTTGGTTTGGATTGCTTGTAAATGCCCAATGACGTTTTGCAAACCATAAAAATTTCTTTAAGATTCTTGGTTTGGACTGCTTGTAAACTTTCAAAATGTGTTATACATCAAGTATAATATTTTCGAAATTTTCTAAAATTTTCCCCATTTTCATAGAAGCGAATACATTTTTGAAAGCTCCTAGAGATATTTTCATGAGCTCCAAAGTATTTTACTTGTGTTTTTGGTATCTTAATTTAGCAACAGAGTTTTCTTCACATTTTAGAATATTTTTAGAAACATTTTTGTAGTTGAAAAAACTTATCCTATATTTATAGGATAATTTATATTTAATAATAGCAAAAAAAGATAAAACTACTTTAAAAATGACTTCAATCTGGGATAAGAAGCTGTACGTAAACGCTTTTAATCTATATCTATATCTATACCTTTTCTTCCACCTCTCTCCCTTCCGTTATGTGTCGTACCAGAGTCCCACCAGCATACGTCCAAATTAAATTGCACACGTGCCTTCTCTATGAATTAAGAGATTGAACATGGAATAGAATCGGATTGGGTAAGGGATTTCCTTGATGCGTTCGAATTCAGGTTTCTATCTTTCCCCCCTTTTCCCCTCATATATTATAGCTCACGATTCTTCTTGTCGTCAAATCAAAACACCAATATAATCTATGTGCATCCCCAACTGGACCTAGCCAGTTTTGAATCTTGGTCTCGCCAGATTGGTTTTGACAATAGAGATTCCTAACGCAATTTCGAGATTACCTAATAGAAACTGATCTTCTATTTGCTACTTCCCGGCAAGGTCTGTGGCAATTTTTTTCTCTCTCATCTGTTCTTCTCTACCTCTTTTTACTTGTTGTACAAACGTTCTACAAGGTTGGCTTCCTAACTTATTGTTCTCACGTGTCAAAAAAAGAACATATTTTTTATGGTTTGGTTATTGCTGGCCAATACTTGATCCATTATAATGTGTGAAATTTGTTTTTCTTCCGATTTGGTTATTGTTACAAACATATTTGATTTAAATATTTTGTTTGTTGCTATTTTTACGTGATCCATTAATGGATCATATTATTGAATCAAGTGTTGTTGAGGATTTTGATAATTGACCCTCAAATCAAATTAAATATAAATATTCTGAACTAGATTTTTTTAGATTCAGATAGAGGATGGAGAAACGAGCAGCGAAGCTAAGAACAAAGCAAACACTAAAAAGCCCGGCATGTTATCGCCGCCGCCAGGTTTCGGACCGCGGGCACTTCAGTCCCCCGCCCGCTCGTTTGAACGGCCCGGCTCTCCTTTCCAACCGACAACCTCGTGCCCCACTCGCCCCCACGACATCGCTGCGACGCTGAACCCGCCCGCACCAGCCAACCCAGGCAGGCAGGCACCCCGACGCCGACGCCGCCCAGCCGCCTCCTACCGGAATCCAACGCCGCTCCACCTCGCCCGCACAACCGACGCCGCCCGTCCGCCGACGCCACACCCAGCCCCCCCGCCGCCGCCGAGGGCCTCGGGTTCCGCCGCCGCCACCGCTACCCAGCCCCCGACTGCGCCGCCGCTGAGCCCACACCGACGACGCCACCGCCGGTTCCTCCACGACGTCCGCCTCCCGGCAGAGGACGACGCCAGCACCGGTCGCCGCCGCTAACCGGCACCTGCCCACGACGCCGCCCCCGCCCTCGTCGATCTGCCCTGCCACCTCCACGTCCTCCAACCGACGCCGACGACGCGCGCCCCACCTCCACCCGCCATCTCGTCGTGGAGTGCCGCCACCACACAGCCCCGTCCGCCGCCTCCCCATCTCTTCCCAACAGGTATGCCCACCCTTTCTCTTCATCTGAATGTTCCGAGCCCTCATGCTCCTCATCCTCTTCTCCTCCCTTTGTGCTGTGTGAAATCAAGCAACTATTGATTCCTGTTTGGAACAGGTTCCGATATGCAAATGGAGAGGTAAAGAAGGGTGATGATGTTCTAACTTTTCTGAATTGCATGCCATTGAGCAATCCACGCAGCTGCAACCTGCAAGTATCTAATTAGAGCTGACCCTATCCCTCCAGTAACCAATTAATTCTTTATTTATTTTAGGAGTAAATTGCACTCAGAATACAATAACTATCTGAGTGGGTGCATGTTAGTCCAACATCTTGTAATTTGTTCAATTTAATACAACTACTATATAGGTGTGTGCATGTTGGTCCAACATCTTCTAATCTTTTTAATTTCATACAGCTACTATATAGGTGCGTGCATGTTGATCCAACATCTTCTAATCTTTTTAAATTTCATACGAGAACTTGGCTCATTGGTGCATATATGGTCCACAAATTGTAACATGTCTCCATACACACCCTTAATTACCGTCATTGAAAGCTACACCCGTATGCTCATCATTGTCGTTCATCACTTGGCTTAAATGGTTTAGTATACAACATTTTATTTTGGCCAAATATAAAAGCTTCCATTGATTTTATAAATATAAAATATATAACTAGTTATTTTTGTTTCTATATTATAATATTGTTTTCATCCCTAATCTATGGTCATTCAAGGCTTCCTAAAATTGATGTGTGGGTTGTCTATTTATAAGAATCAGGGTCCGAGAGGTTCTTTTTAAAACAAGAATGGACAGAATTTGGTTTGGTTTGGTTTGTTAGTCTGATTCCAATTATAACCGAACAAACCAATCAAACTGGTTATTTTCTTTCTATATTATAATATTGTTTTCACCCCTTTTTCATTCCTAACCTATGGTCATAATTGATGCGTGGGTTGTCCATTGCATAGATTCTTTTTAAACAAGAATGGACGGAATTTGGTTTTGGTTTTTTTGGTTTGCTTCCGATTATAATTAAACAAACCATGTTCTTGTACAGGTTTACCAAGCCAAGAAAAAAAGAAAGAAAAAAAGAAAAGAAAAAGAAAAAAGCGGTTGCTACAGTTTAAAGGAGGTAATAAGCCAAAAAAAGGTGATGTAGTAAACATAAAAAGAAGATGATGAAGCAGTTGCACTGTCAAAAAGATCATGAAAGGATTAGAGAGCGAGACGTAGACGTTAATAGGCCTATGACAATGTTTGGACCTTATATGCAACAATGATTCAAGTTTTTGCATCAAATTAAACATATTAGAAGATGTTGGACCAACATGCACACACCTAGGTAGTTGTTGTATTAAATCAAACAAATTATAAGATATTGGACTAAAATGCACCCACTTAGATAGTTGTTGTATGGTGAGTGCAATTTACTCTTTATTTTAGTGGCTGCTAATCCTAGGCAATCAGGTCGATTTAGAAAAGCAGAGAAGAAATAGTGCTGATGCAACTGCAAACAAAACACTGAATCATTTATAAAATCTGCATGTATATCTAATTTGTTAGTGTCAGGCTCTGTTAATTGTAACTAACCCAATTTCACTGATCTTTTTTATATTAGTACAAATGCCTCTTCGAACAATATTTTTGTTAGATGAAAATGTGCTTTGCTATTCAGCTGATTTCACCTATAGGCCGCTATTTAGTTCATTAATGATATTTTTACTCTCAGCTTTAACCGATGAAGCAATGGGAAGAAGATTTTGTGTATGTAAAAATTCTTGATCTAAATATTATGAACCGAGGAGTGCTAGAGATTCTTCATCTCTTTTCACTGCATCCTATTTCATTTTGATTCCATTGTTTCTGCTCTCACTTTCAGTATTTGTGTTGCTTCTACATGTTTCGGACTGATGGAAGGACTCTAATTTGGCCACGCTTCATCTGTTGTTCCTAGGTATGTAGATGTTTGTCTTGCTCTGCCGGTGCCCATTGGTTCATGTTTGCTTACCATCAATGCCATCCATTGTCCGAGGGCCTGTCTCTTAGAACATATGAGCAACTTGTTTTACATCTAGGGGCTTTGCAAGCCTTTATTGTGACTTAGATCATCTTGTCAGGCTATGTCAATTTTGTTCGATATTAAAGAGAAGGTTAGAAAATGTGGACCAACCAAACACAGCTAATTTTTTTATCATAAATTAGTGCAGTGATGGTATTATACTTGTCTGTCTATAATCCCATGAAGTATTTGACCGTGCAATAGGTCTGACAAAAGAGAGCTAATAAAAGTATCTGTCTAAACTATTTACTCAATGTCCATATCCAATTGGTTTAAGAGGAGTGGTTTGCAGCTTCATATGTAACTACTACTGCGGCTGTCCATAGGCTGATTCCATCCATTATCACAAAATTAGTGTATGACTGCATTTGTAAGCTCTGAACAATAAGGTACCGGCTGGCCACCCAATTTTCCTTCCTAAGCAAAAAAAAAAAAAAAGTACAGTAAAACACTGTTTCATCCAAAATTAAGATCTTCTGTGATTTGCATAGAAGCAGAAGCTCTGAATTTTGAGCATTAGTTACTTATTGTTGTTGTCCACTCATGTATTTGTGCTTCATCAAAAATATATTTTGTTTAATCTCTATGGTTCTTTTTACTGAAGGAAAGGACCATGGTTGTTCTATTGGTTTAGAAACACCTTTCCTTCAGGACGATTAGGAACGGGAAGCCATTATCATCCTATTTAGCTTTTTTTTGGCAATAATGAGATTTATTTATCAGTGTGTTTCCCCTCACCACTGCTTGCAACCTGTTACGTATAATGCGTATAATGCCTGATTGGAGTAGCTTACTTGATGGACAATATAGAACTTGGATATTCAGAGTTCACCTATTCTGAATGGCTGCTACGTAAATGATGGTGCCATTTTTCCCCCATTTATCCAAAAAGGACACACTGTTAGACTTAGCATTTGATGCACTTCACAGCCATTCTCAAACTGAATACCTAAAAGACAGAGCATTTGTCAGATTCTAAGCATTTGTCAGCTTGTAGAAAACTCCTACTTCAGTCTTTCTAAAACTGAATACCTGAAATAGTTGCCATGCCACAAGTTGCATGAGCCGCAGGCTGAAAGATTAAGTATCCATATTTTTTTTTCTTGAGAAAACACCAGACGAGAACAAAGCATGTACATGTTCATGAACAAAACAGGTCTGTACCTGAAATATTATTTCTACACACTATAAGCTAACCTTCACATGTACATGTTTTTCACGATATAACCTCCATCACCAGCACGTAGAGCTGTTGTCAGATAGTGAATAGGACTGAATAGAAGATTGGTTCGTAAAATTTTTCTGTAGGTAACACGTCATGTATAATTTTTTTAGTTGCCATTTGAATTATGGTACAGCCTCTGAATTTGGCTGTAATTAGCTTATGTGCAGTATTGAGCAATAAAGGAACACTAATCTGCTGGGGATGGCTGCCGACTGGTTTATGATGTGTGCTGGTTGTCTGTTCTCTGGTTTTGACAGGGCTTGGATGCGGACTTGTGTTCTTTTGGTGGTTTTCTTGAGGTGTTGAATTGAAAAGCTATTATTTGGGTTGTTTTAATGCATCGGCCAACCCCTAACTGCCGTTGCTAATTAGAACCGAAACACCTAGACACTGATCATGTATTGGATCCAAAATACTGCTACATAGTTGCGGCCAAGCCATTAGCCTGAAGTTGTTAATGAATGATTGAGGCATCTCTAAGAAATGAAAATCAAGTCAGCACTGATCTTTCTTGTATGTTTCATTCCTTCAGATAGCTCTGGGTGTGGTCTGTACAGTGGAATGTACCTGGGGAACCATTCAAGGTCAGAGGAGAACGAGGATAGCTGCTTCAGGACAACTACCTTGAGTTGATTGAATGGAAAATAGTGGCTCTCGTGCACCATTGGGTGACAAGACTAATACTACTAATGGAGGTAAACAAAATAAGTAGTCCATCTACGTTATTAAATTCAACATATTCTTTACATTATTAATGGTAATTTAAAGTATATGGATGTAACATTACAGGAAACAATGCTGGAGAACGCAAAAGAGGAAAAGATAAGGCAAAAGAGGAAAAGATAAGGCTCGATGGCTCACCATGTCTCAAGAGAAGAAGGATGAAAGAAATAAAAAATGACGAGACAAGTAGTTATGTCTTGTTCACATGTTATGTCTGCTGCTTACAACGAGAAAAAGATATGGTTGTATCCATCTAAATTTTAGGTAGTAGAGGAACCTGTAAAGAAACGAGAGACAGGTAGTTATGTCTTGTTTACATGTTATTGATTGGATGTACACAATTTATATTATTGTAACATGTTGATTGTAATACTTCTAAAATATTTATCTCAGATAACATTTTTCATGCTTATGCATATATATTATCATAGTATTATATATCCCGTTGCAATGTACGGGCACTTACGTGTTGAAAAGAAAGATGCTCCGTGGACCACCCTGCCCTACAGCACGTACAGAGTAGTACTGCATATCCCACACGCCTGGCTCTGCCACCGCCGAACGGAGCAGTGCATGCATAGCTCTGCCACAGCCGAACAGAGTAGTACTCTCTCTGTTCCACAATACTTACAACTATGGGTTTCGTGCCATCAAAAGTGACCTATATTTGATCAAATTTCTACCAAATACTATTTATATTTATGACTTCAAATTAATTTATTAAAAAACTACATTTAAGAATGAATCTAATGAGATTTATTTGATAGCATAAGTATTGATAGTTTTTATCTATAATTAATCAAACTTGGAATACTAAATCGTGACAATGTGCTAGAATTGCAAGTTTTTTTGGAACGGAGGGAGTACAAGGCCTTGTTTAGTTTCCTTTAAAGTTCCAAGTTTTTTTTTTTTTCTCTTTTTCCATCATATCAATTTACGAACATATGTATAGAGCGGTAAATGTAGGTAAAAAAAAATAACTAATTGCACAGTTTGGTTGTAAATCATGAGACGAATCTTTTGAGCCTAGTTAGTCCATATTAGACAATATTTACCAAATACAAACGAAAGCGCTACAGTTAGAAAAATTCTAACTTTTGGGTAACTAAACAAGACCCAAGTTCATTTGAATCCTCCTTTCTGTACAAGGAGAGTACAAAGCAAACCAAGACGAGAAATTATAGAGAAAAAAATACATGCAAACCAAGACGAGAAATTATAGTGGTAGCAAAATACTAGTAATACATGCATGCATTGTCAGCCCATCACATCAGGATGCATGTTCAAACGTGTCAAGCACCGTACGGTAGGTGCAGGTCAGTCCGCGTGCTGTGATACAACAGACAACAGCTACCGTATGGTTCTTTATTGTCATGCAGTACACTATACTACTACTCTAGCAGCCTTTTTTTTCTTTTACCGCTGCACTCTACAGTATCACGCTAGAGTGTTTGGTTGCCATATGGAATAAACTTTAAACTTTCCTTGTTAGACATCTCCAAGAGATTCTATTTTTTACTCTCTATTTGACTCTATTTGTTTCTCCATAAAGATTACACTCTATATTAAGCATCTCATTCCAACAGACTCTCCATTTCTCATCTGTGGCTAGCTAGATTGGCTAGCTAACTTTGGCTAGCGAAGGGACCAATTTGGAGAGCCGGATGGCTTGGCGAAGTTGGATAGCTAGTCTGTTGGAGAGCTATTTTAGTGTTGAGTAGCCAAAATTTGGCTTGGAGAGCCATTTGGCAATCTCTCTCCTTGCAGATGCTCACTAATTATGAGTATTAAATTTGGCATAATTGCAAAAGTAATTGTATAAATGAAGATTAATTCACAAGATGAACCTATTAAGCTTAAATAGTCCAGAATTAGCAAATGTGATGCTACATTAGACATATGCTAATTGTGGATTAATTAGGCTTAAAATCATCAATTTGACGCAGCTTATGTAATTAGTGTTATAATTAACTTATGTCTAGTCCTTCAAATTAGCATCTCAATATCCAATGTGAGAGAGTTTTTAGTTCTAAGATGAGCACTAGCTATTGCCAACAAAATTTTCATCTCATACTCACCCAAAACTTTCCATCCCCATACATTTCCTGCCCAATATCAAAATATCGATGTTTTTACTCTTAGACCTTTTTTATTGTGGATTATTATTGTTTTTCAAAATTTTTGACTCAGCTCGATTGACTCGGTTAAGAAAAAAAAAATGCAATTATGGTTCAAGGTTTAACTAAATTTGTATAAAAACTAACATTTACAATATAAAATAAACACCATTACTTATAGAATATATTTTTATAACAATTATATTTAGATACATAAATGCTAATACTATTTGCTATAAACTTTGTTAAATATGAGCTAGTTTGACAAGTTTGTCATTTATTATAGATAGATTTGGTACTGATTTGATCTTTTTTGGTACAAGTCCCATTTAGTGTTTTTAACATTCATTAAACATTGTTTTTGCCACCTGTCATCTTTTTAGAATTTTTTTATAAGAAATTGAGTTCTCGAGTTGTTTTAACTTTTATTAATAAATATGACATTTGATTTATCGTTTATAGAGTTGGTACGGTTTAATGTTTTTGTTACAGGTCCCATTTTGCATATCATTGTAACCAGGTCGCCGGTAAGCTCGTTGGAAAAAATGCTATTAGATTTGGAGTTTGAGCACTATTTGTTTTTATATAAATTTGTACAAATTTATTTATTTTCTATAAGTTTTGTTTAATGAATTCAACATTAATGGCCGCCGTAATGCGGAAATCTTCTTGTACGACCAAGTGACGTGCAGTCACCCTACGACCAGGTCATGTTCTATTTTGCTTACTGCGTTGTTCTATGCAAATTTATCTAATGTTCCGTTTAACCTTCTTTGATGTTTTGATAATTTTAACTGCATATGATGTTCCTAGTTACTAGATCATGTTTTGTTTTACTTACTGCGTTGTTCAGTGTAGCTTCATATGATGTTCTGTTTAATCTCCTTTGATGTTTTGATAATTTTAACTCCATGTGATGTTCCTAGTTTTCTGGTTTGCTTGCTACGTTGTTCAGTGTAGTTTAATCTGATGTTCTATTTTAACCTCCTTTGATGTTCTGATAATTTTGTGACGGATGCACGATGTCGTGCGCACCTCCACGTGCTATCCACTAGCATGCTACTCAGCCACATCTTACGTTGACCTAGGCTCCAACGCCTTCTAGACACTCCTAATATGTCTTTAGGGCCTGTTTGGTTGCTGACCTAGATGAGTTGCCTGGCAAAAAGTGTTGCCTCAGAGTTGTCTAGAAATTGATGAAATCTGCCTAGCCGTGCAAGCAGAGAGATAGTCCGTTTGGTTGGAAGCCCGTGCCTCGAGAAGTTTAATAAAGAGAGGGAATATGTTTTCTTGTATATATAATCTTACTTAATACCATTTTAGTAATATAAACACAACTAATAAAGAGAAAAATAAAGCAAATTCTTTTATGAATCAACAAATAAAAAGTTAAAAATAATTTTAAAATATCATGACTCTCATTTAATAGAGTGTACCCAAGAAACAATGCATCTTTAACTTATTAACTATATGAGTTTTCCCAGTAAAATAAAATAGAGATTTTTTTCTAATCAAACATCTTTAACTATATAAAATAAATAATTAGCTTTATTTTAGATTAGTAAGGTAATAAAATAGAAATAAATAATTAATCGTGTTAAATTGAATCAATAATGGTACACGTTTGTGCCATAATAAAATAGCTAATGTACGTTAGCCTTAAATTAAGTAGCTTAAAATAGCTAAAGCAATCACTGGGAGTAGTACTAGTCCAGGCAAAGAGGCGTCCAGGAGCCGGGCGACGTTTTTTTTCTACGCCTAGAGTCCGGTCGACGTTGCCGGGGGCAGGCAACCCATCCAACCAAACGAAGTGCGAACAGCCCCGTGTAAGCTACGTGCCGTGCAAAATCTCCCAGGGTTTAAACCAAACAAGCCCTTAAAGCCCTCAGGCAGGTGCTGCTCTTCGCTCCTATATGAGGACGAGGGCACTGGTAAGCTCTCTGTCTCACACACACACTTAGTATCTAGACATATTATTATACTAGATGCATAGTAAAATGAATGTACCAAAAAGTCAAAGCGACTTATAATTTGGAACGGAGGGAATACCTATTTCTTCTCTCTTACTATGTACACCATGTGTTTGATAAAATGCCTATAAAGATATTATGGAGCCAACTACATCTAGAATTATTTGAGAATAATTCATAGACTATCACAATAGAACTTTCTAGTTTTCCATCTCTTTACAATTACCGTGCTCACCATAATTTTCTGTACTCCTATTCTCTCTTGTTGGCTATTTATTTATTTTTAAATAAAAAGGTACCGCTAATAGTTCATCTATTTTGCTATGTATTTAGACATATTATTATATATCTAGATGCATATCAAAATAGATGTACCAAAAAAGTCAAACGAAGTTATAATTTAAAACGGAGGGAGTAGAGATTATTATTATTATTATTATTATTAGTAGTAGTAGTAATAATAATAATAATAATAATAAGAATAATAAGAATAAGAATAAGAATAATAATAATAATAATAATAACAACAACAACAACAACAACAACAACAACAACTACTACTACTACTAGGGGAGTAGTAGTAATTATGTTGGAACCAACATCCGTTTAACCATCGGATAAGTTTGTTGGTACAACAGACATGATTCCTAGTTTTCCCTAATCACGGATTCCTCGTGGGTTCAAACTTGTTTTTAAATTTATATAAAAATCACAAGGGCTGTGTTTAGATGGCCAAATTTTGGGCAAATTTTTTAAGATTTTTCGTCACATCAAATCTTTTGCTTTATGCATGGAGCATCAAATGTAGGTAAATAAAATAACTAATTGGACAGTTTGGATATACTTTACGAGAAGAATCTTTTGAGCCTAGTCAGGCCATAGTAGGACAATATTTACCATAAATAAACGAAAAGTGCTACAGTGCTTTTCAGGTTTACTAACACAGACAAGGTATCGAATCAGCGTATAGGCCTACACACATGCCCAAAGCTGCTGCTGCTGATGGGAAATAAACAATACTGTACGTGAGAACCAAGTTCCCAAGCAGCCGAGCTACTCCTCTCTAGCAGCCGAACTACTCCCTACTTCCCTAACAGGAACTAGCGCGGTAACTCTAAAATTTTCAAATAAAAAAAAACTAGCATTGAATCTTTCCTGTTTTGCGTAGGGTTCAATTTCTTCATAAAGTCTCATCCTTTCAGATCCAGCAACAGATAATGTATCTCCTGTATGTACTATACCTTTTTTCCAAAGTATTTGAAATGATCTGTTTTTACACCATTTGCTAGATATTTCTCATTAGGAATTTCAGTTGGGTATAACTTGGATCAACTACTTTTTAGGTTTTGGTTGTTTGGTCTAGCCATTATTTTATTATACTACAAGCATACATTCCTACTAAATATGTCAAACATTTTTGCAGCTGAAAGGAACGCTCCCGTTCTTTAACCAAATAGGCACCCCTACCCTACGTACACTATGCCATTTCACTTTGGCTGTGTTTAGATCAAAAAATTACCTGAAATTCCTGTCACATCAAATCATTAAATGTAGCAAAAGATGCATGCATAGAACATAAAATATAGGTAAACAAAACAACTAATTGCACAGTTTGGATGTACGTTATGAGCGAATCTTTGAGCCTAGTTTGCCTATGGTAGGATAATATTTACCATAAACAAACGAAAAGCGTTACAGTGCTTTTCAGCTCACTTTTTAGCTACTTTTTGAGGATCTAAACACAGCTTTGTTTTTCTGTGCCCTTTATGTCATATCGGTCATGTTTAGTTGGTGAAAAGTGAACCCGAAAAATGCTACAGTACCCGTCACATCAAATCTTTTGACGCATAAATGGAGCATTAAATGTAGGTAAAAAAACTAATTGCATAGTTTTGGTGCATGAGATTTAATCTTTTAAGCCTAGTTAGTCCATGATAGGATAATAATTACCAAATATAAATAAAAAGTGCTACAAGAATCGAACCCAATATATTTCACCAACTAAACAGGGCCATCGTCTCAAAAGCTTGCATGCTCCCATTACACCTATGCACGGTAGGAGTAGAAAGTGCAAGCAAAGCCACAGTAGCCACCCACCTGTCCCTTGCCAGCGCTGCTACTCAACCCACGCCCTCACTCCCTCCCTCTGCTCTCTTCAGGATTTGGAAGACGGTTGATCCGACAATGAGGGTTGTATTTGGTACTGTAAGGCCTTGTTTAGTTGTACCTAAAATTTAAAATGTTAGAATTTGAATTCATGTAGCACTTTTTTGTTTGTATTTGGTAAATATTGTCCAATCATAAACTAACTAGGCTTAAAAGATTCGTCTCGTGATTTTTTTTTTTACCTACATTTACTGCTCCATACATGTGTCCTAGATTGATGTGATGAAGAGAGAGTGAAAAAACTTGGAACTTTGAGGGGAACTAAACAAGGCCTAAATTGTATTAATCAATTATAAACTACTCCGTACGAAGTACTGTATGTAGGAGTACATACGGTTAGGCTGTGTTTAGATCCCTGAAAAGGGGTGTGAAAAACACTGTAGCACACTATAGCATGTTTTGTTTGTTTGTGTTAAATATTATCCTATCATAGGGTAACTAGGCTCAAAAGATTCATCTCGCAACGCATATCTAAAACTGTGTAATTAGTTATTTTATTTAGCTACATTTTATATTTTATACATGCGACTTTTGGTATATCTAATGCTTCAATGTGATGGGAATTTTGGAAACTTTTGGTTTTTCCTTTGATGTGACTAGGAACTAAACACACCCCTTAGTTGATTGCAATTGCAATTCTTTAGGTGTGGATAGTAGCAGACTAGTAGCAGCAACCGTACAATAGCTGTTGACGTTGATGGATGGAAAGGCATCAGCAAATACACAAATGCTGCAGCTAGACCTGGATAATAGTACAAAAGTGCTCATGTTATATGGGCATGACAGAAGTTACAGGCAATGGATTCTAGCATTCTACTGCAAACTGCAATTCAATAAGAATATTGGAGTCCTAAAGAGTAAATTAAGGATTAAATACACTTAAGTTTGCATCGATCAGCATCTATTTTTTCTGGGCAAACATTTAGACCAGGAAAAGAAAAATTGAGCATAAGACTGTTCCTAAAATGCTTCGCCTTCCGACTCAATTGCTGGATCAGGGTGTCTTTTTTTTCAATGTCGAGATGGGCGTTGGAAAATTCATCTTGGATCTGGGAAGCAGCAAGTTCATGTGTAGAACATAGTGCTCCAGCAAGTCAAACCAGATCCAGATTTTGCAACCATTCTCCTGGGATTTAGAAACTCAAATATCAGTATATATGACAATGACATCAGTTAAAAGGTGGTGATTTGAGAACTAAAGCAAAATAGAAACTAGTATAAACTTAAGTGAACATGGCCCAGATTTTCCTGGCACATGATGGTTGATTCTGAAATGCCATCTGCATGCGAGAAATCTAAATATCCTTGGCATCTGATTGATTCTACTGGATCAGGCAGAGAGTGTGAAAGAATGAGCAAAGTAAGCAAGAGGTGGAACAAAAGGTGCCCATAGCCTAGTGTGTATGTGGATATCAGGTGCTGTGATATGCCATGGACAAAAAATTGACATTTCTCGACTCAAATTAAGGTTGCTAATTTTTGAAACACATGTCTGCGGGGATATTAGGATTATTAAACAGTTCGCAATGTAGAGACATTAGCTCACATGTAATGGCATCCATGAAAAGGATTAAGAATCATATAAAAAATAATAAAAAGCAAAACATATCTGGGATTTTTAGTCCATTACTATACCAAGCAAAACAGGTTGGCTTAGAGGAAAAAAAAGAACCATGCTCCGCCCGAGCTCTCTCCCCGAGCTCGGCCCCCCGACATCTCGCCGTCGCCGGCAACCACCGGACCAGCACCCACCACTCCCTCGCTTTCTTTGGTAGGGGGCTGGCCACCTCTCCCCGGACGCCAGAGCCATTCTTCCCGGCGCCGTCCACGGGTAGGGAAAATCCCTTCTCGGGAGGTGGATTCGTCGGACGGTGACTTGATTTGGATTTCGGTGGTGATTCCCGCTGAGGCGCCCGCGCCGGCCTTCCCTCGAGGTGGCTGCGAGTAGCATCCCGAAGATGCATGGATCCGGAGGCGGCGGATCGCGACGGTAGACCGGAGGCGGACAGCTTGACAACCTGGCCCGGTGGGTCCGTGGGCTAAGGTGGGCCAGCGTGCGCCCAAAAACGGGCCACGCCATCGCCGCCGCCTTCAAGGCCGCCGCCAGCGCAGGGATCAACGACGCATCCGAGCATGGGAAGGCCACATCCACCGGGCCTGCCTCGATTCGTCGGTGCTCCGAAGATCGACCGTCTGCCCCAATGTGGCGTAGCGGCCAGCCGTGCACCAACGGCCGGGCCCCCAACGCCGAGCCGCATCTACACGATGATTCTCGGCCGGCAGCAAGTGCTACACCGCGACGATGGGCGACCGCGCCCCAAAGCGCCGCTCCGCCGCTCGGGACCTCGCCGCATCCCGCCGGAGTTCGATGGGCGCTGGCTCAATTGCTCGTCCATAGGGACACCGTGATTGCCACCTACAGTTGCCGCGGGAGATGCGCCGTTGCCGCAGCCCAAGCCATTCGCCAAAGATCGCAAGGCCACGCGGTGAGGGCAAGATGGGACCGGGCGCGGGCGGAGCAGCGAACGTGAGGCCGCTGGGCTGAGGGTGCTCACGCTCCGCAGGCCCGGGAGCGCAGGGTTCAGCGCCGCCGCTTGAAGCTCCGCGATCACCCTCAGCAAGCTCCGTGACCCCATGTCGACCGCGGAAGACGAAAGACCGCCGGGACATCCCCGACCCGGCCGGAGGAGGCAGAGTGCTACATTCAGCGCGATGACATCATAGACGCAGCGTAAGCCTCGGCATGCGATTCGGGCCGGTGGCGCAGCCCGCTGGGAGCCGAGGAGCCACGCCCCGACTTCGTGAGGTTGCCATTGCTATGGTTGCTGCATCGGGAGTGGCCGCCGGTGAGTTCGTGAGTCAAGAAGTTCTTCCCCGAATTCTACATCATCCATTGCAACTCACAGTAGTCGAGAGTGGTGGTGTCGGCTGCATCGCCGGCCCCTTTGGTACCACACCTCTCGTCTTCTTTGTCATGGACAAGGGTAGCTCATGCCAATACGCCCACGCTTGTAATTCAAGTTGTCCATTGAGCTAGAGGGGATCCCGCCGCACGTATGAAAGGAGGACACGCATAGCCAAGCCTCCCCGTCCACCCACTCCTCCCCGACTCTCCTTGCCCCGTTCTTGATGACGCCGATGACACCCTCATCTTCCTCAAGTGCTCTTCGGCCGTCCCTCCAAGCCAAACACGCCCTTGGTATCTTCGGCTGCCACCGCCTTTCCATTAACTACCACAAAACCACTTTCTTACCTGTCTCCGTGGATGATAGCACAAAGACAAACTCTTGCCTCCGTTTTTGGCAATAGCTGTCTCCTCCTTCCCTCGCCCATATCTCGGCCTCCCTCTTTCTCCACACAAACTTAGCGTTGCCGTGCCAACCACTCATCTCGCTCATAGACAAACACCTCTCCTACTGGAGCGCTTCCCTACTTAATAGGGCCGCAGCTTATCCCTCTTCTCGGCCGTTCTCACTTCCATCCCTCTCCACTTCATGTCTTCCATGTCCATCCCCAAAACCTCAATTCAAGCTGCCGACGAAGACGCCGCGGCTTTCTTCCCCGACCGGGAGGACAAATGCCACGGCTCCAAATGCCTTGTTGCTTGGGACATCATGCAGCAGCCCAAAATGCAAGGCGGTCTCGGGATCAAAGACCTAGTGGTCCAAAATAGATGTCCGCCATGAAGTTCATTGACAAACTCTTCTCTCCCCGTGATGCGCCATGGAAACAATGGTTGCTGCGTGATGCCAACGCCGCCGACTTTGACAACCCGACGCAAATAGCTTCATCCGGAGAATTGTCAACGCCGAGATGGCCACCTATCGGTCTCTAACTACCTGTCACAGTCCATGATGGCACGTCCACCTCCTTTTGGTTCGACGGTTGGCTCCCCGGATGGCCCTCTCTTCCTCACCCATTCTGCCCTTTTTCTCCCACACCCAACGGCCTAACATATCGGTGCGTAAAGTTTTCAGTACTAGCTTTGATTTGTGCCTACGCCCCGGCTCACTAACGCCGCGCATAGCCGCCTAGCTGCCTTGCTTTCTTGCTTGCGGGGGTTCGCGTTGGATGACGGGTCCCGACATCCGCCTCATGAAGCTCACCGGCAAAAGTATACGTCGAAGGACACGCACCGTGCTCTCACTAGTACCGAGAACGATGACGACCGCCGCGGCATCACATTTGGACATCCAAAGTACCGAACAAGGTGAAGATCTTCGCGGGCTTTACTTCAAAGACCGTGCGAGCACTCGAACCAACCTTTGTGTGCCAAGAACGCCCCGATCATGCAGTTTGTGAGCGCTGCACCAACGGTGAGGAGGACCGCAACACGTTTTCTTTAGCCGTCATACAAGCTCGGCCGTGGAGGCGCCTGGCCGTCACACATCTCGACTTTGAGCGACGAGGATATTTGAAAGCTACGGGGCCAACCGCCTCGACGCCACGCCCGGCCGTTCGTCCCGCAAAGGCGTTCTTTGGAGACTCGGGATGCTCGGAATGGAGCCGTCTTCGCACACGAAAAGTCCAACGCCTCGATTCGTTATTTCGTAATTTCGATGATCTTGTAATATGCGCGAAAGGTGCTTAAGCCTCGAGCAAGCCTCCAAGCTAGATGCCCGGCGATTGTACCTCTTATCTTGTAACTCTCGCAACCTAGCTCCGCTTCGGGGTTTTGGTTCTCTTTTTGAAATATATAGGTGGGGAAGCTCCCCCGCTCGCTTCAAAAAAAACGGTTCAGATGATTTATCGCCCTTCCGGCCACGGCATGGGCAAGAAGCCAGGATGCTTGCTTAAAATCATCCGCTTAATGTGCGGAGAAGGAGGTTTCGCCGACTTCTGGCGGGACTCAATACCAAGCCACACAGCCGGTGCTCGAAGAAGGACACCTTGAGATACAAAGTCATTGTGCACCTACGCTTAGGTCAAGGACTACTCGCCGCCGCGAAATACAAAGACGGTGATTCCTCATCGAACAAATGATCAGGCTCGGCATCACTCTCACCCAACTTCTAGGGCTCAAACCTACCCCCTACCCATTGCCATAGGGGAGTCCCCGACAGCCAGAGCCGCGGGGAGGCCCAGTGGCGGTCAAGGAGCCGAGGCGGCCGACATGTGGTCATAGCACATCACGTCTCGGGCCCAAACGGCGCCAAGAGGGTTCCTATCTTCGACCAGTTTAGGGGGGGCCTTCGAGAGGGTGCTCGCTGCGGGCGGGTTCGCACACCAGCGCTTGGGACCCGACGGTGCCAGAGGATTCCGCCGCCTAGCGGCTTGGAAATGTTCAGCGGGCCGATCAAAATCGGCGCTCTTGGCGCAGCGGAAGGGGGATAGGTATGGCAGCCCAAACAGATCGCCCAACAACCGGTAGTGTAGGGAGGCCGCGAGGCCACCGCCTAGACTGCACCCGACACCGAGGCTACCACATTGAGCCCAACCGCCCCGCCATGGTGCCGCATCGACCGTGTTTGGAGGGGATGAACCGCGCGTCGTGGCTCGCAGGACACCGTTGCAGTACCGCATCACCACGCCGACGGTGGGGTGGAAGTTGACCAGGGGAGTGGCACCGCTGCGTGGCGGATGCTCTCATTGGTTCCGAGAGAATGGAGGTGCTTGATGCCGGGCATGTTCGCACACAGGGAGGCCTTTCGGCCACTAGTGCCATCTCACCCCCGGAGAGGAACCGATCTCCGTGGCCGGGAGATACTATTGAGGCCATCCAAGAGTCACCACTATTGGTTACCGATGAGGCAAGAGTAGCGTTGTCCGGTCCCAAGGCAGGATGATGATTCACCGGTTAACAATGTATCCTCCACTACGGAAACCCGACCTTCGCCGATGGTATAGTGTTTTGCCGAGCGACCAAACCTTTAGCTCTTAGTGAAGATGCAGTTTGTCACTTCACCGTGCTCGCTAAACATCAACCCTCGGGAAGGCACCTTTGTCGAGAGGTCGCCTCTCGGCAAAGAAGAACCCTAGGCAAAGTCTATCCTTGCCGAGAGGAGCTCTCAAAGAAAGAGAAACCCTAGGCAAAGACATGAACCAGCCCCTCGGTGACGAAAGGTCTTGGCATAGGTGGAGCTATCGATGCCATCCACCCGCTTCCTTCGCCGAGAGGAGGGCATTTTTTCGCCGCAAAGAAACTAAAGTTTGCAGAGAGGTAGACGTCTTCCTCTCTAAGAAAGGACCTTTTTTTTGCCCAGAGAAAACCGATCCGTATGGGCCCTAATTGTCAATCCTATCGCCGAGGTGGGCTCTTCCGCTCGTCAAAGGCGGCAACTTTGCCGAGAGCCCACGTAAAACCGACCAGAGTGGGCCCCACTTGTCAATCCCATCGCCGGAGAGGCGACTCTTTCCGTCGGCAAAGGCAGCAACTTTGCCGAGGGCTTCCCGAGGGACCTATCTGCGGAAAGGTGTTTTATTTTTTTGCCCGTAAAACCGATGTATGGGCCCCGGTTGTCATACCCTTCGTCGAGAGGCCCACTTTTAGGCTCGAAGGAGAAGCATTTTTTGGGGATCCTACTCACCCTAGTGGATAGCCATGTGTCCAAACCTTGCCGAGTCAACATCTTCGCCAAGGAGCCGTGGGCGGCCATCTTTTCGAGCCATCTGTTTGACTCTCGAAAGAAAGCTCTTCGCCGAGAGCCCCTGTAAGGCCCTCGGCAAATTTATTATTTTTTCTCGATTTTGGCTTCCATATTTTTTTCTATAGCATTGCTACAGTACTGACAACTCCATGTTCAAGTTTGGAAAATTTTTCAAACTTTTTAGTATATTTCATGAATTTTTCACCTTTTATTTCAATTTCTTTTGAAAACTCAATTTTGAGCTGCAAGTCATTCGAACAATGGATCTAAGCGATTGGAAAAATCATATTCATGTTTGTGAGTGTACCTTGAGGGCGATCCAGTCCACGCCCCAAAATTAGAACATCTTATGCCACGAAACATGTCCACTCACTTGTGGGTGAATCGTTTTTAAAATCTATAAAAAGCAAATGAAGTAGAAAAATCATGAAATTTTATGAGTCATTGTGATATCGCATGTGTACATTGTGGTAAAAAATTTTGAAAGGTTTCATGAATGTTTGGATCCGGCTGCGAGAAACCTAGACATCTCCAACATGTGATAAGAGAAACTCAACTTGAGATGTCTAGGTTTACGCGGTCCGGGATCCAAACATTCATGAGACCTTTCCAAATTTTTACCACACAGACACATGTGATATCACGATGACTCATAAAATTTTATGATTTTTCTACTTCATTTGCTTTTTATAGAATTTAAAACGATTCACCCACAAGTGAGTGGACATGTTTCGCGCGATAAGATGTTCAAATTTTAGGGCATGGACCGGATCAGGCCTCAAGGTACACTCACAAATATGAATATGATTTTTCCAATCGTTTAGATCCATTGTTCGAATGACTTGCGTTCAAAAAATTGAGTTTTCAAAAGAAATTGAAATAAAAAGGTGAAAATTCATGAAATATACTAAAAAGTTTGAAAAAATTTACAAACTTGAACATGGAGTTGCCAACATCGTAGCAATGCTACGTAAAAAATATGGAAGCCAAAATCAAAAAATAATAAATTTGCCGAGGGCCTTACGGGGCTCTCTGCGAAGAGCTTCTTTTTGCCGAGAGCCAAACAGATGGCTCTCGACGAAGCTTAAACTTCGCCGACGGTCCGGCCGACGATGCCGACAACGCCCGTGGCCATGGCCTCTTCGATTGCCGATGGGCTTCTTGAGAGGGGTTTCTTTTCGAGGGTTCTCATCCCGCTCTGGCAAAGATTAAAAAAGTAAAAAAAGGAAACACTAAACCCCACTCACCACTCACTCACTCACTCCGAGTCACCACACATGCACGCACCGCCACCCACCGTCCACGCCGCCCACGCCGCGTCGCCCGCCGCCCACCCGCTCAGCGCTGCCGCTGCCCCACCCGCCCACGCCCATGTTCCCTCTCGCCGCCCACCGCGCCCGCCCGGCCTACTTCGCCCTTTGCCGCCCGTCCCACCGCCACGCCGCCGCCTTCGCCCGGCCACCCCTTCCTCGCCCACCACGCCCCACCCCGCCCAGCATCCCACCTGCCCGGCCGCCACCCCCACTCGGCCACGACGTGGCCGACCACTCACATTACAATGCCCCTTCTACCCGGGCCGCCCCACGCCACGCCGCCACCAAGCCTTGGTTTCGCTGCTGCTCACTTGACCCCTCCACCGCGGGGTAGAGGAGGAAAGGAGGAGGCCGAGGAGAGGAGGAGGAAAGGAGAAGGAATGGAGGAGGCCAAGGAGAGGAGGAGGAAAGGAGTAGGAGAAGGAGAAGAAGAAGAGGAGGAGAAGAGGAAGAGGAGGAGGGAAAAGGAGGAAGAAGAGGAGGGAAAGGAGGAGGGAGGAAGAAGAGGAAGAGGGGAAGGAGGAGGAAGTGGTCGACCGCGGATCCGCCGCCCCGACCGTTCGCCGCTCGAGCTGCCACACGCACGTTCGATCACCCGAGCTGCCACCTTAGGTATGAATATTTGGTTGTCGGCCGCCGTGTTGAAATGTGGATACCTAGTTGTCGCCTCGCGCCGATATGTGGATTTGAATGCATATATATATGGTTGTCGGCCTTCATGCCGCACGCTTTTATTGTAGGTCTAGAAACCTCATCGCAGTGCGGGAGGTTCTCGCCAAAATTTTGAACTAAGCCCTATGTTTTTCCAGAGAAGCCCGTCGGAGCGAATTCGAACCCATAGTATCTCGGCGGCCCCGGGTCTTCTTCCTCGGCGCTAGCGGGTCTGCTCGCACTACTTCAGCTCACCATCGGCACCCTAGGTATGAATAACCCTCGCATGGTCGTAGATCGCGTAACCTAGTTAGGCGTCTCAACTCGAAAAGAGATACGGAGGAGGGTATGCATTTCTTTGCATATCAACGACCGTATCATTTTTGGATTGTCCACGCTTTTTGACGACCGTTACGGATGCGTAGATGGGTCGTTTCCGTTGTTCCGCTGTCGGTCGGTGAAGTTTCGGCATCATTTTCCGTTGTTCTCGGATACACACTCTCCTTGTAGGACGTGTATCGGGAGAACAACGGGAGGTGTGCTATCAAAATTCTATCTCGACCGATCGAGCATGGAAACTAACCCATCTACGCATCTATTGGTGGATTAGGACCTATCCTCACCCATTAGATAGTAGGAACCCTATGTAGATGGAATTAATGGTTGCTGCTAAAGTATGGAGGACAGTCGGTGGATGTACAATGGCCGGAGAAGTAAGCGTGATCATGACAAGGAATGGATGGACAAGACCAATGAATTCTTTGAAATGGTATGGGGCAATGCTCGTGCTCGTGGTCATTTGCTAGTTTGGTGTCCCTGCAAAAATGTGACAACAAGAGGAGAGTTAGCCGAGCTGATATGAACCGACATCTTCTAGATTTTGGATTCACCAAGGGCTATATACCGTGTGGATCTACCATGGTGAAGCGTAACGTATGAGAGAGAGGAGGTGTGAGACCACGCCTAGATCCGTGTGATGGTGATCTTTGAGGTTGTAGACATGTTAGAAGATGCCCACCAAGCACTTTTCAATGACACCCATGATAAGGAGGCGATATAGAAGGAGGCAAAGGTGTTATATGAAATGATGGACTCGGCCGCCAAACCCCTTCATGAGAACACCACGGTTTTGCAACTGGACGGCATTGGTCGCTTATTAGGGGTGAAGTCCGAGTTAAACATGAGTCGAGCAAGCTTTGATAGGTTGTTTTCCATGGTTGGTACCTTGCTTCCAAAGGGTCACTGCCTGCCAACGGGCATGTATGAGTCACAAAAACTCTTTAGTGCACTTAAGATGCCGTATGAGCAGATACATGCTTGCGTTAATGGGTGTGTCCTATTTTGGAAAGAACACGCAGATGCAAAGTACAATGTCAAGTGTAAATCCTCTCGATATGAAGATGTACCAACTGGAGATCGCCGAAGAAGAAGAAGCTTGACGTCGCCCAAAAAATCCTCAGGTACCTTCCGTTCTTACCGAGGGTCAAACGGCTATACATGACCGAGGAATCCGCGAAGCAGATGACATGGCACAAAATAGGCAAATGATACAATCCTGACAAGATGGTACATCCATCAGATGGTGAAGCATGGCAATACTTTGATGGAAAACATCAGGAGAAAGCAGTGGAGGCACGTAATGTACGTGTTGCATTCGCAACAGATGGGTTCAATCCGTATGGAATGAGTACTGCCCCATACACATGTTGGCCCATGTTCGTTATCCCCCTGAATCTCCCCCCGGTGTTGCCTTTTAATGGGACACCATATTCTTGTCGCTCATAATTCCCGGACACGGGAATAAGATGGGCATGTACATAGAGCTGTTGATTGATGAATTGATCAAGGCTTGGGACGAAAGGCGTATGGACGCACGACCCGAGCTACAAAGTCGACCTTCAAAATGCACGTTTGGTACCATTACTCAATTCATGACTTCCTAGCGTATGGGTTGTTCTCAGGCTGGTGTGTTCACAGAAAGTTCCCATGCCCAATATGCAAGGAACGTGTGAGGTTCATCTGGTTGAAGAAGGGTGGTAAGTTTTCGTCGTTTGATCAACATCGTCAGTTTCTACCTCTTGACCATCCATTCAGACAAGACACGAAGAACTTTACAAAAGGGGTCATAGTGACAGAACCTCCACCGCAGATGAAGATTGGTGCCGAGGTTCGTGCTCACTGAACAAGGTGGTGGTTTTGTGGGATATGGTTAGCGGGATATGTGGACTCATAAGTCGGGCTTGGAGAGGCTCCCGTATCATGATGACCTTCTTGTGCCACATCACATTGACAATATGCACACCGAGAAGAATATTGCCGAGGCACTTTTTGGCACCCTCATGGACACTGATAAGTCTAAGGACAACCCTAAGGCTAGAGTGGACATCGCAACATTATGCGATAGACCAAAGCTAGAGATGAGGCCTCCCGAGGTGGCAAGAGATGGAGAAGGCCTAAAGGTCGACTTCGTCTTGGCCATCGAGCATAGGAAGGAAGTACTTAAATGGATGAAGGCACCGAGGTTTCGGATGGGTATGCACATAATGTCAAGAGGGGAGTCAATTTAACCACTCTACGAGTCAACGGGATGAAGAGTCATGACACCACGTATGGATTGAGCAGCTTCTTCCCGCAATGGTTCAAGGCTTTGTCCTCGAGAGTCTATGGCTAGTGCTTTGCCGAGTTGAGCTATTTCTTCCGCCAGCTATGTCGAACCAGGTCTCTCGCATCGTATGCAAAAAAGTTGGAAAAAGTGGCACACATGTTGTAAGTTGGAGAAAATATTTTCACCCGGATTCTTCTTGCCAATGCAAGATATGATTCCCGCACCTCCGTATGAGGTACGTATGTGGGGGCGTTAAGTACCATTGGTGCTACCCAATCGAGAGAAATCTAAAGAATGTACGCAAAAAATGTAGAAACAAAGCCAGGATCGAGCCTTCAGTTGCAGAGGCATCCGTTGTAGAGGAGGTGTCAAACTTCAAAGAAAAATACTATATCAAGAACCTTCCTAGTGTGCATGATCAAACCCCTCATTACAATGTTTGTGAAAATCAATGGGCTCAGCCTTTTCCAAGGCCAATTCAAAGCGCGAGTGCATCTACCACTAAGAAGTTGAGCAATGAAGAGTGGTGCGGTATCATGCTATATATGCTGACCAACTCGAGAGGTGGATCCATACAAACAACCATTCATTTCGTGATTCCTAGCTTTGAATCGAGGGCTCGAGCCACATGAAATTGATACCCTTCTTTCGGGAGGTGCGGGGCCCAGAGGCCCGATTTTATTTCATGGTTCAAAAAGAAAGGTAATGTCCAATTGCGCTCGTCCATTTGAAGTTGGTCATGCGGTTCAATCAATATTATAATGCTCTATCCTCCTTGAACTTGCAGGCCCAAACCGATCCTTCCATCGGTGGCGAGTTGATTGCTATTGCAAACGACCACTAGTAAAAGGGTCCGGTCATTTACGGTTATGATGTGAACGGATATCATTTCCACACGACAAGCTACGAATAGAGTCGACCCAATCAAGTACCACAAACAGCGGGTGCTTACGACCGACAATAATAGGACTAAATATCATGGAAGAGTCCAAGAAATATACTGAACTTTCATTTTATGGTGCCCCACATCTTATACTGTGATATTCAAATGTCATTGGTTCGATCCTGAATGTACTAAACGCATTACCCGGCAAGTGGGCTAGTCAAGTTTGACCGATTTCGTGTATCCATGAGCCGATGTCTACATTGTGGCTCAACAAGCCGTGCAGGTTTATTACCTACCATACGCCCGCCAAAGCCAAGATTATATTAAGGGTTTGGAGGTTGTGTAGAAGGTAGCACCAGATAGTAAAACTACCTATCCCAAACGATGAAGACTATAACTTGATCAACCCAAACACATATGATGGAGAGTTCTATCAAGAAGAGGAGCTACACAGGAGTTTTGAGATAGACCTAATCGCACTTCTAGGAATGAAAGTAGACAATGAAATGGTTGATGATCTACTTACAGCGATTTTTAAGAGGTGCAAAATTTGAAGGACTTAGAAATGCTTGATCGATTGGGGCACGGCATAATGAAGACAACAATGAAGACGGCATTCCTCCCTCACCGATGATCTTGATTATTTGGACAACTTTGATAGTGATGACGAGAGGATAGATGTACCGGATAATCTCAATGATGACCCCGATTACTTCTAAAATATGTAATACTATGTCTTTTGTAATAAATCTTTATTTATTAAGCATATCATTCTAATTATGTCTTGTTTATATCTTGATTATAGGTGATTGAAGGAAGATGGTGAGCACACGTCGGGGAGGATGACGGGGAGGGACGACCGAAGGTGGGCGAGGGAGCCAAGGGCCTCCCTTGTCCCACTTTTACGTGGAAGGACGGGGGGAGGAGGACGGGGAGGGTCGGAGGCCAGGAGGACGCGGAGGGCCGGTGCTCGTAGGCCCAGAGGCTATCGCCGTGCCAAGGACTGTGGAGGATGAGGGCGATGAGGAGCTGCTCGTGGACCACACATCCCTAGGGCGTGAACGGCCGACACAAGACAAGGACGATGTGGGGAGGACGAGTGCGCTTGGGAGGACTCGTGGGGCGCCAGTGCGGGTTCCAAGGGCGGCGGCGAAAAGGCGGCGAAGGTCTACTTGTGAGGCCCCTTGTGACTCCTTCCAGCCTCCACCTCACAACCGCCTGGATTTCGCCCTGCGGCGCTCAGTAGTAACTAACCTTACATGTCTTACATTAATTTGATTGTCGAGAGAAACTAATATTTTCTCTTACTTGTGCGGCTGGATCGTTATGTCGGGCGGTGCCTCACGCAAACCCGCTGGCATTATCGGGCTTCGCAGCAGCACTACCCTGGTATTGTCACGCACCATGGGCGGAGAGAGCCGCCTACACGTGGGGCCACTACTTCGTGGCGAGGACCCGCCTACACCAGCAAGGCGTAGCGGTGCTGAGCGAGTTTTTGGGTAAGTGAACCTCACACAAATTCTTTGTTAATACATCACATTTATTTGATAATACAATGAATGTGACATTTGTATTTGTATGCAGGATTACTTTCAATGTGAGGAAGGCAAAACAGTTGAAGCGGACCTAACGCTTGAGGCAGCCTGCGCAAAAAGTGCATCACCGACATGCATCACGAGGTGAAGCACCAGGCCATCATAACATACAACGCAACGGTGCTTGGCAGGAGGATAGACAAGGAACAGGGAAGAAAGGAGATGTTGACCGTGAGCAGTTTATAGAGGTACATGAACAACATTAATATTGCTTTCTTTTGTATGTATGTTTAGTTTGACCTTCTCAAGCGTCAAATGATTCATGATGTGTAGATGATTCCTGGTGGAGCCGTGGCCATACCGGCTTTGGGCGACGGAGGTGGACAAGTGGTTCACAGAGGACTACCAAAGGATGCACCCAGGGCACGGAGCGGCGCCGATGATGACCGGTCCAAAGATACCACCAAGGCAGCCGGAGCCTTGCGTAGTACAATGAGTTATGGGTACGCGTGGTTTCTTTTATCGCTTTTGAGGCTCCAAGATTTATCGGTCCAGCACACTAATCCTCTTCCTTTATTTTTTGCATCTATAGGCACATCCCGCAAGGACCGCACGATCTCCAGGCCTTCGCGATGTCGCATAAGGGCAAGGCGAGGTTTGACGCTTCCTACGACGTGAACGACCCGCCGAGGCGTGGCAACCAGAGTGTGGGCACCCGGATCGTTGAGTACACGGCGGTGACAAGGCAGAAATATGGAAAGATTATGATCCGGGCGCCATGACATTGAAACGAGACATCGTCATGGGCTCTTTTGGAGGCAAGAAGCACGGGAGGTTGGGCATCGGCGACGCATCATCGACGCCAGAGGCCCGTTTAGCCGACGTCCGATCGCGGAGGGCGGACACCGACCGCCGATACGACAATGGGCGTAGCATGGCGATGGGGACAGGTCGGCGCCTTGAGGTTTGCATTACTGGTCGTACAATGATCTTTACACGCTTTATTACGCTTTGCATTACTGAAACACCGAAGTTAAATGTTGCAAGGCTCAGATAGAAGAGGAAAGGCGGTTTGTGAGGTGCAAGCCCAGCCAGAGGTGGAGGCCAGAAGGCAATGGTCGACAAGTTCGAGGAACTTACTAGGTTCCTTGCGACGAGAGGTGCTTTGGACCCGCCAGCTACACTCCTGATCCGTCGCCCACGCCTTCCGACCGAGCTCACTCCCGTAATGAGTATGATAGCAAAGGGTTTCGTTTGTGGTGTTCATGTACCAAGTAATCAAGTCTAACACTTGCAATCTTGCTCAGACCGGGATTAGCGGCCATTTGGTTCGAATCAGCCCCCGATGGTGGTGAGCAGAATCTTCCGTCGCCGCAATCGTAGATCCCACCTTTCCCACCTCTCGGACCCGCCCGTAGGTTTGTTTTTCACTTAGTGGATGATGTCATGAGACTTGTTCTAGAGACTTGTGGACTTGTGGTTAGACCAGTGGATTCGTGGACGGACTTGTGGACATGTGGTTAGACTTTTGGCCGTGTGGACCTATGGACATATGCAATATATGTGTTATGGATGTCAAAATGTAATCAATGTGCGATATATGTCCTCTCTGTGTTGAATGGATGTGATATATGTGGTATTTGTGATATATGTCTGTTCGCTTGTCAAGATGGAAACCAAAAATAAAAAAATAGCAAATTTTACCTCTTTGCCGAGGGGGGAACACCGGCAAAGCCTTCTCTTTGCCGAGCGCAATTGCAAGGCCTCGGCGTAGTGGGGGAAACTGAAAACCAAAACGCCAGGTTCTCAGATTTGCCGAGGGCAATGGACTGAGCTCTTGGCAAAGACAAGGCTGTCGGCAAAGCTGGGAAAAAAAATGAAGCCAAAAAAAACACCATGGTTTCAGGTTTGCCGAGAGCAATGGCTCCAGCTCGGCAAACAAGAGATTTTTGCCGAGGGGCAGCCTCTCGGACCGTCAGCAAAAGACGAAAAAAATGTTGCATATTATATATATAAACTTATTCTTTGCCGAGAGTCATTATGGGTGCTCGGCAAAGCAGGCTATAACTACCGCTTCGTGTAACTGCCGTTAAACGGCTACTTTTATTTGCCAAGAGGATAATCTGGCCGTCGGCGTAAGACTTCGCCGAGCGGAAGTATCCCAGGTGCTCGGCGAATCATCATTGCCTATGAAAAATTCCCCGTAGGCTCTTCGCCGACGGCATGGTACACTTCCGCTCCAGCCGGTTGTCGCCGAGCGGGTTACAGCCTTTGCCGAGCAGGGGTTCCTCTCGGCGAAGAAGCGGCCTCCTGTAGTGCTCTCTGAAACAATTGGAGTCCCGGTGCTGTCACTAGAGGACCATGCTTTCGCTACCGGAGCCGTCATCGACTCTAGTTAAACCAGTTAATGCTGATGACACAGTGATGGAGGCAGCAGCCTCAAAGCGGTTCGGCTCCACTATCACGGAGGAGCTGTGAGGAGGAGGAGTACGCCCCGCGACACACAGCCAAGCTGAGCAAACTCCACCCTCTCCCAATGACTCGGCGTCTGTGATGCGGCGCTACAAAGCATCTCGCAGTCAAAGTCAAGAAACCAAAGGTGACTCCATTACTGAAGCGGTCGTCGATGCCTAAACCACCTGCTTCACCAAAGACAGTCATGCCTTGGAGAAGTCGACGCATTGCTGCCCAAAGGAGCATGTCACACGTTCCAGCATCCAAGCGTGGGGAGTATTTAGTCCTCAAGAGGATGGGCCGCACTCCTGGGCCGGGCTGAGCTTCACGACGCTAACAATAAGTTGGATGCTCTATTTGGGGGAAGCCTGAAGATGAAACTGCTTTTACGTGTGCTGTTCCACGAGAGTCGCAGAATGTAGGACGGCGTAGGAGGCGCCATCGGGCCCATTCAAGGGTCTGATTCCAGTCCAGTTTATCACTGGAAGACCTATTCAATGGATAATACAATCATCTTATGCTGGAATGTCCGAGGGCTGAATGATCGAGCCCGTCGAGACAATGTCAGGACTTTAGTAGCTGGCGCCGGGCGCATGTTGTATGTCTTGTTGAATCCAAGTTGAATGTGGTAGATCAGTGGCTGATCGCCTCCATGTTGGGAGGGGACTATCGTGACTTTGCATATGTGCCGGCCGCCAACACCAGGGGCGGAATCATCGTCGCTGGCCCGGTCTCAGGCGGCTGTGCTGCAAAACCCGCTCATTGGGTGCTTCTCCGTCACTGTCAAAGTGATCGCTACCGGTGCAGCCGAGCCGTGGTGGGCTCATGGTCGTTTATGGGCCAGGATGAGCATCACAAACGCTTGTTTCTGGAGGAGTTAGAGGCCATTAGGGACCAATGTCCGGGACCTTGGGCCGTTATTGGAGATTTCAACTTGGTTCTCGACGAGGCTGATAAGAAACGACAGGATTAATCCGGCGGCCTATGTGCCGGTTCAGGAGAACTGTCACAGACCTCCAGCTGCTTGACATCCACCTCTATGGCCGCCGATACACTTTGGAGCAATGAAAGGGTCAGCCCCAACGCTAGTGCCCTCGATCATACCTGGGCTTCTGTGGACTGGAGGAGACGTTTCCAAACTGCCACTTACAAGCTCTCGCCACGGATGCGATAGATCATTGCCCCATTCTATTGCAGACGAACCTGATGCTTACTCCCAAACCTCGCTTCCACTTCGAGGCCTTCTGGGCCCAAATCACCTGATTATGTGGGGAGACTGTGCAGCAGAGTTGGGTGCGGCCACCAGACATTCCTGACCCAATTGTGCGTCTGGACTTGATGCTTAGGGCACCGCTCGACCTCAGAACAGGGGGTCAAGCCAAATTTATAGGCCCTGTACGAAGCCTCTAAGCGGGCCTGAATCAGAGTTACATGAGTAAATCGAATCAAAGTACACTAGCTGTAGCCAAATAATAATATTCTATATAGTTAATGCGATATATCAAGAATAGTAATTATTCGAACTTTAAGCTTGCATAATATTTACTTGAATAACATCATCCTCTTTATGTTCTTGAAATTAAATCTATTATACCTATCAAAAAAGTCTTTGATAATAATTATATGCGCATAATTAAGCTTTCTCCAGCAGCAGCACAGCACTGCCTCCGCCTCTCGCCCTCGTTGCTGGCTTGCTGCTTTCAGTGCCTTAGCTTGTTGTAGACCACTTTCATACAACTAAGCGCCTAGTGGAGTCACGGAGACGAGATGAACAGAGGCGACAAAATAGGAAACACTGTGGGGCCACTGAGCAGAAAATATGATGCGTCGCTGCACAAGCCAAGACGCCGCGAGGGCCACCGAGAATCCGAGATGCGCGCCGCTGGACTCAAACTGCTGGTCGGCCTCACTGGCTAACCTGAATACATACGTACGAGTATAGCCTTGTACCAATCGGTGAGGCCCTGAAAATTGGGAGGCCCATACGGTCGCGCCTGTCGCACGCCCATGGGGCACGGCCCCTGCTCAGAAGCTGGGCGGCCCGGGCAAGATAGGAACCATCAAGGAGCAACTGATCGCGTGGCGAGAACAATCACTATGAATAAATTGTATCGGATTTCTGATCAGAGAGAGCCTTGAGGGCGTGATCTAAAGCTCATGCTCGGGCCTGTCTTCTCGGACAGAACATTGCCAGGCATAGTGCTCGGGTCAGATTCTTGGCAGAGGACGCCAACAACACTGGTATTTTGCATGCGCTGGCGAGAGGCAGGAAGCATAAAACGCTATCACTGACTCAAGATTGGCACCTTCACTCTTGATCACGACATCGTGTCCGCGCTCTGGCGCCACGACCATTTCAGCCCCCTGTTCGGCACGGCTGGGCAGACCGATGGCACCATTGACTTCAAGCTCTGGGGCTGCAGCAGCAAGACTTGTCACCCTAGATCAGCCGGTGTCGGAGGAGAGGTTTGGGAGGCCATCAGTGGCAACCCTGCCCGATCGGCGCCTGGCCTGATGGTTTCGCAGGGGCGTTCTTCAAGACATCCTGGCAGATCATCAAAGCCGACGTTGTAGCCGCCATCAACGTTTTCATGTTTTGGGGACTGCAGAGCCTTCGAGCGCTTAAACGGGGGCCTCATTGTATTGCTGCCCGCTGGCCCGAGGCAAAGGATCGTGATGATCAGGCCCATCACCATGATTCACAGCATCGCTGCTGGTGTCGAAAGTGCTGGCGTTGCCACCGCTCCAAGGATGCAGTATCATCTCGCCAAATCAGAACGCCGCTCGGCCCGAGGACGGACTATTTCATTCACATAACAAATACATTCAACGAGCGGCGGTCCTCATCGAAAAAGAAAGTTCCAAAGATCTTGCTTAAGCTTGACATTGCAAAAGCATTCGACACTGTGACAGACCTTCCCGACGTTCATGCTCTAGGTTTCTCGTCAAATTTTGAAAGACGATGGTGGCCACCTTGTTGGGTCCTCGGCGCTGTCCAGGATTCAATGGGCAGCCGGGGCAGCAATCAGGCAGCATCGCCGGGAGTTCGCCAAGGCGTATTCTTCTTCATCGCCCGCTATTCATCATTGGCATGGAGATTTTTAGCAGGCCGTCGAACCAGCGCCGCCGAGCCGGGCGGTTATGTCCGCATGGCGTAACGGGGTGCAGTTTCGCGCAGCATTGGCGCGACGACGCCGCCCTCTTCATGCACCCAGCTATTGGGGGTGAAGCCAACGCCATCCGCGGCATCCTCAGATCCGCCAAGACACCGGCTCACAGACCAACCCAGCCAAGTGCTCCATCACAAATATTTTTATGAGCGGAGGACATGTTGGGGCCTAGCAGGTATTTAGCTGCCGATCGTCCCCTTCCCTATTCGCTATTTGGGGCCCCCGGCACGTCCATGGTACCCAGAGCTCACATCAGAACACCATTGATGTGGTGGTAGGCTTAACCCAGCTTGCCTTGGGGCCGTTGATGACAAAGAGCGGCAGGCTGATCTAGATCAAATCCGAGCTGGCAGTCCGACTCCATCTATTCCATGATTGCCGATGGCCTGCCACCTTGGGCACAGAAGCGAGATCACCGTAAAGATTTGTCGCAGGTTCTTTTGGGCTGGCAGCAGCGAGGATGTAAGAGGGAAATGCATGGTGGCATGGAAGGCTGAAAAGGCATGCACGAGGCCAAAGGAGCGGGTGGTCTTGGGACTCGCACTTCAAGCTAGTGGCCACGGCATTTCAGGCTATGGTTGTGGCTGCAGAGAACTGATCGTGATAGAGCCCTGGCGGCTTCGCCTCTGAGCCATTCCAATGAAGCCAAAGCCTTCTTCCGCGCTCCTCGACCCGGCCACAATCGTAATTGGTAATGGCAGGGACACACTCTTCTGGCTTGATAGTTGGATCAATGGGGTCACCATTCGGGCCTCATGGCGCCGACACTCATGCATTTTGTATCAGCGCGTACTCATCAACAGCTCTCATTGCCGCAGCGATGCTCGCAGAAGACGGTGGGTCAGCCTCATCGCCGAGGGGTCTCAGTCCAAGCAACAGCGGAGTATTTGCAGAGCATGGCATGCGGTTGAGGGAGTTCAATTGTCGACAAACGACCGGCTGGTGTGGAGATGGGAGTCCGATGGTTCTTTCTCCACCAGGCCAGGCGTACTCTGGCTCTGGGCATCAGGCTTTATCCTCTGCCTGTGTGCTTTCAGGTGGGACACTTGGGCACCTTTGCGCAAGGTTCTGTTGTTCTTATGGCTACGCAAGCGAAGGAGGCACTGGACAGCGGAACGGCGAGAAAGCATGGGCTGGACGCCGCTGAGTTATGCTGCAAAAAAGTGATCAGGATGATGAACTGCTGATCATATCACAAAGGGATGCCTTTTGCTAGGGCAAAATTTGGTTCAAGGCGCAAGCCTGGAGAGTACAGACCATTCAGCCGGCAGTACGACGCCGAGTGGTGGACCATCTGGCGTGCTCTTGGGCTGGGGACAAGAAGAAAGGTGCGGATTCTCTATTCGCGCTTATTGCTTGGGAGCCCATGGAAAAGAACGCAATGCAAGGACCTTCCGTGGCGCCAGCTCGACCTTTGATCTGCCTTCCAGGTTGTTCAGTGCATGGCACACCAATGGGTACTTGCTGGGGCTAAGCACCTTGGGAGGCTGTCTCGTGAGTAGTCCGCCGGCGCGAAGTTGGGAGTGCTTTAGATGCAAGGGAGGGTGCTGGCAATGAGTTTCTTATTTGTATCGCACCCCTTGTTGATATTGAACTATTATTCCTCTTATTACAAAAAACACGCGCAAAGCTTTGGTGATTAGAAAAAAACATATCTGGGAGATTTGGGGTTAAGGCAGTGCCTAGGTGGTTCAATCACAAGCCGCTTTTAAGAAATTCCAATCTAAATAAAAGAAAAGAATACTAGACAAAAATATATATATAACAACAGAGCTTTGTGGAGTTAAAGGAAGGAGGGTAGATTTGTGTATCAAACTTTAATTTTTAAGATATAAAAATTAGCTTGCCTGATAGAAGATAACTAAAACTAATGCACTAGTCTTAATACATCAGTAAATTAAACTAGAAAAGTTACTACCTGGGTATTGTTACCACATTGCCAAGCACGACTGAGCTGTTGAGTTTACGAAGTCTGAACATTTCTGCCGAGCTTATCAGGTCGCACAGGATGAAATCAGGTCCATGGACACATCATCCTTAATTTATAAAGTCAAATTTAAGCACTAAGCCACTCAAGCACAACACAGAAAAAGTTTAATTATAGAGCGCATTACTAGTATATTTATGTCAGACTTCATATAAAAGAAGCAGAGTACTCAATGACCTATATCTACAGACTGGGACAGAATCGAGTGCAGTAAAATTCAAATGGACCGTGGTACAATATGGACGGGGGATGAATGAGCTAAAAATTGTCGAACAAATTGCAGAGCACAGTGTACTAAACAATGTATTCATTGTTAGAAAAAAAGTAACAACCACAATGAACTAGATCTATCATGTAATCGACCTAACACTAAAACAAATCACGGGATAATAAAACGACTGTAACTGCAGACGAGTGAGTTTAATCAAGAAGAGTTCAAAAACGACTGTGTACCAGTACATTCAATCTAAAAATCATGCGGATGAATGAGC